>CP137671.1:11742586-12189854 GCA_037976565.1 Mesocentrotus franciscanus | reverse complement strand
CATATGTATTATTTGTATCATTATTAATATCATTATTATCATCATCATTACTACTACAAATGTATTTAACAATAAAATATGTAGGGTGCCGTGCGTCGAATATTTCCTTTGCGGCAAATTTGGAAGCAGCGGCAACATCACGTTTCATAAAACTTTGACGCTAAAAAAAACTGCGTTAAGTGATCATATCTTAAATCACACAACTACCTGTTACGTATTATCAATTGCCAAATTCAACTGCCACGGCCACATACAAATTACCTCAGAGAGCCCCTCTACTCAGCCTCTAAACTTTTCAATAACCTACCGGCAAACATCCTATTAGAAAATAGCCTGGCAGCATTCGCACGTTTTATATCACTCTCTTAAATAATACACCCCTTCATTGTTTCTGTTATCCAAGTAATGTTTAATTCATCCTGTTTGTTTTCATCTTATTATGTTGTTATGATAATTGTTGTGATTTCTTTTGTACAATAATGTTTGTATCCGTTTATTTGTTGAGTTCAATTATTGTCATGCACGGTATTGCTGAAAAGCAGCTTCTAGCAGATAGCAGGCTTTTTAACCGTGATTAAATAAATGAAATACAAAATACAAATAAATACTATGCCAGTATATGCCACTCACTGGTTTTCCCATAGACCTGTGTACAAATGTGTTCAAATAATGCTATTTTTAAAATTACCCATAGACTGGTGTACAAATTTAATATATTCTGCCATTCTTTTCACTAAACTTTACATCAACATCCATGCCATTCAAACATCAATCCGACAATACAGGGAAATTTGCCGCTGCTTCCAAATTGGCTTTAATGTCATTGAAGACACATTTCTGCAAGGATTTTTAAAGCAAATGTGTTTGAAGTCGAATATTGATAAATGAATACAACATTTAGGTTTTCTGCGTACAACATAAAAACCTAAATATGTATTCTTTATCAATATTTGTCTTAAAACACCCATTTTTTTGGGGTGGGGAAAATCTTGCAGAATTGTGTCTTAAATGACACCCTCCTTCCCATTATGATACAATTAAAGTGAAATTTTGCCATCAAATTTTTGGCGAATTTGGGGCTCCCAGCATTTTAGAGGGGCTTTAAGACTTTCCGCCATGTACCAAATTGTTTTTTGCAACGATCACAACGCTTTCAAACAATTCAAAATTCTATTACTTCAGTTGAATGGCTCATTAGCTCGGCAACACCGTACAAACTGCAAAAATAGCCTCCTTGCTTCAGGATTCGTCAACAAGTACACGATGGGCTGTATCCAAGTGTAACTCAACGAGAACAATTATATCATAGTCGCCAATGTGGTATTCATGTTGATTTTAATGAAAAGGAAAGGTATCCATGTGATACAGAAAGAACACGTTAAAAGGAGAATCGTAACCAATCCTTTGAATCGTCTCCTCTGTCGACGTACCGCGATGCAACCAATATTCAGGTCTGCTCGATTCTGCGGCTGAGCAAGTTTTGGTCCATCCCCACATTTTCGGCGACGTTATCGCGGGGTCTTTCTACGTTCACAACCTCGTTTGCTTTCTGCCTTGCAATGAACAGTAACTTGACATAAATGACGGTTGTAAAGACAACGTTGCGCATATAGGGAAAGCTTTATAAGCATAGGCGATCCTCGCCACCGAATTTTGCGGCATTAGCTGACTTTGACATTGCTTTATGAGGTGGATGATTAAGGGTGATTCTGGGACCGGAAACGCGAGTCCACAAGCCGGCACTATAATGAAATAAGTGCCTGCAAGTATACAATAGAATCTTTTTCTGATTGTGTGATAGCGGAGAGGCCTTGTGACTAGGAGATAGAGGTTGAAGCTGATACCGCAAAGGCATGCCGTGACGGACCAGTTCGCAACGAGAGTCGGGTATGTGAAAACCATACTAACGACCGAGCATGTCCTGGGGTCATTGAACAAAAACCAGAGCATGCTCCAAAGACTCCAGGTTATTCCCAAGATCAAATCTGATGCTGCCAAAATCTGGTAGAGAACTCGCATGTAATCTTGAAGATTTTGCTGATGATAGATGACAATCATTACAGTTCCATTTAAAAGAGAGGAGAGAACAAGTGATAACATAAGGAAAAGCATTGTTTTAGGATCTAGGTGTCCAGCTTCCCTTGCCGATTCATTCCTAAGTGATTCCAAATCTGCCATTTTCTGATATTGTATCGCTGTCTATTGTCTAATTCCACAATGTCAACAATTAATGCAATCAGTCAGTCAATCACATATGATTCCGAGCATTATATTGATGAATCCCAGACATTATTCCACATTGAGGGAAAAGTTCCCGTTTTGTTTTATTTGAGTATACAGACCAATTGTCGGCATTAGTGTCTGTGGAAAGGCATCAATCTACATTGGACACTCTCCATCCAGGTGTTGAATAGGTGCCAGTTGATAGAAATTCCTTGAATTCTGTGGTAGCCTAGCGAGAGCCCGGGTAATATAGGAGCGCCTTGAGCACCTTGCGTTGTGGATATGAGTGCTCTAAAAGTATCCAATAACAATATATCATCCTCTCCTGAAGTCTGCATTTATGATCACCAATTACCCGAACTATTCTCAAATCATGGTTTATATATTATATGATAGAAAATCCTGATCAAACTAGAATAAGACTGCGCATGGCAAAATACATACAGCCTGGTTGACAATGATCACAGGATAACATAGGTTTAGCTAAGGAGGGCAGGGGCCACGTGCCCTCAATCTAATAACGAAGAGAGAGAGAGAGAGGGGAAAGGGAAAGAGAGAGAGAGAGAAACAGAGTTTAAGAGAAAGAGGGAGAGAGAGAGAGAAGGAAGAGGCGGAAAGGGACGTAAAAAGACGTTATGGCCACATCCCACAACCTGCCCTCAATCATTGGCTTTTGTCAATTTGAATTTCATCCATCGAATCAGACCAGCGTCCCCACTCTGTCTTCTTAACCCATGCTACGCCACTACAGAATAAAGAGTAATTATGGAGGCGTCAATAGAAAAAAATTCTGATCCAAGTAATTACCTTTCATAAACCTGCACGTTTCCGATAAGATAAATGAACGTATCAATCTGCAATTAAGTTCTTTAAAAGAGCCAATCAATTATTTGACATGAATATATACATTCAGGTCATAGTTGTGAGACGGTGCCGTCATATAGATATGAAAATGAGAGATTTATTACGCTTTTTAAGGACAGTTTGGCTCAGTTGCGTGTGGCAGGACGTGGGGTGGGCATTACCTATGCAAATAATGGAGGAGGAGAGAAGATCGTACATTCATAATGAATCGGGTCATCGCGGTGATATTTAGTAATTACTTCTACTGAAAGATAAACACTCCTGTCATAAGCACCCACCAGTGGCTTACCCAGCATACGATAAAGATCCACGGAAAATAAAATCGCGGCTGACCTAACCACCCCCCAGTTTTACGGAGGATTTATTTATTCATCTATTTATTTATTTATATCTATTTATTCATTCACCAATACAAGTACAATATGTGTACTCAGTATGCATTTACAATAGTAAAGAAACATTACAGATCAAAATATATGCTAAAGAATGATAAATGGGACCAGTAAATAGCGCATGTGCTAGTCGAGCTACGAAATTTTACAAAATACTAGACGTTGAATTTTAAATCACAAAACACAAAATACAACCATAACAAGTCAGTTACACGGTGTTTTAAACCATACAGAACAATATACAATTAGTTTAAAACATAATAAAAGATGTGTGTAAGTGAATGCCTGAAACTTCTTTTTGGATGTTCTTAATTTGGTATCACTTGGTATTCTATTCCATGAATAACTTCCTAGAAAGGAAAGAGAAAAGTGGACATGAGTAGTCCCTAATGTTGGTACTCGGATGTGCATGTCGACCTTCTTCTTGTCTTGTTGGATATTAGTGTTGTATTGTATCACAACAATCTAACAAAGAGTGGGGTATTAAGTCATTATCACTCAGATCATAAGTAGTGCATATAAAAAGAAAATTGAGGACTTTTAGATCTTGAAATAGAGAGCGATTATGAGCCTACCAGTGACGTAATGTGATGGCGCGCACTACCATTCTGGGGGGATATACAATATACTACTTAAGTTACTCTTGTACGTACCCCGTCCCCCACACCGCGATTCCATGCGTGAGATGTGGCTCTATGAAAGCCTTATATAATAATACACATTTTAGGACAAAATTATGCAACCGGAATATAATTCCACCTCTTTTACGTTTACATGAATTAACGTTTCGAATGTGACTGTACCAAATGAGATGTTAATCAATTGTAATACCTACAAGGTTGCTTCATCAACATCTCCATTTTCCTCTCCGGTTATTTCCAGTTTACCAGATAATCTAATTTTTTCCCTTCTACTTCCAAAAACTATTTTTTTCCCATTGAGTTGAAAGTCTATTTGCTATGCACCATTCATGTATTTTCTTTACATCTACTTAATTAACATCTATTTCTACGAAATTTGCTTGGAAGGTATAAAATAAATTAGAGTCATCTGCAAATAATCTGAAATTGAAATAATCAGAAACGGATGGGTGATCATTTATATAGAGTAAGAACAATGTCGGTCCTAAAACTGCACCTTGAGGAACACCACATCTGATTTTCATTTTCCTTGATACAATTTCTCCATACTGAACATACTGGTACCTGTCGTCTGGGTTGTCTTCAAATACCCTTTTAAAGGAAGACCCCGTAATCCATAGTGAGAGAGTTTATGTATCATTCTTCATGATCAACGGTATCTAACGCCTATTTGAAGAAGAACATCCAAGTGTAGCCTTACCCTCATCTATTGATTTTAAAATAGATTTGGACAAGTTTATCAATGATAAGTTTGTGCTGTATTCTTTAAAGAAATCCATATTGATGATGGTAAAAAAAAAAAAATCATTTGATTCTAAATTAATCGGCCGTCCGTTATTTCAAAGACTTAAGCTAACACTGGCATAACCGAAATCAGTTAATAGTAATTTCCTAGTTCATCTTTTGGTCTCTTTTTGTGAATAGGTGTATCTTTCGCTATTTTCATCTTATCTGGCACCTTTGAACGTTCTAAAGATCAAGTAAAGATATATACCAGGGGACCTGATATGTAAACAGCACCATCTGTTAACAATCGTACATGTGTATTGTCATGACCAAAGGCCCTCTTCATATCTAGACTTAAAGGATAATTCAAAACCTCAGCTTCACCTACATGCTTCCAAAATACAGAGTTGTCCGTTCCACTTAGAAAGGACGAGTTTGGCATCATCGCTTAATAATATTAATGGTATGTATTATTACATTTTATCGGTAGTTTTATATTAACAGGGTAGCATTGTTAGTTACAAAACTGCTTTCTACATTGGCCCTGGTGGCCTAGACAAAATAGAATTAAAGATTGAAATTATAGTCAAATTCATTGCAAAGTTCTATATACATGTACCAAATAATGATTTAAGGCACACTACGAATAATCTTTCAACGATATAGGCGAATTTATAGAATTTCGTTGAAAATTACAAACAGGAAATAGATATAAAGTCGATACAGACATAACGATGTTGACTGTTCTTGCTATTTGCTATTTATTTACTAATAAAAAGAAAATGGCAAATTGCTATTTATCGCTTTCTAAAAGTGTTGGTTGGGATATCGATTGAAATAGTTGGATCGATGCAAAGAGAAATCCACTTCAGATTTGTTGGTATTCTAACAACATTTTCCCACTATAGTTTCCAAGATTAGCGAGAGAAACCGAGACTTCTGTACATAATTAAATATTGCGGGCCAAAGTCGATATCATCACAGAGTCATCGTCTACTGCGTGTCATTAAGTGTCTTGACTTGACAATTTAGTCCAGGGTTAAACCCCGAAGAAGAATATTTCTCGCTGACAGGAAAAGAGCTGCGATCTAGTCTACATCCCTCTGCTCTTTTGCAATGTTGCCAATTATGGTTTGGCCGATGCCCCACCTTGCTGCCTTCAAAAGCTGTAGATATTGTTATGCAAAGATCAAAAACAGTAAAATACATCGCAGGTTGATTAGTGAGAGGACCGTTGACTACGAGGTCTGCTTGAACGGTCTGAGGTATGATTATCCCACTCCTGACACTAAATAGAAGACTACCTTTACGTCTACTCTGCTGGTGCAATAGGATAATCTTATAATTCAGGAATCCCACTCATGAATAATGTTTTAAAGGAAGTTGGGTGGTCGCTGTTCTGTAAAAATCTAATTAGGAGCGGCAGTACATTTTCCCCAAAGGAAATAACTGCCATATTGTATCTCTAGGCACACTGAGAACATCCTAATGTATGGCTTTTCTTGATCTCGCATGTCTTGAAATTTATTCACAGAATCGATTTGAAATTTGTCAATACAATTTTGTCGACGATGCTACTCAAAACATTTTTGTTTAAATGTTGACCTTCATAACTCACTTTTAAACAAAATATCAATAAATATATAAACATAGGCATCTAAGTTTGCATAAATTGGATTTGTGAACCTCCTTTTATACAGTTAGTGGTAATGTGTGACACGCCCTCTACCCCCTCACATCTTTAATACGTGCCTTCACGCTTGTTTCATCGCAAAGCATGCCGGGACAGATTCCTAGTACGCAGTAGATTTTCACCTTCGCCGCGATCAGCTGTTCCATTGCCAACAACGGGATTTTTATCCTGTCGAATCAACATGACTTCATAATCTTGTACAGGATCCGTCATTCTGCAGTGATTTTTTTCATTCCAGTATCATTTGTACGGTAAGAAACCAAAGTCTGTGATTATGTATTATTTATGACGATCCTTCAACCTAAAACACGAATGTTTAGCAGTTTAATAAGGCAAATCATCGACGCAAACTGCACACACACACATTTGAACATATGGGACTATAAATTCATACAGCGGAACCCACTCTCATTAGCCCACTTTACTTCGTATTATCAGCTTTATTTTTGAAGGATCGTCATAAAAATACATAATCACAAACTTTGGTTTCTAACCGTACAAGTTATACTGGAATGAAAGAAATCCACTGCAGAATAACGGATCCTGTACAAGATTATGATGTTGATTCGACAGGATAAAAATCCCGTTGTTGGCAATGGAACAGCTGATCGCGACGAAGGTGAAAATCTACTGCCGGACTAGAAATCTGTCCCGGCATGCTTTGCGATGAAATAACCGTGAAGGCACGTATATTTCATTCAATTCATCTCCCCCTATATCCTTTAACATTTGATGCAATCTTTAGGGAACTAGATGAAGACGAAGAGATAAAAGTCGATGAATAAATTTGTCAGGTTTGGTTAATTCTCTATAGGGTGTGCGATTGAACGAAAAATATTGCCGTCTCCTTCGGTTAAAAACTTGTTTACACAAAAATTTTGATCCATCAAATTAGGGAGAAAGTATCCACGTTGCTCCTCGTTTTGATGTAAGATGAGGGATAGAGGGAATCTAATCCCGCCCAATTTAACCCTCAACATATAGACATCATCGAGTGGCAGCAAGTGTTATCATTACAGGCACCGGCACTATTTGCATGTACTCTAACATCTGCTGCGGGTTGATGCCTGTTACTAATTTTGAATTTGTTAAAGAACTGCTCTTCATCTATAAAAGCGGCCGGGATGGATCCAGCGTGAAAAATTCGGCCATCAAACTATAATTACAGAACCGGTAGACTAATCCAATATGACAGCGCCTACAAACGACACTGGTTCAGTACTTGGAAATCTCAGGCCAGAAAGTAGAACATATTTTTTGAATTTCTTTCTTTCTATTTCTTTAAACATTATAGTTCTGATCGTGATTCATCATTTACTCACTTAATCCTTCGATTGCCAAACAACAAATCAGTCAATCAATCAATCAATCAATCAATCAATAAAATAATAAATCAATCAATCAATCAACCAACAAACCCCAAAACTAATCAACCAATCAGTCAATCAACCAACTAATAAACCAATAAACCAACCAATATACCAACCGACCAATCAATCAATCAACCAACCAATCAAACAACCAATAAACCAATCAATCAATCAATCAGCAAACCAATAAACCCACCAATATACCAGTCACTCAACCAACCAACCCACCAATCAATCAAGCAATCATTCAATCGACCAACCAATCAATCAATCAAAGTCAAGTACTCATCCAAAATGACCATATGTCACACACTCAATTATGAAAAGGATAATTCAGTTATTCAGTCATTAAAAGTTAAAGTTAGAACGTTTAATGAGCCATTCATAAGTAGGATTATTTATAGAACACATACAACGAAAGCAGCTTGAATAATATTACATGAATATGAAATACACTGTTGCCCATAAAGTTGGAATAATTTTGTTCTTATCCCTTTTAATGAATAACGATTGTGACAATGTGGTTAATTCTTGATTAGATGAAGTCTATATCTTCTCAGAAATTTAATGATGAATCTCTACGACTCTTCAGATTGATAAATAAAGTTCTGAGAGAATATGAATTTTATCTATAAACCACATTGTCTCTATCGTTTCATGAAAAAAGGTAAAACATTTTAGTCTTACGTTATGGGCAACAGTGTACTAGATAGACTCGAAATGATTGAATATGTATACAAAAGTCGCTACAATCGAATTCCCCGATCAACGGCACGCGAAACCGACTGACCCAAAACGAACGAAACGTCGGTCTAGGGAAACTTAAAATCCGTGCTGACAGATGACTGTGTCAATGACTGGCGCGGTCTTTGACGCACCATGTCAGAATGAAATCATAACTACAGTGAAACCATGTCAGAATGAAATCATAACTACAGTGAATGCGTAAGGAACGTTTCAAACCGTGCCTTGTATTAATGGCGCAAGGGCTAATTTCCTTCACAGGATTAGCGCAGGTATTAACGCAATTAAAATGACGCCTGGTAGGCAATGGGCATTATAACACTCTTTTTAATGGTTTATGAGACCGACGTTGTGAATATCGTTGTTCACGTGGGATGTCTTGGTAAAAAATTAAAAACCTAAATTTGAGTCAAGGATTATAAATCTCAAGACTCATCTTACTTATTATTGGGTCCAACAAGATTATGGATAACATGTTTTAGCCGATAACTATACAATCAAATAGGCCTACCTGTTCCGACTTTTCAAAAGGAATTAATATGAAATAATAAAAGGAAAACGGTATGAACGGTTTGCAAAATGTAAAGATTTTTTGTTTCTTTATGATTTTAGGATCTAGGGTAGCTGTACCCAGAATCGAGAAATTATTTATTCACGTACCATGTCCTGTTTGAGCAACTTTTTTGATTATTTTATTAAAAGTAGTATCATAACCAAGAAAGTCTCAAAAGTGAAAAATTGGTCAGTTTCAGGCCAAAAAGATAATCATAATTTTGACCCGTAGTTGCAAACTAAGAATGTGCAGCATTTTGCTGTAATGCCCGGCATGTTATCAGATCGCACACATATCATACTTAGACTAATCAAAATTCAAGTACATACACTGTATTACTGTCTGCGAATACGAGTTTAATTTAATTCTTAAAATATATGAAATTATCATAGATATTAATATTCATACTATTTTCGAGAAAACAGGGATACATTTTTGTGTACAAAAACATGCATGTTCATAATAATCAGTATGCCAATAACTGTCTTTCTTTCAAGATGATATATACAAATTACGTTATATTGTGTTCATGTGATAAACTGCTGTAAAAAAAAAATTGTAGCGTTCATTCACAAGTGTAAAACTGAATGCCGACGTAGACCTTCTGATCGATGTAAAGGTAAACTTAGTATTTAAAAGACAATCGTCACGAAATAAGTAATTCCAGTCCTATTTCCATTCTTCCCAGCATATCAACAATCTTAGAAAAGGTTATCTACAAAGGGCTCTATAAGTTTTTAGATATAGTTCAATTGCTTAGTTTCAATCATTACGGTTTCAGAAAAAATCATTCAACCAACCAACTTTAGTACAATTATGATAAAATAACAAATGCCGTGGCCAATAAAGAACGTGTAATAGGAGTATTTATAGACTTGTCAAAATCCGCCGATACGCTTGACTACCAGATTATATTAAAGAAATCACTTTCATGGAATTCGCAGAGTTACACTGTCAAGGTTTGAAAGCTATTTATCTATCACACAAAAATATTTAGTATACAACGATATTTATTTAAATTTCATTTCAATGAAATGTGGCTTTCCACAAGGGTAAATTTTAGGTCCTCTCCTTTTTCATCAATGATTTAACCAATACAACACGTTTGTTATCATCTATATTATTTGTAGATGACACGAACATTTTCTGTTCACATCATAACTTAATCACCCTCTTGAATACACTTAATAAGGAGTTACCAAATTCGTCCTCGTGGTTGAAATACAATAAATTGTCCCTTGATAATTATTGAAACAAATTTCATACACTTTAATCACGCAAATTATCATGCGACTGAATTTCTATACAACACATTTATAGATAATATAACCTCCTGAAAGGAAATGAAGCACCTAATTTTTTTGTGTCATTATAGACGAAAATTTTAATTGGAATGTACATATACGTCATATAACTACTTCTTTTTCTAGCAATGTTGCTCAAGTATACAAAATGAAAACAAAATCCCATGTTGCACGCTGGTAATGCTTTATAATTCATTGATATTACCGTATATAATGTATTTTAATCAGGACCCCGTTGAACAAAACTTACCATTGATGGTAACTTTGCCATCAATGATAACTACCATGGAAACCTTGATTTTGATTGGCTGTTGAGCCCTGTTACCATGGTATTTGTCATTGATGGCAAAGTTACCATCAATGGTAAGTTTTTTGCAATGGGGCCCTGGTGTGGGGCATCACCGCCAAAACCAAAGTCAACTATTTCATTTACTTATTACAAAAGAAAGCCTTTCGCCTAAGCACTGGTTCCTCAAATCTTTCTCACACAAGTCCATTATTTTACAAAATAAAAATCCTAACAGTCTTCGGCATCAATTCACTACAAAGTTAATTGTTCATGTTTAGATATATAAATAATATATGCTTCCACTTTCATTTCAAAACTTTTCACTATAAATAACACCATTCGCTCATACCCACTCGGAATTCCTTTCATCTAGTCAACCCGAAATTATCAATTGTACAAAGATCAATAAGACTCCATGGTCCAGATCAATAGATTTCTCTCCCCGAATTGATTAAATACTGATGCTCCCTCTACTCATTTACAGCCAAAGTGGAAATAGATGGTTTTATTAGAATATCTTACAATAAGTATTGTCAATTCTATTCAAAGGGGGCTCAAGGTAAAATTTCTGTGTCAACTTTTCATCTTCGTCATAATGGTTTATCATTCCTGTGTATATTTTTGTCATTACTATCATCATCATCATCATCATCATCATTATCACCATCAATATCATCATCTTTATCCTTATATTTTACATATGCTGTCAATTATACGTCCATTTTGCTTAATAACTTTATCTCTTCCATGAGATTTGTTAAGGGAAGTAATTTTTCCAAGCTAAATCCATGCAATGGCAGTCCTTCTTCCGCAAACAAATTCATAAAGATGAAATAATTTGACAATTTATCCTTTCGTGTTATTATACAAATAATACACAGGTGTGAGTGCGTCATGGTCGATGCAGCGCATGAGAGTATTCACTACGGTGCATTAAATTCACGAGGCGTAGCCGAGTGTATTTTGTGCCATTGTGAATACCCGAATAGCGCTGCATCGACATAACGTCACGAACGAAAACCTGTGTATTATTTGTTTTATAAAATGGGTCGACAATCTTACTTTAAGCAAGGCGATAACACTGTAAACCTGCAATCTTCATAAGAAATAACGTGTGCACACAGACGATCGCGGCAGCAGTGGCCTCGTAAACAGACTGCGCAGTGCATGGTGCGACTTCTCGTAAACATGCATTGAATTACACGCAACGTGCATTATGCCTTTTTGTTGCAATTTTTTTTGCACGGCTGTTATCACCAAAATGCACTCCCCGTGCGTACGGTAAACAATAATGCACGGTCACGTGATCCATTTTGAAACTTCTCATTGGCTAGATTCTTGAACCCATATTATAATTTTAATAATTGTTACTTATATTTGCTAATTTATAATTCATCGTCAGAAAGTACTTTTTTCAAAATGTAAACAAACAATTAATCGAACAATTCTATTATCGATATCACAATATACATTGATATTTATTAAAAAAAACTTCTGAAGTATTGTATATTGAGCGAGAAGTTGGGATAACTAAAACTCCAAACTTTACGTTTAAATGAATGGCTAGCCTGGATGCAAAATGAAGTTGCGCGCAACGAAGAAATAGGTCCCATACGTATTTATTTATCTGTGTGTTATCAGATACACAGTTGTGAACCGCATTTCGCTCATTTTCGCCTGCGAGGCGGCACGTGCGAATGTGGGTATGAAGACCTCTCATAATGAACAAGAATCGACATACATACGGTGCGTATCCTGATAAAACAATTAAAGATTGTCTCTTATTTACCTAGGGTAGCCTCATCAGTGTTAATACTGTTCTTCCTGAGGATCCTGCGAAATCATTGCAATCATTATTTTTACTCGACTTTTTAGATAGCTGAGATATGACAAGGCGCTCATGCAAGCAAGAAGTTTTCCTCCTATGGATACTCATTTTCTCCACCTGGATGGAGAGTGGCAAATATAGATATATGTCTTGCCTAAGGACATCCGTGCCATGGCAGGGACTCGAACCGAAAACCTTATGCTCTATAGCTTGTTGTCCTATTCACTGGACCTCCACAAATTGGTGTAGTGTAATAAGGAGCTCTGTTGAAAAAAATAGCTGATATATAATCTTTGGTATGAAAAATCCCGGGGATAGTTAAGTGTGTGTGCGTGTGTGTGTGTGTGTGATCGCACGCACGCTTGGGTGCGGACGGGTGTGCGTGTGTGGACGGAGTGGG
Organism: Mesocentrotus franciscanus; assembly: GCA_037976565.1. Lineage (NCBI taxonomy): Eukaryota > Metazoa > Echinodermata > Echinoidea > Camarodonta > Strongylocentrotidae > Mesocentrotus > Mesocentrotus franciscanus. The sequence goes on along the minus strand of CP137671.1, from coordinate 12,176,827 downwards.
AGGGGGTTAAAGCATCGCATCACCTTCACGCTGTTCTTCTTTTTTCATATTTGCACTATACCGATGATAATGCCACGCTTAAATAGCGCATAATATGTTGCCATCTCTATGCGCTTAACAAAGAGCAAAAGAACAAACTTATATCTCATATAACATTTGACATAGCTAGAGTAACTTAATTACATATTAAGTTAAGAAAGTATTGCAATACATGAAGATTCTAAATACAATACTTAATTGAAAAGAACGCACACAATTGAGATTAAAGGAGAAAGTATAACGTGGTAAAGTATTATCTTAACTAATAACATAATGTCAATTGCTGTCTAGTTGCTGTTTAGTTACACTATTCGACTATTTGTTGACACGAACACATTTCCAGCATAGTTTTCTGGCTTCGGGGTTGGTGAGCAGATAAATTATTGGTTGAACCCACGTGCTGCTTTGTGCAACGAAATCCAGGATCAAGTTGTAATTTGGGCTTGTGTAGAGAATAATGTATGGTATCCACACGATGTAGAAAGACCCCGTAATGAGAATGACGGTAATGAACCCTTTCAGCCGCGCTTGTGGTGGACGATATAGGTTTTCATCAGGGTTAACACCGATCCCATTCTGTGGCTGATCAAGTTCTTGACAACCTACACCACCACCATTCTCGATACCGACTTCTTTGACGGTGCTATTAAGTCGGACAATCCTTAAATTATTGGCAACCGCTTTCATCTTCTGACGCACGATAAGGAGCAAACGAACGTAAATCAGTGTGGTGAAGATCAGAGTTACACATACAGGAAAAACGGTGTAGAATATGTTCACTATGGACGTCCATGACCGGTATTCACGACTCAGGCAAATATCAATTTTGTGTCTTATAAATGGAGAATTGGGGAAAGGAAAATAAATCCCATGTGCCAGTAAAGTCAGAAGGTATATGGATGCCAATGAAAAGAGAAATCGTTTCCTGGTGAGGATTGTGTGATATCTCAGCGGCTTTGTCACCAGAAGATAGAGGTTCAAACTGATGCCACACAAACAGATCATCACCGATGAAAGCGAAGTGAAATATACAAAAGGAAACATCATACTAATGACTGTACAAGTATGTTCATCACGTTCATTGGCGGATAACAGCCATAAGATATCCCAAATGCTCCAACTGATGCCCAAGATAAGGTCCGACGTTGCAAGAATTTGGTGAAGGACTTTCATGTGGTCCTGAAGCTCTCTCTGGTGATGGATGACGACTAGTACGATACAGTTGAAACATATGGACAGGGCAATGGTTAAAGCGTAAAAGCACAAAGTCACAACTTTAAAATCAATTTGTTGTCTTGTGATGTTGCCGGTCGCGTTTTCCGCTCCAGATAGTGCAGTCGCCATGTTCTAGAAAGGTGCTTGATGTAAGCGCATCACAGTCCTGTTCAAAAATAGTGTTGATTTGTTGATAGCCTCCTTCCACAGACAACGTTTAGAAGCGTCTGAGGAAATTTAGAAGATATTTTAAATTGACATGTGAGGAAGAAAATATGCTACAGCCCACGAGGACCAAAAATGTCGGTCTAGCGAACCTCTTGAAAGTTGTCTACGAGACCGTCAACTTTCGACCCCAAAGGCACCAAAATATGTGGTAACACTTTGCTTTTCATTCTTCTTGTCAAACATTTTGTTTGCACTGTGCCCATCCGCCCCTTTAAAGAAACATGAATCCGCCTCTGGCCTGATCAAAAGATCAATAGACATAGCGGTCTGAATGGTATCATTCTTATATTAGATGCATTAATGATGTCCAAAGCATCGACCGGAGCGATGAAATAGTAGACGTATAATTTTTTCATGATGACAATGTTGTGATATAGTAATTGAATCGTGTTCCGTCGACCCTTAGACTAGATTACTAAGTCGATGGCGCATTATAAATGTTATTGTTATTGTAATTTATCAAGAGTTACTTGTTCACTTTAGAAAAAAGAGCATTCTGAGTGGTGGTATTGGTGTGATAGATATATAAATGATATTGAAAGCATCGACTCGAGCACTGAGATAATTGAACACCAGGGTTAATCCATTATGGTACAAAACATGTATGACACCGCCTTTCGATGGAACAGTAAAAAAAATAGGAAAAAGGATAATGATTACAATATCATTACATTTCCTGCCAGAAGTATAAATGTAACACCTTGAATAAAACAAAATATTCTCAAGTGAGAGACTATTAGTATCTTCTAAAAGCATAGAGTGTAAGCTCTAAAAATGACAAAATCTATGTAAAATACCATGTGAAAATCAACAGAGGAACTGTCCAAACATATTACAATATACATCATATAGCTGGATCGAGATTTAGAAGAATTGATGGACAAAGAGACGAAATGACAACACCTTTTTACTTCCAAGTAAACATTGTAATTGTGAAAAGTTTCTTCTTCATCTAGAAAATTTGTCATAGCTACATTGATTAGATCAACTGAAGAGATGATGGCCTAATATACACATGAGGCGTAAAGCTGTTTAAATAATGGCTGAAATTTCGAAGTATGTTTTGCGACAATAATTGTAATTCATCAGCCATCATCATCAGGCCCTTGTGGTGTATCAATTCTTCCACTCCGTGTAATAATGTTATGCAACTTGCCTCTTCTTATATACATTTAACCAGTCAAATGTTATTTCCTGATATACAAATTATAATTTGTTTAATATTAATATATTGGTATAACTGGATGTGTTTGGCATAGGGTCATACAGTGTTATCCAAACGCTGCACACGATTTCAACATAGATCCAGTTTGATAGTTAATAATAATAATAATATTCCGCTTTTATATTACGCTAACTAAATAAAGAGCATTCTGAGTGGTGGTATTGGTGTGATAGATATATAAATGATATTGAAAGTATCGACTCGAGCACTGAGATAATAGGCCATCAAGGTACATCCATTATGATACAAAAATGTATGACACCGCTTCCCGATGAAACAGTAAAAGAATTAGGAAAAGTATAATGATTACACTATCATTACATTTCCTGCCAGAAATACTTTATGAACGTTATTGTTATTATAATTTATCCGACCTTCACTGATTAAAATCAAAGGAAATGTTTTAAATTTCTTTTTCAGATTTTTAAGATTGACATGATTGTGAGAAAAAAATATGCTAATGTCGGACACGGCTGCAGCCCACGAGACTCATAATGTCGGTCTAGCAAACCTTCTAAAGTTATCAGAAGGTCCACGAGACCGAAAATTTTGACCCAAAAGGCAGCGAAATATGTGATAACACTTAAATGGCAGTACTGTTTACAGTATTGGTGTTCAACGCATTGACCGGAGGGATGAAGTAGTAGAAGGATATGTGTTATTCATGGCAACATTTTCTGTGATATGGTAATTGAAGCGTATCCCGCTTTCCCTTAGAATATTCACCAAATCGATGTGACTGGTATTGTTATTATAATTTATCAGGAGTTACTTGTTCACCCTAAAAAAGAAAGAATTCTGAGTAGTGGTATTGGTGTGATAAATACATAAATAGGGACTTTTAGATTTGCACGTCAACATAGTGGACTGCTACGTGGTGACGTCATTTCAAAGCACTGCGCATGCGTCACGTCATCTCCGTCGTCGACTATCAGAATCGAGAACGCGTCCACCTTGACTTTCCCGTCGTCCTAAATCTAGAACGCCGTGCACTTGTTTTCACATATGTGACGTCATCTCAAGCCTCAAGATTAATGAAGAAAAAGTCAGAGATATAATTTTGTCTTTGAGCAACAACAGTTTTCACGAAGCTGAGGTATGTTTTGTGCAACCATTCTCCAGGTGCGGATCCATGGGAGAAGGGGTGTTGGTGTTGAGTAAAACAAAAATTGCATACGCACTCCCACGAAGCAGTTCCCCAAAGTTGACAGCTCTGTATTGGTATTTTGAGTTGAAATAACGGTCTGCGCGATTTTCAAATTTCATCCCCCCTCCCCTATTGGAAAATCCTGGATCCGCCACTGCCCTTCTCTCTATTCTCATTAAACCTCTTTTGTCTTGAACTTTGAAAGTTTGATTGGTATGTTATAGCATCCGTAAAAAGGTTTATACTTTTATAGATAGTGACAGTGGCAGTGGCAGTGTGCATGAGCTATGTCTTCGCACCGCCCAGCCGGCTGTTGACGTGACGGTTTGCCGGATCATCGCTCGCGGAATCTCCTTTGAAATTATTTGGCGCGCCATTCTTGACTTCATCATGCTTACTGCCTGTCGAAGTTTATTGTCGAGTGAAATCTAAAAGACTTTTGACTGTAACCAACAGGGGCAGGTGACTACGTTGACACGCATGATCACTGTACGTTCACGCCGTTCTCGTCTACTCAATCTAAAAGTCCCTAATGATATAGAAAGCATCGACTCGAGCACCCCCCCCTCGAGCACTGAGATAAAAGACTAAAAGGGTTAATCCATTATGATACCAAACATGTATGTTACTGCCTCTCGATTAAACAGTAAATACATATAGGAAAAAGGAAAATGATTACAATATCATTACATTTCCTGCGAAAAGTAAATATGTGACACCTTGAATTAAAAAAAATAAAATCTCAAGTGAGAGACCATTGGTACCTCCTGTAAGCAAAGGGTGTAAGCTCTAAAAAAAATCAAGCTAAAATATCATGTGAAAATCAACAGAGGAACTTTCCAAACATACTACAATATACATGATATAGCTACATCGAGATCTAAGAAAATTTATGAACAAGGACGAAATGAAAACATCTTTTTAACTCTTCGTAAAAAAAACTATTTGTAAAACGTTTCTTCTGCATCTGGAAATTCGTCATAGCTACATTGAATAGATCAACTGAAGAGATGACGGTGTAATATAAACATGAATCATAAAGCTGATTTAAACATTGGCTGAAATTTCGATGTATTTTCCGACTATACATAATAGGACCATAATAATATCATCAGCCATTGCCATCAGGCTCTAATGGTGTATCAATTCTTCCACTTCGTGTACAATTTTATATGCAACTTGACTCTTAAAGGTACTATGCCCATTTGCAGGCCCCAAAAATGAAAAGGTTAAATTCCAACGGCATTTGAAAGACAATACTAATTTAGAACTTCCCTAAAAAAAAAAAAGGGGGAAAATGTCTTTAAGTGGGAAAATAACGACTATTAGTTGTCGAATCGACTTAGGAGCTATAGAGCCAGTAAGTAATTTTCTGATTTTTCAGACCATTGTACCGAATGGCCGTACGTTTTATGCTGCGCAAAGATTCAATCAGTTTAATTTTGGCCATTACAAGAAGTGGGTTATTGATGTAGACAAATGCTCATGTACCCTTTACAGCTCATTTTATGTATGTTATTACCAAATATGAATAAAAGCCAGTCAGTCACTCAATAGTGTCTGACAGTGAAGTCTAGGAAGTAAACGGGTTTCCTTACATAATTTGAATATTAGGACACTGCTAACGTTTAAATTTTACAGATAGGACATACATGTACATAAAATATTCATAATTCCTGCAAAGTTCTACAGAATTTGATGTTGGCTGCAAAAGGACATAGTATCTTTAAATACATATAACCAGCTAAATGTTATTACTTGGTATACACAATATAATTTGTTTAATATTTTGGTACGACCTGATGCATTTGGCATAGGGTCATAAAATGCTATACAACACTGAAAAAGATTTCACCATTGTGATAGTAACTTTGTCTTGCTCATTATCAGTTGATAAGAGATCAACAAACCATGCAAACTGGTCAGGCCTAATCGGCCAGCCACTTGAATATGCCCAATTCGTTTTTGTTATGGATTAATTTTGATTGTCTGATTCCTATTGGTACAAAAACCAATGTCACGCGATGTCAGACATCCAAGGACTGGGCTCCTCGGTCACACCGAAAAGTCTTCAAGCATATCCTCCTCGCCTCGGGGTTTGTCAACAGGTATACTATGGGTTGGACCCATGTGCTGCAGACTGCGAATTTATCGAGGACGGCGAGATCGTGAGGGTTCCATGATCTCGAGAAAAATGCAACGAAGGATATCCACACGATGTAGAAAGACCCTATGAGCAGAAGGACCGTGGTGAGTCCTTTAACACCCCTCTTGGGTCGGCGATTCGGGTTTTTCATTGCGTTGGGACTGGGTCCTTTTGTGGTCGACCAGTCCTATGTTTCCTGGCGTTCTGCATCTGTCCATCACCATGTTTATTTCTACCAAACACAGGGGCTGGATGATTGGCGACAGTTTTCTCTTTGTGGCAAGCAATGACCAAGAGTCGAATGTAGATGATTGTCGTGAAGAACATCGTTGCAAGAATGGGAGATAGGAGATGAAACATGAACACCACCGACGGCCATTCCGCTGTTGGTCGCACATCTCTGGCTCTGCAGTGTTGCACTAGGAGACGAATGAATGGCGATTCTGGAATCGGCAGGTAAACTCCACACACCAGCATCGTAGTTGCTCCAGCGGATCCCAGCGTGACAAACAATCTGGTCCTGGTCACTATCGTAGGATAACGAAGGGGCTTGGTGATCAGAAGGTACAGGTTGAAACTGATGGCGAAGAGTGCTAGCATTACAAACCATATCGACACCATATAAAAAGGAAACACCAAACTTATGATGGTGCAAGTTTGTTCGTTTTTAAACGAGAACCAAATCATATTCCAACTGCTCCAACTGATGCTCAGGATCAGGTCAGATGTTGCCAAGATCTGGTAAAGAACTCGCATGTTATCGTGGAGCTCTTTCTGATGGCGGAGTACGAACAATACAAGTCCATTGGAAATGACCGACATAACAATAGTTAAAATGTAGAAGATGGCACTTTCGGGGTCAAGGGTTTCCGTTGCCGTTACGTTCACTGAATTCCCCAGGCCATTTTGCTCAATAGAATCCAATAAGACAAGACAAATGTACAGAAGATATTGATCTGCTTTACGTGTGTGTTTCTACTCATTCACCTTAACGAAATGTTATCCCAAACTGGCCGAGTGTGTAGAGAACGAGGACGTTTTATAGCTAGGCCTGTCGACCTCATGACGGTAAATATGTGCACGTCATTATGAAAAGAGAACACGGCGCTAGATATACATTGTAGGCGAATCATATGTGAGATAAAACCTATACAATAGGACGCAATGAAAGGCTGATGAATTCAAATTAAAATCATCCATCAAGTAATAAATGTACAATTAAGGGAAACTATAAGTCAATCATTAATTTCTACTGTCGAAATATTGATTTAACTATAATAAAGCTATCATGATACGACTACGTTTTTACAATTTCCTAATGAAAATACGTCATACGTAGGATATTAAAATCCTCATAATAATGTAAGATAGAATTAAAACTTGGAAATACGGTAATAAATTGACTTGCACTATGGCTGTATTTCACATTCTATTATTTAAAAATTATTTGTATCATTATTAATATTATCATTATTATCATCATCATTACTACTACAAATGTATTTAACAATAAAATATGTAGGGTGCCGTGCGTCGAATATTTCTTTTGCGGCAAATTTGGAAGCAGCGGCAGCAGCGGCAAACATCCGATTAGAAAATAGCCTGGCAGCATTCGCACGTTTTATATCCCTCTCTTAAATAATACACCCCCTCCACTGTTTCTGTTATCCAAGTAATTTTTAATTCATCCTGTTTGTTTTCATCTTATTATGTTGTTATGATAATTGATGTGATTTCTTTTGTACAATAATGTTTGTATTCGTTTATTTGTTGAGTTCAATTATTGTCATGCACGGTATTGCTGAAAAGCAGCTTCTAGCTGATAGCAGGATTTTTAACCGTGATTAAATAAATAAAATACAAAATACAAATAAATACTATGCCAGTATATGCCACTTACTGGTTTTCCCATAGACCTGTGTACAAATTTAATATATTCTGCCATTCTTTTCACTGAACTTTACATTATTCAACATCCATGCCATTCAAACATCAATCCGACAATACAGGGAAATTTGCCGCTGCTTCCAAATTTGCCGCAGAATCTGGGACTTACCGCTGCGGTAAATGCTTTATGAAACGGGCCCCAGATTCACAATACCTATAAGTTGCAAGATCTTTTTTAAAGGACAATTACAGCGAGTCCTTTAGTCCACTATCAAATCATTCTGAGCCACATCAATTATACGGAAATTCGTTCGTAACACAGAACTTTATTTTGTCTCCTTGTTTTAAGCCCCTCTAAAGTGTTTGGAGGCCCAAACATTTGATGGCAAAATTTCACTTAAACTGCATCATAAAGTGAAAGGCGATGTTATTGAGGACACATTTCTGCAAGGATTTCTCAAATGTGTTTGAAGTCAAATATTAAAAGAATAAAACATTTAGGTTTTCTGCGTACAACATAAAAACCCAAATTATGTATTCTTTTGTCAATATTTGTCTTCAAACACATTTTTTGGGGGGAAATATTTGCAGAATTGTGTCTTAAATTACACCCTCTTTCACATTATGATACAATTAAAGTGAAACTTTGCCATCAAATTTTTGGCGAATTTGGGGCTCCCAGCACTTAAGAGGGGCTTTAAGACTTTCCGCCATGTACCAAATTGTTCTTTTAACGATCACAACGCTTTCAAACAATTCAAAATTATATTACTTCAGTTAAATGGCTCATTAGCTCGGCAACACCATACAAACTGCAAAAAAGCCTCCTTGCTTCAGGATTCGTCAACATGTACACGATGGGCTGTATCCAGGTGTAAGTCTAAGGGGAAAATATAAAAATAGTCATCAATGTGGTATTCTTGTTCATGCCATTGAAAAGGAAAGGTATCCATGCGATACAGAAAGAACACGATAAAAGGAGAATCGTAACCAATCCTTTGAATCGTCTCCTCTGTCGACGTACCGCGTTGCAACCGATATTAAGGTCGGCTCGATTCTGCGGCTGAGTAAGTCTTTGGTCCATCCCCAAATTCTCGGTGATATTATCGCGGGGTCTTTCTAAGTTTTCAATCTCAGTTGCTTTCTGCCTTGCAATGAACAGTAACTTGACATAAATGATGGTTGTACAACACAATGTTACGCATACAGGAAAAGCTTGATAAGCATACATGTAGGTGATACTCTCCATCGAATTTTGCCGTATTAGCTGATTGTGACATTGCTCAGTAAGGAGGAGAATAAAGGGTGATTCTGGGACAGGAAACACGATTCCACAAGCCAGCGCTATCACCAAGTAAGTGCCTGCAAGTATACAGAAGAATCTCTTTCTGGTTACGATTGTGTGGTAGCGAAGAGGCCTTGTGACTAGGAGATAGAGGTTGAAGCTGATACCGCAAAGGCATGCCATAACGGACCAGAGCGCAACAAAAGTCAGGAATGGGAAAAGCTCCATTCAAAAGAGAGGAAAGAACAAAAGATATAATTAAGAAGGACACTTTTTTTGGATCTAGGTGTTCAGCTTCCCTTTCCGTTTCATTCCTAGGTGATTCCAAATCTGCCGTTTTCTGAGATTGTATCGCTTTTTATTGTCTATTTCCACAATTTCACCATTTAATGCAATCAGTCAAATCACCTGTGATTCCTAGCATTATATCGATGAATACCTTAAATTATTCTACATTGAGGGAGATGCTCCGTTTTGTTTTATTTGAGTATACAGACCAATTGCCGGCACGAGTGTCTGTGGAAAGGCATCAATCTACATTGGACACACTTCATCTAGGTGTTGAATAGGTGCCAGTTAGGAGAAATTCCTTGAACTCTGTGGTAGCCTAGCGAGAGCCCGGGTAATATTGGAGCGTCTTCAGCACCATGCGTTGTGGGTATGAGTGCTCTAAAAGTATCCAATAACAATATATCATCCTCACCTGAAGTCTCTGATTAGTATAGTCAATATGATTTATGATCACCAATTACGCAACCTATTCTCAAATCATAGTCTATGTATTATGATAGAAAAATCCCGATCAAACTAGAAAAAGACTGCACATGGCAAAATACATACATCAATAGTTGGCAATGTCAATCAGTGGCGGATCAGGGGCCCGGGGCCGGGCCCTCCCTAGAAAAAAAACAGGTAAAAACACCCTTTTTGAAAAAAGAAGTTGGGCCCCTCCTGGCGCCCAAGGGGTAGCGGTGGAAAAAAAATAACCCTTCCCGGCCCGGAGGGAAATTTTTGTTCGGGTGCCAAAATTTTTTTTTTGCTCACTACCCCACTGAGCGAAAAATCGACCGGCACGATTTTCAAATTTTCGCACGAAGTGGGCCCCTTTTTAGGCCCCCTCCCTTGCCGCCGGCTGGATCCGCCCCTGATGTCAATGATCACAGAATGACAGAGGCTAAGCTAAGGAGGGCAGGAGCCCCGTGCCCTCAATCTAATCACGAAGAGAGTGATAGAGAGAAAGAGAGTGTAAGAGAAAGAGAATGAAAAGGGAGAGGCGGGAAAGAGAACGTAAAAATAAGACGTCATGGCCACATCCTACATCCTGCCCCAATCAATGGCTTTGTCATTGCGCATGTCATCCATCGAATCAGACCAGTCCCCCTTACACACACATACTCAAACCTCCATGATGCTGGTGCTCCATCAATGTCTTTATTCATGCTACACCACTATGTATGGAATTGTCAATGGAAGAAAACCATTCTGATCCAAATAATTACCTTTTTGAAACCTGCTCGTTCCTGATAACACAAATGAACGGATCAATCTCCAAATAAAGTCCTTACAAAGAGCCAATCAACAGTTGACATGAATATATACATTTAGGTCATAGTTGTGAGGCGGTGCCGTCATAAACATCCGAAAATGAGAGATTTATTACACTTTTTGATGACAGTTTGGCTTAGATGCGTGTGACGATGCTTGTTATGGGCATTACACATGCAAATAATGGGGGAGGAGAGATGATCGTACATTTATAATGAATTAAGTCAACGCGGTGATATTTAGTAATTACTTCTACTGAAAAATGAAAACTCCTGTCATATTAGCACCCAACATTGGCTTTCCCAGCATAGGATAAAGATCCAAGGAAAATAAAATTGAGGCGATCCCCCACCCCACTCCCCCCGTTTTACTTATTATTTATTTATTTATTCATTTATTTATATCTATTTATTCATTTATTTATATCTATTTATTCATTTACTAATTAAAGAAACAATATGTCGTTACAATAATAGCGGGAAAAATGCTAAAGAATGATAAAAACGACCATTAAATAGCGCATAAGCTAGTCGAGCCTGCTCCTCTAGACAATTAACAAAATACTAGACGTTGAATGTTCAATAACAAAACACATAATATAACCATTACAACTCAGTTACACGGTTTTATAAACCATACATAACAATATAAAATTTGTTATTGGCATAATAAAAGATGTTTAAGTGAATTCCTGAAAATTCTTCTGGATGTTTTTAATTTATTATTACATGGGATTCAATTCCATAAATTACTTCCTAAAAAAGGAAAGATAAACAAATGTACATGAGTAGTCCCTAATTTTGGTAGATGTGCATGTCGTCCTTCTTTTGTCTTGTTTAATATTAGTGTTGTATTGTAGTGGTGTAAGTTATTATTACTCAGGTCATAAGTGGTGCATTTGAAAAAAAAATATTGAGGACTTTTAAATCTTGAAATAGAGAGCGAGTGTGAACCCGCCAGTGACGTAATGTGATGGCGCGCACTACCATCATGGGGGTATACAATATACTAATTAAGTTATTCTTGTACGTATTCCTCGATTTCATACGCGAGATATGGCTCTATAAATGCCTTATATGATATTATACCAATACATATTTTATGACAAAATGATGCAACCGGAATATAATTCCAACTCTTTTACGTGTACATGAATTAATGTATCGAATGCGACTGTACCTACTCAGATGTTTATCAATTTTAATATATACAAGGTTGCTTCATCAACCTCTTCAATTTCCTCTCCCGTTATTTTCAATTTACCAGATAATCTCATTATTTCCCTTCTACTTCCAAAAAACTTTTTTTTTCTTTACTGACTTGACAGTTAGTCTATTTACAATGCACCAGTCTTTTATTTTCTTATATTTACATACACTCCACTAACATCTATTTCTACGAAATTTGCTTGGAAGGTATAAAATAAATTAGAGTCATCTGCAAATAATCTGAAATTGAAATAATCAGAAACGTTTGGTAATTCATTTATATAGAGTAAGAACAATGTTGGTCCTAAAACTGTACCTTCAGGAACACCACATTTAATTTTCATTTTCCTTGATACTATTTCTCCACAGTGAACATGCTAGTACCTGTCTTCTAGATTGTCTTCAAAACCCTTTTAAAGGAAAAACCCGTATATCATAGTGAGAGAGTTTATGTATAGAACTTATGATTAATGGTATCAAATGCCTATTTGAAGTTTAAAAAAAAATAAAGTGTAGCTCTTCCCTCATCCTGTGGTTTTAAAATAGCTTTCGACAATGATAATTTTATGCTGCTTTCTTTAGAGCAATCCATATTGATGATGGTAAAACACTTTTTATTTGATTCTAAAAACTGTTTTAACCGGCCATTCGTTATTCAAAGACTTTAGCTAACACTGGCATAACCGAAATCGGTTGGTTATTTCCTGAGTCATATTTTGGTCCCTTTTTGTGAATAGGTGTATCTTTCGCTAATGTTCATATTATGTGGCACCCTTTCACATTCTAAAGATACAGTAAAGATACATACTAGGGGACGTGATATATAAACAGCACAATCCTTTAACAGTCGTACATGTATATTGTCATGACCACAGGCCCCCTTCATATATAGACTAAAAGGATAATTCAAAACCTCAGCTTCACTTACGGGCTTCCAAACTACAGTTTAAATACCGTTTGTTTCCCCCAAGTGCCTCATTTGGCATTGTATCTGCTCATTTAAGACCAATATTTACGACAAATAAAATGATTTAATTAATTTACGTTCATTGACGTTTTTTACAAGCCTGTCCACTTCAGATATGTATGACTTCTTTTTTTATAGCGACCTTTTAATATATAATTTGTCAACCAGTTTCCTTTGATATGATTTCGGGCAGTTTATTAAATCAGTTGAAACACAAATGCTGATTATAGTCCCTACTATGAACAAATGCGCTCACGGAGGGACCCCAGTGTATTCGAAGAGATATTTCATGCTTCAATCGACGCTTGATCATAAAATTCCGCCAACAGATTTTATTGGTAAAGTCATAGCATTGCCAACAAAATCATTGATTTACAGAAGTAATCGAATGATGCTCTGTAGCTGCTTTAATCGCGATTGGTGGACTCTAGTAAAAAAAGGATTTATGCTTTGAAGCTTCATTTGAAAAATGCATTCCTTTTTAGTTTTTGAAGTTTAGACATTATCATTTTCTAAATATTGTTGAATCTCCTAATTCATGTCCAAGATCATTCAATTGCAAAAATGTAGATAACAAGTTAAATTTAATGCAAAAGAACGCTACTTCGTATAACATGAATACAAGTCTCTTTCGCCTCATTGATAGTCATAAGGTACACTAATTGTTGGACCCAGCAAACTGACGACGCCAGCGTGTCCATGATGCTCAGCCATTGCCCCGAAGAGGCGTCCGGAATCAAGTAGTAGACACATTCGGGTGCCCATACCGCGATAAAGGAACCTGGGGGAAAGCTACGGTGACGGCTCCTTTGAAACGCCGAGGTGATCCAGGAGGTTTCTTCCGCTGGCCATGCATATCAGAACGATCGAATATACATGTTTCCAGGAGTACCATCATGACCATGCGTTCTTTAGTCGTCAACCCCTGGCAGTTGTTTTCTGGCAATTCTCAGAAGACTGATGTAGATCGCTGCCAAGAGGACAAACGTGAAAATGATTGAAAGGAGAAGACGAATGGAGTCCAGCACTTGTGCTGTATTTTGCTCCAGAAGAATTGTTGTCATTACACATCGTTCGATTTCACAATATATTACATGAGAACTTGTAGGCTGCACGCGCTGATCAGCAAAACCATTAGTAGAGTAATAAACAAAGTGACTTTACCTGTTTGGGGGTAACGATCATGTGATAGCGCATCGGGCGGCTGATCAGGAGGTACTTGTTGATGTTGATGCCAGAGAGACACCCCATTAGCATAACTGTTGTAAAGCGAAAGGTAACACAATTATGAGAGTGATGAGAGAACACGAATGTCAATCTTTGAGGGCAAACCAAAGAATAGACCAGACGTTCCAGGAGATACCGTTGGCGAGACTTGTAATTGCTAGAATCCGATGAAACAACTGCGTTACGTCCTGAATCTCTCTCTGACGATGGATGACAATCAGCAATATAATGTTTAAAGAAATACAAAGAAATAAGTTCACAACGTGAATGATGGTCTCGGGTTTGATGTCCAAGGAAACTACACTGGTATTGTTTTTCAGTTCTTCCATTGTGGATAAATCTTGTATTTTATTGTGTTCTCTCAGACCAAGATTACCATGACTATACTGCATTTTCCGGTAATGTATTTCCTTAATAATTCACATTCTAAGAAAAGCGGATTGCGTGTCCAGGTGCAGAACAGTAGTGGATATAGGTGATGTACTTAATGATATTAATTTTATGGGTTTTTTTTTGTTCATTTTATTGGTAGTTTTATATTTACAGGGTAGCATTGCTAGTTACGAAACTGCTTTCTACATTGACCCTGTTGGCCTAGACAAAAAGACGATTAAATATTAAAACTATAGACAAACTCATTGCTAAGTTCTACATACATGTACCAAATAATGATTTAAGGCATCTAAGAACAATCTTTCAATGATGAAGGCGAATTCATAGAAAATTAAAACAACAACAAAATATATAAAATCGATACTGACATAACGACTTTAACTGTTCTTGCTATTTGCTATGTTTTGACTAATAAAAAGAATAATTTGACAAAATTGCTATTTGTCGCTTTCTAAAATTGTTGGTTTGGAAATCGATTAAAACAGTTAGATCGAAGTTAAGAGAAATCAACTTTATACTTTGTTGGTATTCTAACGACATTTTCCCACTAGTTTGCAAGATTAGCAGGAGAAGCAGAGGCTTCTGTACTAAAAAAAAAAAATTTCGGGCCGAAGCCGATATTATCACAGAGCCATCGTTTACTGCGTGTCATTACGTGTCTTGACTTGACAATTTAGTCAAGGATTAAACCCCGAGCAGGAATATTCCTTCGATGACAGGAAAAGAGTTGTGATCTAGTCTTCATCCCTCTGATCTCTCTTGCAATGTTGCCAATATGGTTTGGCCCATGCGACACATTGCTGCCTTCTGAAGCCGTAGATATTGTTATGCAAAGATCAGAAACAGCAAAAGACATCGTAAGTTGATTAGTGAGAGGACCGTGGAATACGAGGACCGCTTGAACAGTTGAAGGTATGATTATTCCACTCCTGACACTAAATAGAAGACTACATTTACGTCTACTCTGCTAGTGCAATAGGACAATCTTATAATTCAGGAATCCCACTCATGAAATGATTTGTTAAAGGAAATTGGGTGGTCGCTGTGTTGTGAAAATCTGATTAGGAGCGGCTGTATATTGTCCCCAAAAGAAAGAACTGCCATATTGTATCTCTAGACACACTGAGAACAACGCTTCAGGAGGCACTATCAAGTTTTATAATCTGCAATTATCTCGGGCTGTGAAGATAATGTTATCATGAGATTTCATCTGTTTCGTTGGTAAAGATTTTATGTATTGAGATCAACACTTTTCAACGTTTCTTTCCTACTGTTTGCTCGCAGACTTTTTGCTGTGAAAAAATAATCCATGGATGTATTTAAACTTAGTTAGTAGTCCTTCAGTATCGATTTTCGCCACAGCTCACGTACAAATTTCTAAAGGACAAACCAACGTCGTACCTGTTGGGTTGCGCCGGATATACTTTAAACACATTTTCCTCACTTCTGCGTTAGTTATGAGGTACAAAATGGGTTATACCCATGTGTTACTTGATGCCACTCTATCGAGCATGGATGTATTTGTTTTAGCTACATACGAAAGAACACGAGGTGTCCATAGAACGCAAAAGGAGCCCGTGAGAAGGAAAATTGCAATGAATCCTTTTGGAAGCACTCTCTTCTTTCGAAAAACGTTATTCTTTACCGCAACGAGATAACGAAAGAGGATATGCCTTTGATTGTCTTGATAGTCCGTGGATAACACCCCATCATGAACATCTGATAAATCATGTAAAATCTCTACGTTAGCTACCGCCTTCATTTTCTGACGTGCAATAATCAATAATCGAATATAGACCGTTGTCGTAAATACCATAGTTGCACAAACGGGGAAAATTGAATATAGCGTATGAACTATCCACACCCAATTCTTCCTCATTCCAACTCGAGTGCGAATGCAATTGTGTATCAAGAGATTTATGAAAGGTGAGTTAGGAATTGGCAGATAGATCCCACCGGCAAGAATGATACCTGCTAAAGTGGATGCAAGTATGACGAAAAACCGTTTTCGAGTAACCATAATATAGTGTAATAGCGCAGGGGCTTGGTGACAAGGAGATAGAGATTAAGATTGATGCCGCTAAGGCATGCCATGACAGACCAGAATGCAATGTGAGATATGAGTGAGAAAACCATACTTATGATTGTGCAGACTTCCTGAGTCTTATATGAGAATATTGAGAACCAGAAAATGCTCCTGAGACTCCAGTTAATCACCAAGATAAGATTGAAGGCTCCGAGACATTGGTGGAGTATTCGCATGTAATCCTGGAACTCTTTCTGATGGTGGATAACACCAAGCATGATCGGGTTGAACACAAAGGCTTGAAGTCCAGAGATGCAGTGGAAGCTCACTATACCAGATTCAAAATTGTCACCTTCCATTTCTACGTAAAAAAATCGACCTACCTATGTCATGCTCCTTTAAATCCTTTTACATTTGATCTCGAGAATCGCACTGAGACGTTTAAATATATGGATTCCTGCAGAGTATGTAGAAACGATATTAAGAGAATGGCGATTTAGCAAACAAGGAACATTAACGCTGTCTCATGTACTGAAAGTTATTCTATTAGCTTTACTTGTTAATGGTTGATCGTTCTTAATTTGGTGACCATTTAAAATGTCAATGCCATTACGATTCCGAAATTAAGATGGAAAAACTGGCAAACATGTCGTACCAAAGATAAGATCGCAGGAATCAAGACATTGGTAGAGTAGGAAATATATCTATTGGTGGATAAACACCAACATGACTCAGTAATTTAGTATCCGAAGATGATAACAAAAATAAAGGATAATGATCGAAATTTGAAACTCAAAATGACTCTGATCGGGGTTGTCTTTCTGGCTCTACATAGCAAACATATTATGAAGATAATTTGGAGTTTGACTGGCGCCTGCCTTTTTTCTTTTTCGCTAAGTGGGAAATATAAAAATCCCTCATTCATCACTCGTATCAGCACATTATGAGGTAAGGAAACTGTCAAGGCAATGATTGGTTTAAGAGGTTTTCCACTGAAAACGTAAAGAAGAAAAAAAGGCTTGAACTTATCATTACTGACGACGGGACATATTTACCAACCCTGGTTTGAATAAATGATGGGCCTTTCGCTTTCCATCAACCTTTGTAAACGACCTAGATTTTGACTACACTTTGTAGACAGGTAGCAGTGATTAGAATAGTTTCTAGCTGATGAATCTTGTTTCAATGGGTAATATAAGAAAATGTCATTCACATTCCCATTCCATGTCTCCCCCAATCCATTAGCGAAAAAGAAGGGGAAAAAAAAGAAAATAAACAGAGGGAGAGAGAGAGAGGTAGAGATTGAAAGAAACATGGGGAAAAGGAAAGGGGAAAGAATATGGAACGACCCTTTCCCACACTTCTCGATATGGTAATACCTTTGGATGATAACGTCAATGGCTGAACCCATGTTACGCCACTCATAGGAAGTGACAGGCTGGCCATGGGTAGTTTTGGGGAGTGTTCCCCAAGGCCCGCTCGATACTTTTGGCTTGAGGGCTGGTCGTTTTGAGGTCTGAGGGTCTGTCGATTCGTATCTGATAGGTAAAGTGGGCCGGTTGTATTGAAATTTCCCAACTGACGTTCTCAGTCTCGATCCGCCACTGACAGGAACGATGCATTAAGCCATGGTCTCATCTGACCCCACGTTAGCGTAGCGCACATGTAGGGCAGTGAATTTCAATACGTGGCCGTTTTGTCTGCGTGGAAAAATTCTCCCTGGGAGTGGGGACATCACCTGCGTCCGGTCGAGGCAGAAAATGCTTATATACCCTGCAAAAAAAATAAAAAAAATTGCAAGTACTACCCAGGTACCCCCACGTGCCCCCACCCACGCACCACCCATGTACACGCCACGTGGTAGCCGCGACAAATCAGGCCAAAAAAAAAAGTTGTTTGGTTGTCCTCGATTGCTTTTCTGGAGTAGGGGCGGGCGGGCGGATTTTTTTTTTTTTTTTTCTTCTTCATATGGACTCATATCTTCCTATTTATTTTCATTTTTGTTCAAATCATGAAGCCAATATTATTATTATTTAAACACAAAAGAATCCCGACCAAAAATCATGAATTGCCATGTCAATATTCATTTTCATTTTCGCTGTTTCGGAGGTAGTTTTCGGCTATAGCGAGGCAGTTTTCGTCTTTATGTAAAACGTACGTACGTCTATAGGAGCGCGCACGCGCGTCGTTCGTTCGCCCGCGCGTCGTTTGTTCGTGCGGCCGGAGCAGGTATCCCACGCCAGAGCTCGAGGCGCCAAAAACTATCCCTTGTGCATGTGGTGATCCGACTGCAATGATTTAATACGTGCGGGGAGACACTATTGATCTTGCGATACACGAAAAATAGTGATCTAAATCTGAAAAATACTTGAAATACAGCTCAGGTTTTGGTACCCATCTTCCTTACAGACACGCGTAAGATATTCGATTTTTCAGATTCAGGTAGCGGGACTGCCGATTACATCGCTAAAATGTGATATTTAAGGATACATTTTCTATTGCAAATGTGGTTCTCCTGTGACTCTGATATGTTTTGTATGTGTGTGATATGTGTATTATGCTATGTATTTTAAAGTGATTTTACCACGTATACAACGGACCCACCGAAAACTGCCACCCGGCCGAAAACTCCCTCCTCTTCTCTATTAAAGACATAATTGCGTACTAAAAGGACCAAATTGGCGACGGGACACATTTTGATCCTTGCAACATGCATAAAATGGTATGTTTGGTGTTTAAAATTGCTCCAAAATAAATGTATATTCTTTAAAAAAAAAAAAAAAAATCTAAAAAAAAAAAATACGAGCGGGCCGAAAATGAGGAGCGGGCGGTCGAGGACAACCAAATGATTTTTTTTTTTTGGCCTCATCGCAGACCAAATTTTCTCCAAGTAGGAAAATAAGGCTACGCCGGGGTCAGGTAGCTTGATGTTATGGGCATAGTGCGCGCGGGCCACCCGCGTAGGGCCACGTACAACCCCCAAATCTCTACGTGGACCCCTCGCCACGTATACGCGGGTCGGATGAGACCGTGGCCTTAATGTTGCATTGGTGTTGTAGAGGTGTCGTGGTCTAGGGAATACGTCACCTGACTATGGATCACATGGTTCGCGGTGCGAATGACGCCGCGATGCTATTGTCCTTTGTCAAAACTTTAATTTACATTTGCCACTCTCCACCCAGGCGTAGTTAATGGGTACCTGGTTGGGATTTTATTCTTTTAATGATTTTAGCGCCACAATCAGACAATCTAGTGCAAGGTCACGCAACATTTCGTAGTCACATGTCTGACCAAAATTAAACCTAATTGAACTTTTGCAGACATTCGTATACAAAATATTTTTTTCCTACATTGTTCTTTAACACTGCCAATTGCGTCATGTATGGCTTTTTCTTGATGTTGCATGTATTGAAATTCATTATGATACATTTTTTAAACAAAACAAATAAAAAACAAAGAAATGTCGACGATACTACACAGAAACCTTTTAAAATACAGTTGACCTTCATAACTCACTTTTAAACAAAATATCAGTTAATATGTAAACATAGGCATCTAATTTTGCATAAAATATAAAAGAAATATAAGCTCCATTTTGATTGGTTAATGTCCTTTAATCCAATTTATCTCCATCAATATTATTTAACATTTGATGCAATCTTTAGGGCACTGTATGAAGACGAAGAGATACAAATTGATGAATAAAACTGTCAGATTGTATGAATTCTTTCTTTATAGGGTGTGCGAGTGAATAGGGTGTGCGAAATCTTGCCGTCTCCTTCGGTTAAAAATTAACTTACACAGTAATTTCGATCCATCAATTTAGGCAGATAGAATCCATGTTGCTTCTCAAGCACGTTTTGATGTAAGATTAGGGATAGAGGGAATCTAGTCCCGCCCAATTTTATCCTGAACATATGGACATCATCGAGTGGCAGCAAGTGCTATTCCATTATAGGCACGGCAATGTTTGCCAGACCATTACATCTGTTGTGGGTAGATGCCTGCTACTTTTTTACCTTAGATAATTCCTTAAGAACTTCTCTTGGTCTTCAAGCTCCTGGGTACAAGCGACTGTGTAACTGATGACTTACGAGGAAGCCAAACAAATTATTTTCGGCTTTATTCGGAATCGCCCGCGTCAATGATAAAAACTCTGTGAACAGATATGAATGCAGATGTTTTAATTGATACAGACAGAACAGCATGGATTGATTATAATCCAGTGGATCACTTTTAATAAATGCATACGAAACAAGTGTATGATTGACGTGCATGATTGACATGCATATGTCCTTGAATCAAGAGCTGGTCTAACGAAGAAGTAACCCTCGGACATGACACTCTTTGAACATGTTGTTAATTATTCGGTTCGTCTCGTCGATCGGTATGTGTCTGCTATCATCCCATACGTATTCAATATACGTAATACCACCACTCGCTTTTAAGTTATCATTGGCGTCGGGATATTGTATGCAGTAACGACCTTCACCTACAACTCATTATCACTTGGAAGTGTAAAAACCACTCGCTATGTAGGCCTACATCCTTTGTGAACGAAAAACAAAATCACTTAAACTCTTGCACTGAATGCTCTCTCCTACGCTATTGTTACTCACGCCCTCAACACACCAACAATACCATTTTCATGTACATCATGATATCCAATGGTTCTTTTTTTCTCACCTACTAACATTAGAGTTGGTATCGCGTTGTCGAATCTTACTTTTATCATTTAAAGGGATCGTTTAACAGTGTTAAATCTGAGATACACGGCCCTACATGTTATTAGTGTCTGTGATATGGTGTAATAATGAAGCCCTAAAAAAATTGCGCTTCAAAATGATCAAGAAGTGCCTCAAAAAAGTAAAAATCTTTGATTGACCGGTTTTACCATACTCGTTTTCCCTAGTAGACTATAGTGTTATGAAAACCATCAGGCGAATGGTTTTCAAAATTTGTAATTCCAATCATAAATATCTTGATAATCAGACAGGCGATCAGCTTGTAAAAGTCATGGGGTTCCTGACTGACCTAAAGGTTTATGATTATCATTGCATCATGAGCTAAATCCACAATTTTGTTTCAGAATCTGAGACAAAGTTACCGGATCCCTTTAAAAATATATGTCAATAATAGAATTATTGTGTAGATACGTAACGTTTCTAAGGATTTGTTGTGTTAATATAAATATTTTCTATATAATTATTATTTTCTAAATAGTGTGATCGGGAAACATACATTCAACTCCCAATATCTAAATAACATTACAATTCTAATATTTAAAAAAACAATGTGAAATTGCTAATACATCCACTATGCTGGTAAGACAATGTACACTTTTTTTTTGATTTAAATGGAAAAGTATCAAAATATAATAATAGATGACGGAGTGCGGGACATGTCCTCAAAACAAACATGAGATTTGACATTGCCCACGTTTTTTTTAGTTGCGCGATTATTTTTTTCCATGAAAATTGGAGCACTTTTTGTCGCTCGTGGTAGTACATACTGTACCTGAAAGAGATTGATTATCCATTTTGGGGGATACCGAATGTGAGCTTTTAGGTAAAAAGTGTGTATGTGTGTTCGCGGGAGGAATGTGGGCGCCTGATTGCGATTTTTTCCCATCCCCCCTCTCCGAACGGATTTACGTCACTGGACAAATGATCAGCATAACACACGGTTCAATTTAAATTGATTTAATAATTTTCTCACTGGATTCAATGTGGAAGCATTTTTTGGATATTCTTGTTCTTCATACTTTAGGTCTTATAAAACTTCTATTAAAAAAAAACATGTCTGATCGATGGTGTTTACATGTTTGTGCTGCAGTATGTCACAGTAACTCGATAAAAGTCTTGTTTGAATGTGATTTTGCCATTGTGCTTTTGCGTGAACTTTTGGAAAATATTTTGTTTAAATTAAAAAAAGAAAGAATTTGTGACCAATTTGTGACCAATTTTTGACAAAATGCACGAGTCATTTCTTCATATTGCTTATGCATGGGCAAGTTATAAATTATGGTAACCCGCAGACTATACAGAGTAGAGGTTTACTCTGTTTTTTTTTAATGAACCGTTCATTTGTAATTAGTATGAAACGTACAATACCTAGAAACTTCAGTCAAGTGAGTCCAGGATACACACACACACACATAAATATATATTTATGTATACATAATATACATATATACAGAGGGGGAGAGAGAGAGATAGAGATGGAGCAGAAGGGAACGGTTAAAAGACTAAAGTCCATCCTGAAATTAAAGATGGTTGTTCCTTTAGTAGAACTAAAAACGTGGAGTTCCATGAATCCAGTGGTATATTAAAAAGCCTCCAACCAAATGAAGCAAATGGAAACTGGCTTTCAACGAATACACTTTGAATATTGAATTCCATATATTTATTTTTCTAGACTCGAAAAATATTCGTACGTAATTCAAAATTAATTCTGCAATATAGTGTGCAACGAGTGAAAGCAGAGCTAGATTTTAATTTATTACAAATAAGTTTCAGAACCTATGACTATAAAATTCACACACGATATCTGAAGAATTAAAATCCCGCCAAGTGGCACTGACTTTGCTCAAGAGTGCATAAGGGACTTACTGCCTTTAAATCGGTTTTATTTGAACTAGAGAAACAGATCATTAACACTTTGAACGAAATCCGATAAGGAATAAGAAAATTGTGTCCTACTAAAAGTTGCAATTCATTGAATTCAAATTGTTAACTTCGTGATGTCCCTTTCGAGGAGCTGTTGTGTAGGGGAAAATTATAAACGTTACCAAAATTGTATTCAGAGAATCACCTACAAATTACATAGTTATGATTAACAAAATCCCTTGATGTTGATGAAATAGACCTAATCCGTCATCGACAACAAAGAAAATCTAAATCGCTGAAACTTTCGGTACAAAGCAAACGGGAAAGATGCTTGAAAGGTGCGTCACGGAGTAACCGACTTTCGTTTTGTCGATTACACCTTTAACAAAACGGAATAACTTTTTTAGTTTTATGGTATTCCCTCAAACTTCCCTTGATCTGGTTCACTCATTTGTCTGCTTGTGATTTAACCAACTTAGTATCAGAGTGAACTTCCCCTTTCAATAACACATGCTAAAAGAATGTATTTAGCCTTTGATTAAACATGAATGAACCCAAAGTGGCAAGAGAAGTAGCATTCTGTCTGAAACCTTTGTAGCGGGTATCAAATACTGGAAAAACGTTTTCTGTAAAACACTTCAGATAAACAATGCAAATAAAACGCCCCTTCAGGAGCCGTTCTTATGGTTCATATTTTTAATGTGCATTTAGCAGGTACATAATGTCTGCTGATGAAGTTAATCATTGATAATTATTAACCGCGAACGCGTGGGTCTCAAGTTCAAGTGTCTGTGCAGTTACTATAAATCAATAAACGATAGATTTCATGTTGAATTTTTTACAAGACGAATAAATTATGTTGCATTGAACTGTGCTGGAGCTTTGGTCTCTCTCTTTCTCTTTCTTTCTCTTTCTTTCTTTCTCTCTTTCTAACTATATTTCTCTCTTTCCATTACTTTATTTTTTCTTTCTCCTTTTCTCTTTCTCTCTTTCCGTTTCTCTCTCTCTCTCTCTCTTGATGAAATGAGTCAAACAGGAAACTTTATTGGTCATCTTGTGTGTTCAGATGATGAAGTGCTTTATTTCAATTTCCACCATAATCCATCAGAATAACAATCCGAACTCTTGCTCAATGATATGAAATACGACTACACGTCTTACCCCAGCCCCTCCCCCAAACACAAACGAACAATCTTTCAGTTAAACTGGATAATCGGATCATGCAGGTAGAGCCATGCAAATGAATTCCCCGAATATGAACCATTCGGTTTGAGAATAGCATTTTACATTTATACAAAGCATGAAATTAGACCTATAAATTCCAATGCGAATTTCATATTCTTAGATAAAATGAATAAGGATGCGTACAAACAGAAATACATTTATATTACCAAGGATGTATAATTTTAATCGTTATCCGCCAAATAAACAGACGTGATTATAGTATAATATTTAACTGTTTACAAATTACAGAGTACTTAGGAAAGCTTCCAAATTATTCAAGAAGCAAAAAAAAAAAAAAAAACAGAGAGCAGTGAAAAGAATCATGTCAATACCGACGGTCAATCGCTAAAGCACCAAACTGTATAACACCCTTTTTGCCTAAAAATAGCTAAATGATGACAATCCTATGTACTAAAATACAGTATCTATGATCTGGAGCATTTCTAAGGGGGTTCCAAAAGTTTAAATCTTCTTAAGTCTAATGCTTAAATGTATATTTGAAAATATAAAGGATACATCAACCAACAAAAATAAATCAAAATAAAAACTTCAAGATTAAAAGAGCTCCCCCAGAAATCGTTCATGGCCAAGACTCCCCTGAATTCGGTTAAGCAACCTATTATGGCTAGAGTGCCCATGTTTGCGCAGTACCCATGTCTGCGCATACACGTAACTGCGCAACTCTGATATAACAAAACAAACAACCAACACACACAATTCGTCTTACTGTATCCATACGTATTCATTTAGAACAAGATATACTGACAGATGTCTAATTTCAGTAATTTTAGACACAAGCTTCGAAGAGCTTTTTTCACGTCGAAAAACTGCATGCTCAGTAAATGAATGAGCCGACAATGTCAAAATTACACCACCACATTGTTTAAAAATGAAATTGAGATACGTATAAACTATACTATTTGGCTAACACTACACAGTCAACTACGACCTGACTTCTCACGACCAAGATGGAGACTCGACGATCGCTTCTCGGGACATGTGTGGGTATTGTTATGATGTCATGCTGCATTTCAGGTAAGAGATCCCACCATTAATGTTAGACTGCATAGCCATTTAGAAGATTATCAGAATAAGAAGAAGTAGAAGAAAACAAATTGCATGTGGAATATAAAGGCATTATTTGATTTAGACTCGCAGCGTGACACGGCGTGAATGTAGACCTCTAAGCTTTTAGACTAACAACCACGTACTAATGCGAATCTACAATAAGACGAATATAGATTATGCATGTCTTGGAAGGATGACACCTTTCATTTTCATGTAAGATAAAACTAAATATTAAATTTGATATGCATAATAGATTTTTGTACAGAAATTACAATGGAATCAATGGATTATTTTTTGGAGGTTGTGTACAATTTGTGTGAGACCCAATGGGGAATGATATTAAATAAGTTAAGCACGAATAACTTGAGCATTACACTAACCATAAAGTATCAGTATAACATGTGTTTCCTTATTCATGCCTTTGGAACTCTTATTAGCTTTCTTTTTTCTTTATTTCCTCTTTTTTTAAAATCTTCATGGTCTTTTGCTAAAGTTACAAACTAATTATAACAAAAATCATGGTGATAAACAAATTCTTTAAATAATACATCATCAACGATAAATATAAATATGGTAATACTAACATAAAATAATCAAGAAGAAGGATTACCACATAAGCTAGGATTGAAGGCGTGGTAATCCTTTTTAAAACTTAATAATAATTCCTGTATGCAAAATTGAAGTTGGGATGGGACTTAAAAAGATGTATGAAAAGATGACAGAAGGAGGTGGTAAATAGAGCGATAAAAGGTGATGGCTTTGCTGAAGAGATAAAGAGAATTAGGCAGAAAGTAAGAGTTAGGGGTGAAATTGCAGGAAGTAGAGATTTAGAGGGAGAGAGGAGGGGATATAGAGGGAAAGAGAGAGAAGAGAGAGAGGGGGAGGGGGAGAAGATACATGTATTATTTTATTTGCGTTCAGAGTCATACTGCTAATAAGGAGGTACTTTTTGCGGCTCTTGAAGGAATAGAGAGAAGTGCGTAATTTTGTTGCATCTGGTAGCGAGTTCCATATGTCAGGGCTGGTATGTCGGATAGATCTGTGTGCTAATAAAGTTTTGGGATGATTTAAGTGGTAATTATTTGTGTTACGGGTTGTGTATAAATGAATATGTCTAGTTAGCATTAACATATCACTGAGGGGGTGGAACCTGATTTAGTGAAACTTTAAACATAAGTAAATCGTTGCCTACATGTGCTTTATAAAAATGCATGAAATTTGTCTTTTGTATATTTAGAGATAAATTATTGCTCTTAAACCAAATGAGACCTTTTGGAGTTCCTTGTTAATTTTATTCACTAGTGCATTAATCTCAGAATGAGAACAAAAGATGGTAGTGCCATCGGCGTATAGCATATATTAGTGGAGGAGTTTGAAATATTATTGATGCCAAATAGAAATGGGCCTAATATTGATCATTGGGGTACGCCGCTCGTTATGTTTTGATATATGAGGATTTAGAGTTGTATACTACGAATTGGTGTCTATTGGATAAGTAGTCCAGGAACCAGGAGAGTATGGTGCCTCTGAAACCATAATGTTGCAATTTGTGAATTAGAATCCCGTGATCTTAAGTATCAAAAGCCTTACTCAGGTCCATAACTACACCAATGATATGTTCATTTTTATTTAATGTATTAATGTTATCATATAATTGGACCAGGGCAAGATCGGTGAAGTGATTATTTCTAAAGCCATATTGATAGAGATCTAAAAGATTGTATTTATATAGTTAGAAATGCATATAGTCGATTGTACATTAATAAAAAAAATATATATATAGTGTGTGTGTGTGATTGGGTTTTTACAGACGTGTATCAATCAGATATGATTATTTACGTCTGACCTTTTAACGTCACCATCCGAAAGACGTGACTCAGTTTCGAACCTGCGTCCTCGGCTGAATCAGTTTGTAACTTCCACTGTTAGCTGGATTACAGGCGCACGCCACAACGCCTAGTTATAGGAATAACCTTCGCAATTTTAAGCAAATTTGAGCAAACTCCAGAAGAGTACTTATCAAGCCAATAATTTTCTTAAGTAGTATCAGTTGACTCGAGAAAAAAAAACTCTTTTCAGAAGGGTTAACAAGAAATCGTGTAAATTGTGTAATATTTCTATCAAATTTGATAGTTTAGGGCTTTTTATAATAAAGTATGAATTCAACAAATTTGCCGCCTCATTAGGGTCCGCGATTTCACGACCATTTTTATAACATTTTGTGGTATTTGAGTGATTTGCTTTTTCAATAATTTCATTTGTTCTATTCCATGTTGATTTCATATTGCCTTTAATTTTTTTCTAGTTGTGAATAATGTTTTTTCGCGAATTTCTTATTATGTTAATTAACACATTGCGGTATTTTTAATAATTATTAAGGGTTTCGAACCGACGGACTGCGAATAGATAGTTGATTTCTTTTCTTGATAAAAGTCTTTATTCCTTTAGTAATCAACAGTTCCACATCTTTTATTCCATAAATCTCTTCCCATTCTTCATTTATGAGGCTGTTTTTGAAGTATTGGATATTGTCAA
Source organism: Mesocentrotus franciscanus (assembly GCA_037976565.1). NCBI lineage: Eukaryota > Metazoa > Echinodermata > Echinoidea > Camarodonta > Strongylocentrotidae > Mesocentrotus > Mesocentrotus franciscanus. The sequence goes on along the minus strand of CP137671.1, from coordinate 12,148,854 downwards.
AATTTACTTTTCGATGCACTATATTTTCAGCATCCTTGTTTTTAAAACGCGTTTTCAATTGAGAGTTGAAACATTGTTGCCTTGTAGGGAAGGCAATATGTGTTCATTAAAGTCGCCTATTAAATATACTTCCGTATTTTCTTGAGATAGTATATTCAAGAATGTTTCTAAACTGTCATAAAACGATTCAAGGTGGTGGTTGTTTGGAATTCCATATATAGCACCGATAACTATGTTTTTGTCCTTATTATTTTCAATTTCGATAAAAGTTTATTCGATGGAAATTAAATTAGTAAAATTCAAAAGGAATTTAATATTACTCTATCATGGAGGTTAACATATACATTGGTCTTCCCTTACGTATTAAAATAATAGAATTTAAAATTGATCGCCTCTAAATACTGAAAGTAAATACTTGAACTATGGCGATATAGGAAATAAATGAAATATGAGACGGCGAGTGGCGTTTCCTGATATAAAAGTAAGCATAATTGGAAGAAAAATCCACATATTTTGAAGAAAAAAAAATGTATAAGAAGGAGGAAAATAATTTGATTAGTCGAGTTCACTACTTATTCACCACTCGCAATTTCATAGTGACGAGAGAGAAATACAAAAATGGCGAAACCGATTACAACCGAGTTTCTAACAAGAGCACCGCGTAATTCACTAATCAGGAGTCCATAATTGCAGTTCATGGGTTGTACGACCTGTTTGAATCAAATCAATGTAATCAAACCATGTAGTTTGAAAAATACATATCTCAAGTGACATACTGTTCAAGATCGTTAAACCCTGTCCGCGTACAAGGTACACCAAACATTTTATCTACATTCGCATTACATGATAATATTTTGATAAGAAATAATTTGAATAAATAGTATACACGGAGGAACTTCGTCGCTAAATATTCAAATATCAATAAGTAAAAAGTCTACCAGTGTATGAGATCAGGCATAGATACTAATTACGTCATGTACGACAAATGTTTCATTGTTTACATATTATTCCAGTTCATGATTATTCAACGTTAGACTGCTGTCATGTAGTTTATTTGTAGTGCACGTGGAGTTGTATAATTGCTCCTCCCTTTGAAAGAGAAAGGAAAATGTAAGATAAAACAAGCCGAGCATCATTCGAAGTAGGCCTGTTCACCTAGTGCCTCTCCTAATATCGTGTGAGGGTGAATTAAAAAGGGGGAAAAAGGATTCATTAACAAATTAAATCTCATTTACAACCATTACAACAGTAACATACATTGTACAAGATAAATGCATGAATGAATCAAACAGACGTAGTGGTATAACAAAAATACCATTACATCGTTGTGAACATGTTTTATGCATGGATGCATACATTCAGGTCACAGTTACTGTGTTAATTTAGTCATGCAGTCAAATCCATGAGACTAGTAAGTAACAGTTTACATGTATCAAACGTGGTAAGAAAAGAATGCATATAATGTGTAAATGAATCAGTTTGACAGAGCAGTATAATAATTGTTACGTGAAACAAGCATAAATAACATCTGCATAGAACTGGCAAAACGCTCTACATCACATTGCAAGTTATATATAAACGATTTCAAGCCAATGTTACTGATGTCGTGCAGTTGAGTAGAGTTTTAAATAGAGATTATACAATTCTATTTAAGTTTTGTCGATTTCCGAGGCAAGCAGCTCACATTAGGTGTACAATCATAATATAATTATATTATGGAAGTCGTACGAGTATAGTTTTATGATACAATTTGTATGCAAAAACAAGTATTAAAAAACAGTGCTTCCCATCTATTTCACTGAACTAAGAAAATTTGAAATGATCTTTCTCTCTACTTTTAATTGACATGATAGAGTGTAGTGTAATAATACACTATCTAGCATAAATAGAGTATGGTAGAAACAACATTAACACCTCCGTGTTATAAAGGCTTTCTTGAAAAAGAAACGTCGTCTTAGGTAAAAGAAAAGATATTTAGCTTATAAACATGAAATATAATACCATGTCTTTCAAATACTAGTTTTACTTTACCGTGCTGTGATGTTTGACCATTTGCAAAATAGAATTGTAATACATCCTGAAAAGTAGTTCCGTTTGTCATAAATTCATTGCAATTACAACGCTTTACTGATATTCAAGTTAATCACATTATGGTCAATAGTACTAAGAACAAATCTTGATTTTTTAAAACTTTAATTCGAGAAAAAATATCATCTAATCTACACAGTGCATGAGCCGTGCAAAGTTGGATGCATGGTACGTTCGTTTCTATGGTATTTAAGATTACAGAGCTTAACAACTTATTCTACATGTAGAGGACTTCTATAAAATATAAATTTATAAGTTTTGAATTGCGATAAATATTTCATTTGAGTGTTTTAGGATAGTTGATCATAAAATTGTATCTCTAGATATCTTATAGACCAACTTGATACTTTTTGATTTCCTCAGTATCGATATAGAACTATATTTCATTAAGGCGTCGTGTGGTACAACTCAAAGTTTTGACCATAATTATGGTAGGAGTACTTCCCAGGGAGTGTAAATGGTTCACACTGTGTGCAAGAATGAATCTTATGACCAGGTTAACTATAATATACGTGAAGCGCTAAAAGAAGGAATCCCGTATTAAGCGCTATATGAATATAGATTTATTTATATAGTATTAGGTGGTCTGTCATCAACAGACCACCTATTGATTTCGTCCGAATTGTCTTTCTTTATTCTTTATTCTTTATTCTTTATTTCTTTATTAGGTGGTCTGTCGTCAACAGACCACCTATTGATTTCGTCAGAATTTTCTTTCATCTGTATTAGGTGGTCTGTCATCGACAGACGCGCATGCGTACGTCCGCGCGTTAGCGCGCGTTCAAAATTTAAAAATGCTCCAAATCTTCTCAAATTCATTTTAGATACGTTTCAGGCAATTTTAAGCATTTCGCCAAAAAAAAAACCGCGAACACGCGCATGCACGCGCGTTTTTGCGCGCACTGGCATTTTGCAACATAGAATCGCCAAATTTTCTCTGTTATCATATTAGGCATATTTTTCCAAGCATTTGGATACCTTGTTCACCTTTTTCTGACCAGTAATAACGCAATGAGCGTCCGTTCAAGAAACATGTCCGTGCGCGCGAGCTCTTGTAATACATAGCATATATGGGCAAAAACATGCCTATACAAAATTCATTGTAACTCTTCAGAATCGATGGAAACTCCCAATTTTTTTCATATTTGGATAGATTATGAGTCGAGATATGATTTCATTTCTCATTTGACCCTCAATTAACTCATGACGTCATCATAATGGCCTTCGAACTCAAAATTTCAATTTGCATATTATGACGTCAGCATTTTTCTGGAAAATTGATTGTATCTCTGTAAATATTGATCGATTTTCTTCCAAATTTTGATATGTTCTAGCTGAGACAATTCTCTATAAAATAATAGCCACAATTTTTCATTTTGTCAAAGGCATCATGGCGTATTTTTGCGATTAAAAGAGGCATGTCAATTTTTTAAATTTTGCGTGTATTCTCTATGGGACATGACTTTTTTCAAAACTGGATTCTACATTACCGTCTTTCGCGAGCAATATCTCCGTCGATTTTATTTCGTTTTCGCTGAGCTTCGAGTATGTTGTAGCTGAGACAATAAGCTATCACAAATGTGCCCTTTATTTTTCGATCAGATGCCGGGATCATGCTCATATTTCACTTGCAAAGTGGGATTTGAGAATTCCATTTTCCGTTCACGTTTAATGTCTATGTGGATTATTTTGGTATAGTGGTCATAGCACTTGCCTCCCATTCCTACGACCCACGTTCGATTCCTGGTGGGTCATTTATTTATTTTTATTTTTTTGCCGTCGTTTTAAATTTGATTTGATGATCTTCTTCGACTATTATAACAAACTAGCAGGACCCGTGGAAAATCCACGGGATTCTAGGGAGGGTGGGGGGTTGAAAATAGATATGTGCTATCGATTATTATTATTATTAATATTATTATTTTTATTATTATTATTTTTTTTTAATAATATTTTTTAAAGATAATTTCTTTTTATCATTTTAAAATTTTTCTTCTTCTTTTCATTAATATTGTACTCGTTAGAATATCAACCTTTTGTTTGCTGTCCCATGTATCATTTTGAATTGTGTTTTTTATAAATATGTATCCTGTAATAAAACTTGAAAATTGGAAGAAGACAGTGAAATCAATAATTTGTAATTAAAATTGATGCATATATTTTAGACTAATTCTTTCTTTTTACTTTCGTTAATTACGATTATTGTCGTCACTTAAATTCGTTCCTACTTTCTTCACTATCCCTTTCCGGATCCTCACTCTCGTTATCTATACGAATATTGTTCATGCATGCACTGAAAATAATATACAAATATACAAATATACAATGACACGTACTCGAGGATCTAGCTAAAACTATTCGCATCGAAGGAACATCAAATCGTATTATATTCTCCCGAGGGCCATCGCGGCCCGAGGGGAACAGTACTATTGATGTTCCTGAGTGCGAATAGTTTTAGCTTGTTCCGAGAATGAGTCATTGTATATTTGTTTTATATCCCTTCCACCCAGGCGCGGATCCAGGATTCCTTAGGGGGCCCAAATTTGAAGTTATGCGAGCCAAATATTGGTACGTAATGTGGCGTAATGAGCAAAACGTTTTTTTTTTTGGGGGAGGCCGGGGCAGACAAAAATTTGCATCACCCCACTCTTACATGCAAGCCTCGCTCAACGTTTTCAAAGTGATTCGGGGTGTCAAGGGCGGAGCCCCAGAAGCTCAGGGTTTTAGGCATTAAATTACCGTCAGATAAGCATCCAGGGGTGCGCCTTAGGGCCATTGAGTGGGTCCAGGGGCAGAGCCACCGGAAGTTCAGGGTTTTTAGGCATTTAATTACGGTCAGATGAGTATATTTTGATACCTTATTTGTGACACTGGCAGGTCACTATTCTTTCTTTCTTTCTCTCTTTCTTTCTATTTCTCTCTAATATACTTTTTCACAAAAAGTGGGGAGGGGGGGTGGAGCTCGAGCCCCGAGCCCTGCCGTTCCGCGGACCCTGACATGTAGGCCTCTAAATAAGTATATTTCTTGCCTGACTGTAAATTTGGGAATTTGTCATTTTCCAACAAACGCATACAAATGTATAATGTACTAAAAATCTCGGAAAATTATGTCATTTCAGCAACATTTGTAAATCACCGGTATCGAATTAGAAATAAACCACGTTTGAATTTTATTTGGGGCAGGCCCCCAAGCACCCAAGCCCCGTCAGTCTACACCTTGTTGGCGGGAAAATCGCAACTGATCTCCCTACCTTTCTTCTTTCTCTTTTTTCCTTTACCTTCCCTTCTTTCTCTCTCTTTGTGCTGGGGAAGGGAGGCAAGGGCCAATCCACACACGTTTTTGGCGGGATTAATCGCAACTGATCTCCCTTCTTTTCACCCTTTTCTTCTTACTCTTTTTTGTTCCATTTTAGCTCTCTTTGTTGGCGGTGGCGGGGAGGGAGGCAAGGGTTTTTGGCCCTCGATTCACAACTTGTTGGCGAGAAAATTGCAACTGATATCCCCTTCTTTTCCTTTCTTCCTCTTTTTTCTTTCTCTTTATCTCCTTTTTCCTTTTTTTCTTTCCCTTTCCTTCCTTCTCTATTTTTTTGATGGGGAGGCAACAGACCGGGAGGCAAGGCCCTTTCGCCCCCCATCTCCTTCTTTTTACCCCTTTTCTTTCTTCTTCCTCTTCTTTCTTTCCCTTTCTCTCTCTTTCCCTTCTTTTCCTTCTCTCTTTTTTTTTCTTTGCTGGGGGGGGAGGGCAAGGCCCCTGCCCCTGGATCAGCGCCTGCTTCCACCTGTAGGCCTATCATTCCTTGCACACTTCTGTAATAGCATGTACGTACCGTACTCACATTCACATCACATTCAAAAAAGAAATAAATGAAAAAACAATTAATTGCACGGCTCAAACATGAAACATTGAATGATCTAAATACACGCTATACAGGTACTGCAGTAGCTAGAGTGCTGCAGTTGTAAATTGCATTGTGTGAGCGCCGTGACTGGCCTGACACCGCTGGAGTTGCCCGTGCGGAGGCATTTGAGTAAGCTCGCTGAATTTACCTTCTCGTTAGTTAGATCTCGATAATTACAATCTATTTGCGGTATTATTGTTGTGATTTCAATGTAGTTTTCATGAAAAGACCAATAAAGCAGAAGCTTGGATTATGATTATGTTGGCATGGTTCATAGAATTTGTATAACTATTTTCAAAGTAAAGATTTTACGCGAAAAATCGGACGGTTTGTGCCAATAAATTGTGGCAGTCGCACGAAACTCGACTGTGTGTGTGTGTGTGTGTGAGCGTAAAACCAACATATTACGTTCACGTCAGTTTGGCTACTGCGTATATATAGCAAGATGCCTCACACGGGTATAGGCCCGACCCTTTGCATCGTGCATATTTGCTACAACACATTATGGAGAGGACCGTCCCTTAATAGTGTGATCTCTTTGAATAATTAGACAGAGGGCGGGTGCACGCCTCGCCGCCTCACTCGCCTCCTTGCACGGACGACGCCGGCCGTGCTCTCGTCCGCCCGTCCTCCCGGGACCCCGAAACCACCTTTAACGACATGGACGGCGACCACGGGGTCGACGTGGCACGCGACATGCCCGATCCCATCCATTTGGAATTGTGTCGCCGTTCCCGCGCCACGGCAGAGGCGGGCAGGGTCGAGGAAAGACGGGTTTGATGTCAAGAAATTCACATTGGCAGACCGTTACGCACCCCCCGCGGCGATTTTGCGTATTAATATATAGATTACCACATACAATCACAAACAATGTAATAAAATGCCTAATTTTACGTGTATTCTCTATGGGAGGTGACTTTTTCTGAAATCTTTATTCTACATTCCAGTCTTGTTTAAGCAATATTTCGATTATTTTTGCTCGATTTTCTGCCAGCTTCGGATATGTTGTAGCTGAGACAATTCTCTACACAGAAAGTGACATTTATTTTTTTATCAGATAATGAGATCATGGTGATATTTTTACTACAAAATGTGTTTTGAGAATCCTATTTTCCGTTTACGTGTAATGTCTATGTGAAGTATTTTGGTATATTGGTCGCAAACGACTTGAAATGTTGCCGGTTGATAGGTAAGAAAAAATATTTAATATAAAAACACAAAATCTAGAATATGCATATTTCATTGTTATTTAGATTTTAAGGTCAAAGGTCAAATATACTGTACATGGTTTCTCTAAAACCATGCATTGTATAGACTTGAAATTTGGCATACTAATTGACATGAATTAGAGGATTATTTCAGAAAATAGGTTCAAATCATGCCAATGTTATCTTAACTACTTAGTATGTAAAATAGGGTAAAAGGTCAAACATTTCACTGATCACTATCTCACTAATACGAACAGCCCACTTATACTTGTTAACAAGTATTACATGTCTAGTTTATTTTTCTTATTTCCACCCACTTTTTTGTTAGCAAGATTACTTAAAAATGGCTCAATCAAATGCCTTGAAATTTGGCACACATATGTATAGGCATATGGCCAAAACAAAAAAAAAAGGTTTTCAACCTTGACCATGACCGATGACGTCATCTAGGCGCCATTCTGTGATTTTTTTTGAAAATCTACTCATGATCATATCTTCATAACGAAATGTCGTTTCTCATTCATATTTATTATGATCAAGGCAATATCCGTCCGGTCAATTTCAGGCCAAAACACGCGCGCGCAAAATTAAAAAATGCTCCAAATCATCTCAAATTCATTTTGGATACGTTTCAGGCCATTTTAAGCATTTCGCAAAAAACGCGCACACGCGCTAGCGCGCGCGTTCTTGAGCGTACTGGCATTTTGCAACATATAATCGCCGAATTTTCTCTGTCATCATATTTGGCACATTTTTCAAAGCATTTTGATACCTTGTTCACTTTTTTCTGACCAGTAATAACGCAATGAGCGTCCGTTCTAGAAACATGTCCGTGCGCGCGAGTTCTTGTAATACATAGCATATATGGGCAAAAACATGCCTATACAAAATTCATTGTAACTCTTCAGAATGGATAGGAACTCCCAATTTTTTTTCATATTTGGATAGATTATGAGTCGGAGATATGATTTCATGTCTCATTTGACCCTCAATTAACTCATGACGTCATCATAATGGCCTCCGAACTCAAAATTTCAATTTGCATATTATGACGTCAGCATTTTTCTGGAAAATTGATTGTATCTCTGTAAATACATGTATTGATTGATTTTCTTCCAAATTTTGATATGTTCTAGCTGAGACAATTCTCTATAAAATAATAGCCACAATTTTTCATTTTGACAAAAGCATCATGGCGTATTTTTGCGATTAAAGGAGGCATGTCAATTTTAACATATTGCGTGTATTTTCTACGGGACATGACTTTTTTTTCAAAACTGGATTCTACATTACCGTCTTTCGCGAGCAATATCTCCGTCGTTTTAGTTTCGTTTTCGCTGAGCTTCGAGAATGTTGTAGCTGAGACAATAAGCTATCACTAGTGTGCTCTTTTTTATCAGATGCCGGGATGATGCTCATATTTCACTTGCAAAGTGGGATTTGAGAATTCCATTTTCCGTTCACGTGTAATGTCTATGTGGATTATTTTGGTATAGTGGTCATAGCACTTGCCTCCCATTCCGGCGACCCAAGTTCGATTCCTGGTGGGTCAATTTTTTTTTTTTTTTTTTTGCCGTCGTTTTAAATTTGATTTTATGATCTTCTTCGACTATTATAACATATTATCATATACAATCACAAACAATGTAATAAAATGCCTAATTTTGCGTGTTTTATCTATCGGAAAAAAATGTCAATCGTTTGAGTACAACCCTATGGGAAATCTGAGTCCTTGTCGTGTATTATTTTTTTATTCATAGTTGGATAGAATATGAGTCAGAGATATGATTTCTTATAAAAAAACAAAATCTAGAAAATGCATATTTCATTTCGATATTTAGATTTGAGGGTCAAAGGTCAAATATACTGTACATGGTTTCTCTGAAACATGGGTGGCCAACCTGCAGCCCGCGGAGCATTGAATTTTTTTTTAATAAAAAAAAATCATCATAAATGCGGCCCGCATAGCAGCGATAATAACATTTACACACAGCTATCTCTATTTCCATAATTTGTTTTCATCATTCACAACATATTGACTCGTTACGGGGGTTTAGGGGGTTTTACTCCCCCAATTGGGCTGCCAAGTGAAAATGTGATGTGCATATTGTGAGAAGATATTCAACTCATCTGGTAACTTAATAAAACACATGATAACTCTGGATATAACTGTGTTTTAAACTGGGAGAAGACTACCTACGGCCCGCCAAGTTATGCCAATCGTTAGCTGTGGCCCGCGAGCTTTAAAAGGTTGGCCACCCCTGCTCTAAAACCATGCATTGTATAGACTTGAAATTTGGCACACTAATATACCTGAATAAGAGGATTATTTCAAAAAAATAAGGTCAACTCATGCCAATGTTATCTTAACTACTTAGTATGTAAATTAGGGTCATATGTCAAACATTTTACCGATCACTATCTCACTAACCATGTGTGACTACTTAGTATGTAACTTAGGGTCAAGGGTCAAACATTTCACCGGTCACTATCTCACTAAGCATGTGTGGCATGCACTTGGAACAGCCCACCTATACTTGTTACCAACAAGTATTACATGTCTAGTTTTTATTTATTTCTCCACTTTTTTGTGCAAGCGATTACTCATTTTCATGTTCATCAGGTTATCATGACGTCATCCAGGCGCCATTTTGTGAAAATCAACTCATGATCATATCTTCATAACGGAAAGTCAATACACCTTTTCACGGTTAAGGGCGCCATCTTAATTTAAGATAAACAAACCATTGACCTCTAGAGGTCAGGGGTTTATGCGTAATTAAGATAGCGCCCATGCAAAAATGATGTGAGCGCACAGCGCAGGCAGTGATGTCATCAATGTTTTCAGATGCCTGCGCTGTGCGCTCAAATCATATTTGCATGGGCGCTATCTTAATTACGCGTAAACCCCTGACCTCTAGAGGTCAATGGTTTGTTTATCTTAAATTAAGATGGCGCCCATGTCTGAGCATGCGCACTTTTGTAACCGTGAAAAGGTGTAATCTCATTCATATTTATCAAGATCAAGGTCAATATCCGTCCGGTCATTTTCAGGTCAATAAACGCGCGCGTACGCGTACGTCCGCGCGCAAAATTAAAAAATGCTCAAAATCATTTTTATTCAAATTAGAGAACGTTTCAGGCCATTTTAAGCATTTCCCCCAAAACGCACACACGCGAATGCGCGCGCGTTATCGTTAGTCATTGCCGAACTCAACATAAATCCTTTTGTTTTGGGCATGATATTCCACATTTTTTTCCGAACAATTTGGTACCATGTTTATCTCTTTATGACCATTAATAACGCCGGAATGAGCGTCCGTTCCAGATAATGTCCGTACGTGCGAGCTCTTATAATACATAGCATATATGGGCAAAAACTTGCCTATACAAAATCCATTATAGCTCTTTAGGAAGTCCAGAGACCCCCCATTTTTTTGTTGCTTATTTTGATAGAATATGAGTTGTATTGTATTGTATTTATTTTCCGTCAATTTAAAAAGACATCAAAAAATATACATTTACAATCATAAAGACACACTGATAAAAGGAAGACGGAAGGATGGCCCTACTCAGCGTTGTTAGCAATGCTGTTTTACAGAGGGGTCCCTATAGGCATAAAATACATGTAACTAGATAGTACGGGAGTAAGGAAAACTTACAACAAGAATAAGAACTTGCAAATATGATGAGAGCACATTGGAGTAAAACAAGAAAAAAAGGAGAAATATTTACGATATATACAAGAAAAAAAGCTAAACAAGTAAATACAACAAGCAAAAAAAAAAACAAAAAACAAACAAAAACAAAAAAACAAAAACAAAAAAAAACTTAAAAAAACAGCTACAAGAAGTCTGGAATAATATTGTTTAAATACTTTTTGAATGTGTTAACAGTTTAAAGTAATTTTGTGGTATGAGGAAGAGCATTATATTGAATTGAGCTTCTATATTGGGTAGTTTGTCGACAATATTCAGTTCTAGGCTTAGGGAGAACAACGTTACCGGAATTGCGGAGGGAATAAGTATGAGAAGGGGGTTGAAACATTTCATTCATACTAGAAGATAACATATTATGGACTGATTTATAGACAAATACATTAAATTTTTTCTTACGCCTGGATTCGAGAGATGACCATTTTAAAAGTGAATGAATGTGTGCATTAGATATGTGTTTATATGGATTAACTTTCAATATTATTCTGCCCGCGCGATTTTGGAGAGTTTGCAATTTCTTAATATATTTTTTATCACATGAATCGATTAAAATATCTGCATAGTCAAAAAGGGGTAATGTAATCGCTTTATAGATCAAGTTCAAATTCGTCTCATTAACAAAGTAACGAAGTCTAGCCAAATATTTTACTAGGTTCCCGACCCTCTTACATAATTTATCAATATGGAAATCCAACTTAAGTTTGCTGTCGATAATAAATCCGAGATATTTAACACTGTCAGACTGTTGAATTGCAATAATACATTTACTTAGCATATGTAGAACCTTTGAGTAAAGATATAGTCTTGTCAAAATTCAGCGTTAACTTATTATTGCACATCCATGTATAAATATATGACAAGTCATGATTTAGTTTATTCTGAACACTTTCCACATTAACATCTGAAAAATAAAGAACAGTATCGTCGGCGTAAGTTGAATTGAACAATAATGTGTATGCTGAGTCAAATCATTGACGAAAATAATGAAAAGCAAAGGCTCCAAAATGGAACCCTGCGGTACACCAAAAGAAATGGGCAAATGAGTTGAAAGAGTTGAGCCAAAATAAGTGGAAATAAACCTGTTATGTAAATAATCATTAAACCATGGCAAACATTGTTCAGATATACTAATATTGCACAGCTTTTCGAGGAGCAAGTCAGGATCAACGCAATCGAACGCTCTTTTTTAGATCAATAAACACTGCTCCTGTATATTTTCCCTGATCAACAGCGTTCATCCATCTATCTGTGATTCTGACCAGGGAGGTGAAAGAAAGGAGGCGAAACTCTTGTAATTTATTCAAACGCATTCGTGAGTTCTAAAGCGTAACAATGGGATATGTAACATTCCAATTGGCTTTGAAGTTCCATGCTCCGAACCGCGCTTCGACTGCGGGGACTTTCGGAAGCCAGGCACCAGTTTTACATTTATTACAAAATATTAAATTACCGGCAAAATTTCAGTGTAAATCAAAAAAATTAAATGGGGATTGTATTGGGAATAGTGCATCAAACAAATTTTCAAATTTAGTACTCCGTCCTTCCTATAATTTGTGTGCCAGAGTTGGTAAAAGAAAAATTACATCCTGACAAAAACTCAATATTTTAGGATAATGCGCTATTTTGTGCATGTTTTAATGTCCCGTTATTTAATCCATGATTTACAATCTTGAACAACATTAAGTTTGCTATTGCGTGTTTTCGCGTGTTTTTTGTATTTTTGAAGTTTAAAAAAAAGGTGAAATTACACAAGTTTGTGTTCGCTTGTTGTACTCTTTACACATTCAACAATTGATGAGAAATCATTGAAAGGGACAGCGAACAGTTGCTGTGATACCATTTTCTGATGTAGGAATTCTAAATCCTGAAATTTCATGCGCTCTTTTATCTCACCACCTGGTCAACAGTTGGAGATGAGCGCATAACTTTTCGGCGGCTTGGAGCATGGGGTCAAATGAGAGCGGCTTGATTCCAGTCCTTCTCTATCACGTCCCTATTCTGACCAAAGACGTTATTGTTGAGTGTTTACTCCTATTAAACCCAAATTGTTCTGCTGATAAAAGTTTATTTTCATCTAAAAACGATACTAATTGCCGCTGAACAAATCTTTCCAGCAATTTTGATACCGTAGTTAAAATTGAAATAGGACGAAAGTTATTTGGGGAATTTGTGTTGCCAGATTTATGAATAGGAATGACTTTTGACCTTTTCCATTGGTTTGGAAACTTATACTCTATGAATGATCTATTAATTATGTGAGTAAGATATGGAACAATAACAGGAGCACACATTTTCAAAATTTTGGAAGAAATCCCATCTAAACCCACCGAAGTATTATCTTTCAATTTCATTAGTTCTTTTCGAACATCATTTTCAGTGACTAAAGGAAACATAAACTTAGCATCATTGTTAACACGAACTTCATCATCATCATTTATTGAATGTGGAGGATCATGAAAATTAGAGGCTAACTCTGCACCGATAGAAGAAAAAATAAATTAAACTCATTAGCTCTCATATCAAATTCATTTACATGAGCTTCAGTACTATTAGTACGAGATGTTGGCAAGACAGTCTTCAAACCTCAGGAGATCTCACCATAGCAGAGGACAGTTTATTAACATAATATTTTTTTTGGTTTTTCTTATTTCAAAAGTTACTTTATTTCTTAATTTACGATAACAATTCATAGCATCATTATTTTTGCTTTTCCATACTTTTCTTTTGGCTTTATCACGTTCTTTTATCAAATTCATGATTTCAGAAGTCATCCATGGAGATAATTTATCTTTAACTCTTCTGGACTTAGAGGGCATATTAGAATTTACAACTGCTATCAAGTAATTCTCCCACAACTGAACAGTTTCATCAATATCTTGAGCTAAGTAAACATTCTCCCAGGGTTGATTTTCAAGCCGCTCACAAAAATTTACAATATCAATACCTTTCATTTTTCTGTACGTTATAATAAGAGGAATATGGTGAGTACAAGGTGATAACCAAACAACATATTACTGAATTATTAATTCAGTGAATGGTCACTTAATCCAATATTGATAACACAGATAACTTAACCTGATCAATCCTGTTAGTAACCATCAGATCTATTAGACTAGATGAGGTATCAAACACGGGTGCTAGTTGTGAAATTTATGTTCTCAACAGAACAAATATCATGTATCTGCATCAATCTCTTAGTTTCACTATGTAAAGGGGTCTTTAGATTATCACAATTAAAATCGCCCATAATGACTGTACTATGATTAAAACTGTCAATAAAAGACAAGAGCGATTCATAATGACAAACAAGCTCAGAGTAACTATTGGGAGGACGATACCAATTAATAAAGACAAAGGGGTGAGAAAATTTATTGCGAACGAGGTTTGCTATAGCTTCTAAATTGTGTAAAGATTCATGATTCAAAACCTCAAAATCAATGCTATCACGTATATATACAGCGAATCCCCACCGTGCCGATTTCTGTCTTTACAAACAATTTTGTAATTATCAATATATATTTCACTGTTCATAATGGAATCGTCCAACCAAGTTTCATTGAAAGCAGTAACATCAATTGGATATTTGATGAATAATATTCTTAGTTCATCAACATTTCGCAATAAACTCCTAATATTTAATTGTACCATTTTCGTACTCTTTGTAAATAACTCTTTGAGCTTAGCTGGAACTGGATTATAATGATTATTGTTTTGGCAATCATTAACTACTGGGTTTGACTGATCATCAGAAGTTACAGAATGAATATTACTATCTATTTCTCCACAGATATCTTGAGATTGAATATTAAAAGGCAATTCAGAAAAAGTAAACTTACTACAAATCCTATCTTGACTAGAATTGAAAAAATTCAGACCTAAACAAGAACATGAAGGATGAATCCAACTATTACAGACTACACATTTAACAGCATTTTGATTATTTCTGACTGTTTTTGCACAAGAAAGACAGGGATATTTTAGAGGCATAAAAAAATCAGTTACATTGAATTCTCAAACCAAGGAAATAGGCTTACAGTTTAGAGTCAATATCAGCGAGGCTTGTGATGGAGATCTTCTTGCCGTTCGCATTGACAGCCGTGATCGTGCCGTCAAGCGTCCATACTTTCTTGACCTTCTCCTGGAAGCGGAGTTTGTTGACGATGGCTTGTCTGTTCGCGGTGAGGTCTTCATGGATGAAAATGTCAGTGCCCTTAAATTTAGATCGAGCAGAGTAGATCTCATGACGCGTGTTGTATCGGCTGAACTTTATGATGATCGGTCGTGGCTTCTGTGATCCACTGCTCCTAAATCTCGGTGTGATTCGATGGCTACGATCGATGTGCACATGATCAAGATTGATTCCAAGATTATGACGAACAACATCGATGACCAGCTGATCGGTGTTTTCGTTCTTTCCTTCCGCGATACCATGGAAACGAAGACATTGCCTACGCGAGTACCGCTCTTGGTCTTCACACGAACGCTGAATTTGCTTCACCTGTCTTGAGAGGTCTTTGACCGAGGATTGGAGAGTCGCGATTTCCTCCCTGTATTTGTGAAGATCTAATTGTATGGACTCGTAAACCTGTTTGGTCACCTCTTCTTTCACTGCGTCGATAATCGCTTGGATGAGACGTGAATGCGTTTCTTCGCTGATCGCTTTGTCCACTTGGGTGCGAACGGTATTTATCAATTGGGGGTCATTTATTATATCCTGATCACCTGAACTGGAGGGAGAGTTGTAGGCGGAGTCTCTCGGGCGTGCTCCCGGTGAATGTTTGGGCAGATCCCGTGCTCCAGACTCCTTCTTAGGCGGTGGCTCCGTGGCTTCAAAGTTCTCCTTCTCATTCCGAGTTTGAGAGCGCATTTTCATTTTTGGAGTAGTTAGAACGCTCATTGTAGTTCGCAATCACATTCGCTTCCCAGCAACTTTTTGTTGAAAGATTTCCAAAGCAATTTTCAACACACTTGAATCACTTGACTTAGCAGAGTTGATAGTTCGTATACTACCCAGTCGGTCTATATGGAAATATGATTTCAGGTCTCATTTGGCCATTATATATATCTTGACATTATCATAATGGCCTTGGAACTCAAAATACGAATTTGCATATTATGATGGCAGCATATTTATGGAAAATTGATTGTATCTCTGTAAATAAACTTTTTTTTTCATGGCGCTTTGACCACGAACACGCTATAGCAATGTCTTTTTAACGTCCAGCTCTTCACCCGTTTTTATCGCGTTTTTCAAACATTTTAGCGGATGTTATGTTTTTCATCGTATCAGTAAGCTTTTTGGAATATATCCTCGGACCTAATGCTTCTTTGTGACTTCTGTATTCTCCATCTTCAGTGTTTTTATATCTTTGGATTTCGACCCTTCTGCCATCATTTTCTTGCCATAGTCTCACTCATGGCCGGACACGCAGGAGCAGTACGGACGAATAAGTACAAGGGAAAACCAGGTACACCTACTTTTAAATATAAATTACCGAGTGGTCTGAACATTAAATGCATAACTTACGCTCTTGATTTGATTGGAAAGGCCCATAATAGTGTTCCTGATGGTCTAGCCCCAGCAGATTTTGTGCTAGGGGAACTTACAATGATTTACCCACATCTCAATCTTGAAATTTGTCGCCATTTTGTTGCCACCCGAGAAATTACGGAATTTTCCGAAGATCTTCAAGCAACGTCACCAACATCACCTGTATTATATAACTCTACTCGTGATTATTCATTCATCAATTTGTCTGATGACGCAACAAAGGAATACCAATCGTGTGGATTGAAATGTAATGAGAAAGAACGCATTTGCATGAAGTGTAAATGCATAAATCTACGAATCGACCAGCTGTCATTGGATCTTAGTAAGGTCCAACATGCAGTTGAAGCCCTTCTCGATGCTCCTAAGAATGTTAAAGGCCAGGTTCATTGAAATTTGGAAAAAAGGCAAATCACACCTCTACAGATTGCTGAGAACATTAACAAAATGACTAAAGTACTTTTAAAGCCCTCACTATTGTGAGGAATAAATTAATTGCAATTTTGATACCCTTTCCAAAACCCACTCACAAAGTGAAATGACGGCGTTATTTACATGCGATAAAATGACGTCACATTATGAACAACCTACAATCACACATTCGGGACAATGTTGGATACCCATTGCAATTTTTAGATATGGGTTAACGTTGTTTGTATATTTACCGCCAGTTGTGATATTTCCTTTATTTTAGGCACTTTGAATGAGATACACTGAATAAATAATACTTTCTACAAATGTGTATTCGATTTTTATGTTATTTACCGTCACATTTGACCATAAAAATCGGGAAAATAATCACATATTCTGAGGGCAGCTCAGCGTGTATGTGTCGGATCTGGGAGTGCCTAGGACATTTTGCATGCTGAACTAACGACTCTTCTGGGGCAAAATATGCGACAAGTTTACATATAATTGTCCAAATATTCATTACGAAAATGTCTGATTAGGCCGATTAGTTTAGATTTTTGATAGATAAATGGGGAAAGTGGAAGTCGAGAGAAGACTTAGATCAGTCCGGTTCGCGATTCACAGCTAGCTCGATCAAGCGCCGGGCCGGCTGGCCTGGCTGTGATATGCGGGCTCATGTAGATACGCAGCGACTGCGGCTGCCCCGACAGCTTGTGCTTGTCCATCGACTTCGGCAAAATCTTCCAGATCTTCTTCTAGGTCTAGATCTCCCAAATCTCCATTGTCGTTGTCGCTGTCCGAGGTACTTCCTTCTATCTCCTCAAAACTCAAATCAAGTATGTTTTCGTCCATATCGATATTTTCAGGGTGACTTTGATGAAGGTAAACAACGTTGGGTAAGAATGGGTACGGTCCTCAAGAGTCAATGCAATACATGTGAATTGCACGCAAACTGCATCGCGCACCGATCAGGTGAGCGGCCCATTGTATTAATTGTTCATTGTGCTACGTCACTCAAAAATCAGCTGACTTACGATGTTTCGGGGTCTCGAGTGGGGTGATATTTCGTCAAGTTTAATCAATTTTTATAATTTTCGCACAAATTTACAAGTTACACAAATGTGATAGTTTTACTCAGTGTAATGTTCTGATTACAATGATACCAAATTCAGTCGATTTCAAAATCAATGAACCTGGCCTTTAAGACCAACCCCTCCCCCAAGAAGCAGCGGAGAACTCCACCACCCGCCCAGAAGTCAGATCGTCAACAAGATCAGATATCATCGGCCGTTTCTCAGTCTCAATACATGTATCCACCGCAACCCCATCCTCCTCATCAACGTATGCAGTTTGCCCCACCCACTTCAGAATTCCCAGCACCCCTCCCTCAACGTAGATCGAACCCACAACTTGACCCATCCCGTTACCGGCCGCCTTTACAACCCCCTTTGAGTAATACGATAGTTTTTTTTGAAAGATATAACTTGTTAAGTAATAGCTTAGAGGCTACCTGGGTTGAGTTATCATTGAAGTCTGATAAACTTATCGTTGGGTGTTTGTATAGACCACCGAATTCTGACTCTTCTTATTTTGATAATATGCTGGATATTTTTGAGAAAGTAGCATCTAAAGACAAGGAGTTATACTGGGTGATCTTAATTATGATTATTAATTTGATGCAAGTTTTAGTGATAATCCTATTAATATGATTGAAAATCTCTTCTCATTAACGCAATTGATCCATAAACCCACCAGGGTTACATGCACCTCTTTTAAATGTTTATACCATATTCTTACTTCTGTACCAGATAAGCATATAATAAATGACGTAGCAAAGATATCCTTAAGTGATCATTACCTTATATACACATGTCTTAATGTCAACAAGATTTCTATGAATATTCATAATGTAATACGCTTTAGAGACTATAAGAATTTTAATGAAAATGCTTTTATTGATGATTTAAAACATTGTGACATACTCAATAATAATTATACTTCTTGTATTCCCCTACGAGAAAAGTGGGTTGGATGGAAACAGGCTTTTTTGACTTGTTGTAACAAACATGCTCCTGTAAAAGAAAGTCGGGTTAAAACTAGGCACTGTCCATGGATGAATTCTAATATTATCAAACTCATTTATAAAAGAGACTACTTAAAGAGAAAATATGATACTCTAAAATTTCCATATCTATTGACTAAATATATCGAAATCTCAGGAAATCCGTCACCAAGCTCATACGAAAAGAGAAGAGAAACTATTTTGACTCAGTATCTGAGAGGTACAGTAATGATAGTAAGACGTTATGGAAGGAATTAAGCAAAATTACTGGAAGGGGAAAAAAGACTTTGTTTTACCATCTGATTTAGACAGTAATAAATTGAAAGATTATTTTGTAAATATTGGTAAACAGATTTCAAAAACTTTCAATAATCATGATCTATCATGGAACCACCCCAAAAGTATACACACCTTTGTCTTGAAACCAATCAGTCCCGGTAGAACCAAAAATAATCTCTCTCTACTGTCGAGAGAGAGTAGCCTTGATATTTTAGAATTTGATAGAAAATTACTTCAAATCTCAGCTCCTTATATTAATATTTCTCTTAACTATCTTTTTAATGAAAATTTAAATTGTGGATTTTTACCTGATGATTGGAAATTGGCTAGAACTACCCCTGTTTATAAAGGTAAAGGTGACACAAATGATATTTCAAATTATAGACCCATCTCAGTCGTATGTCATATTGCTAAACTGTTTGAAAAGGAAGTTCAGTCTCAGTTTTTATCTTACTTGCAGACCAATCATCTTATTAGTGTTGAACAATATGCTTTCTTGCCAAATCATTGAACTAATACATGTTTACATAGAGTCATTGGTGATTGGTATGAATCTTTTAATGAAAAGGAAAAAGTTGGTGCATGTTTTCTTGATATTTCAAAATGTTTTGATTGTATTGACCATGAACTTTTATTGTCCAAATTGAATAAGTATGGTATTTTAAATACTGAACTTCAATGGTTTTCTAGTTTTTTTATCTAATAGGAAACAAGCAGTTTATTGACATGGTAAATTATCTGAAACCTCAAGGGAGTATTTTAGGCCCCTCCCTCTTTCTTGTCTTTATAAATGATATAACTGATTGTTTACGGTTAAGTACATGTAATATATGCGCTGAAGATGGTGTCATATATGTTTCTGATATGGATATTAATGTCATTACATCTAAGCTCCAAGCAGCTTTAAATGCTATAAATGAATAGTATTGTAGAAATAGATTACGTATTAATACTAATAAGAGTAATGTTATCCTGTTGAGTAGTAACACACGAGGTAACAATAATTTTAGTCTGAATGTGCATATTAATAATGAAATAATAGAACAAGTAAGAAGTATCAGATATTTAGGTGTTGAAATTGATGATAGATTATTTTGGGATTGCCACATTAAATCTCTTAGCAAATCGTTAAGTTATAAGATTTTTACTTTAAGAAAGCTCAGTAAGTTTTTAAACTCTTCCATTTTGAATAAAATATACAAATGTACCATACAGCCAATCTTTGATTATTCTTGTTCCGTTTGGGGGAACTGTTCTTTACAAAACAGAAATATTCTTTTACGACTACAGAAAAGAGCTGCACGTATTGTTGTAGGGAATTTCGATTATGATGTAAATAGCTTGAATATAATGAATTCATTGAAATGGCAATCCATAGACACTAGACGTGACTATTTTTTAGCATGTATTATGTACAACTGTATTCATGAAAAAACCCCGGTACGATTGTGCAATGAAGTCGAAATGGTTTTTGACAGACATGGTTTTAACACTAGACTTGTCAATACGTTGAATGTTGTTTTACCAAAGCCTACTCTTGAATGTTTTAAGAATTGTTTTAGATACGCTGGTGGCAAAATCTGGAATATTTTACCTTCTAATCTTCAAAATGCTAAATCTATCGATGTCTTTAAACGATTGTACAAGGACAAATATTTTTAAACCTGTGTGATACAATGCCTATTCATATACTGCTCTTGATATGACACATTTCTCTCTCTCTCTCCCTCTTCCTCTCTCCCTCTCTTTTTTTCTTTCTCTACTTTCTACCAATTTCCTTATATCTTTTTTCTTCTGCTAATCTTTTTGGTGATATTTTAATGTCTTTTAGGTGATTTGATGCTTTTCCGCTGTTAATATGAATTATTACATTGTCGTTTTTTTTTTGGTTTCTTTTTACTACTTCAAATGCGTATTATTATTCGTATATATTAGTTTTATACTGTTTTTACCTTTGCTTGTGATTTTTGGTAATTTTCATTATTTATATTTCCGTGTATTACATTTTTATTCGGTTCAGGACCAGGATGTAACACAGATTTTGTATCTACAATGTATATCTGATTCTTGTTATCCTGATTAAATATATTTCAATAAATAAATAAAATAAATATTGATCAATTGTCTTCCAAATGTTGATATGTTGTAGTTGTGACAATTCTTAACATGATTAAACATTCATATTAAATAACAGACCACCTAAATCGTCCCAATGACGAATTTAATTTCTCGTTATTATTATTTCTTTTTTTTTATTTATTTCTCCACTTTTTTGTGCAGACGATAACTCTTAAATCGATGCAATCAATTTCTTTAAATGTTGGCACAGTCATAGGTCATTGTCCTATAGATGTGTCTCCAACATTTTCATGTTCATCAGGTTATCATGACGTCATCAAGGCGCCATTTTGTGAAAATCAACTCATGATCATATCTTCATAACAGAACCTCATTTCTCATTCATATTTATCATGATTAAGGTCAATATCCGTCCGGTCAATTTCAGGTCAATAAACGCGCGCGTACGTCTGCGCGTCAGTGCGCGCGCAAATTTTCAAAGTGCTCAAAATTTAAGCATTTCGCAAAAAAAACGCGCACACGCAAAAGCGCGCGCGTTTTCGATCGTCATGGCCGAAGGCAACAAAAATCCTATTTTTTTTTTTTTTTGGGGGGCATGATATTCCCCATTTTCTTCCATTTTTTTTTTTTTATGTATGGAAAGCTCATAAACTCAACTTTCATATGACACCAAAAAGTTCGAAAATAATTCATGCTTGGGTGAGCACTGCTCACTTTTGTAAAGGGTATGAAAATTAGGTTGCGCAGGAATTAGCCTTTCAATTTGTGAGTGGTAAATCCTTTGAAGCTTACCTTTTTGGCTACTTATTCTTCAGGTTACCCATTTACCTGAAGCATAAGCAGCCGACATCTGTAACATTCCGTTTTTCAACAAACCGTATTTGAATAATCAATTTACATAATTCCCATCTGGTAATTAAGTAAATCAAAGAGATGTAATTCAACTAATCTTACAATAACTGAAATGTGGGGTGAAGGTTTTTATTCAAAGTCACAGATGTAAAAAATAACAGTTTGTAACATGGAAATTACAACATGTACCATCACCCCATCCTGACTCCCATGATCACACCACTGAGTCTACCAGGGAAGTTACAATGCTACAATGAAAAATGCAATTCCTGTTCACTCATGCATAAAAGTTTGGTTTAACAAACCATGAAATTCACTCAGCAAATCATGAATGTATCATATCGCCCTCAATTTTGTAAGCTCCAAAGGATTTACCTCTCACAAATTTGAAGGCTAATTCCTGCGCAACCTAATTTTCATACCCTTTACAAAAGTGAGCAGTGCTCACCCAAGCATGAATTATTTTCGGACTTTTTGGTGTCATATGAAAGTTGAGTTTATGAGCTTTCCATACAAATAAAACTTTTCCCTAAGACTCATATATTTTGTATTCGGCAGCCATTTCAAAAGTGTATATTTTTTTTTGGGGACGCACGGTATAGGCAAAAACATGCCTATACAAAATCCATATACAGCTCTTTAGGATGCACCGGGACCCCCATCTTTTCATATTTGGATAGAGTTATGAGTCATAGATATGATTTCATGTCAAATTTGGCTATTAAGTACATGTTGACTTCATCATAATGGCCTTGGAAAAATACAAATTTGCATATTATGACGTCTGCATATTTATTGAAAATTGAGTTTATCTCTGTAAAATTGATCAATTTTCTACTAATTTTTAATATGTTGTAGCTGAAACAATTGTCTACAAGATCATTCTCACCATTTTTCATTTTGATGACGTCATCATAGTGAAAATTGCGACTAAAGGCGATCTGTTCGACTAAAGGCGATCTGTTCTATTATCTTATGATAATCGTCGTCATCCGTATCACAATCATCATGATCATCAATGTGTACTGCAACATAAATTCGTCCAATATAATATATTATTCTAATCTCCTTCAAAGATGATAATAGTCTTCCAGTTATTCAGATTAAATAACATACCACCTAATTCGTTCCAATGAGGAATTAAATTTCTCGTTATAGTTGTTTTTAAATTGTAATAATGAGTATTCTATCACTCAAAAAAAAAAATGTTACCAACTTTGCAAAATTTTAAGCAACAGTTGGTTTCCAGGTGAACCTATCAACTCTTGGTTCAAACATTAACCAACCATAGGTAGTTAATGTTTTAACCAAATATTTGTTAAAACTTTAACTAATAATTTGCTAAAATTCGTGAACCAACTTTAGTTGGTTAAAAGTTTTACCAACTATTTATTAAAATCTTAACAAATCATTTTTAAACAACCCTTGTTGGTTACAATTATAACCAACTATTTATTAAGTTTTAACAAATCATTTTTCAATCAACCTTAGTTTGTTACAATTATAACAAACTATTCATTACAATTTTAACAAATCATTTTTTAACCAACCCTAGTTGGTTACAATTTATACCAACTATTTATTAAAACTTTAACCTAGTTGGTTACAATTACAACCAAATATTTATCATGGTTGTGGGTTAAACTATCCAAACACACATAATTTGCTCTCAGTCATGAAATGAAATGAGACAGCTGAGTCAGTAGTCGAAAGGCTGTTATGTCGGGGGTTCGAAGGGCTAGTTAAGGTGTCTGAAGGTAAGCTAAACGAATATTTACTATACCATTCTACTGATGAACTTTTTATAATTCATCTGAAGCAGTAACAATTTACACAACATTTTTAACAACGCAGTAAAGTTGCCAAAACTTGCCCGCTATTCTCTCTGAGATTGCCAATTCCCTGCGAGTGAATAACTCTGCTCGCGAGATAGAATACATCGAACTAGTCTAGTCTACTGTTTTTAGCAATCACACAGCAGAAAAAAATACGGTCATGTAGATCTAGATCTACACTTATTTATTCCAAAGAATCATGGATTAAATGGTCTAAATCAAATTGAAACGGAAATAGACCTACATTTCTCCATGATCATGATGATGATTAGGCCTACTGCGCCTATTTTGCCGGTAGATCTAGTACTTCCACTATTGCATTCGACCGAGTGTTACCATGCAGGGTACGGGAGAGTATCGGTAGTCTACGCGCATGTCGTCAGGCGCAACGGCCGCTGCATGTAGCAGCAAAGTTACTCGCACGCAGGGAATTGGCAATGAGAGAGAATAGCGAGCAGGTTTTGGCGGCTTTACTGCATTGTTACAAATATTGTGGAAATTGTTACTGCTTCAGATGGATTATAAAAAAGTACATCAGTACAATGGTATAGTAAATATTCGTTCAGCTTACCTTCAAACACCTTAACTAGCCCTTCGAACCTCCAAGATAACAGTCTTTCGACTACTGACTCCATGATGACATCCCCGGATGAAATTCGTTGCAAACTGCGACGCGTGATTCTCGTTGTCTATTGGCTCATTTCATGTCACATGATCGACACTTTTAACCAACCTTCGAACGGCGGGAATTCTATATTTTGATTAACCAAGTGCACCAAACCACGGCATATTACCCGAATGTTTGTTAATTGTTTAACCAACCAACTGAAACTAGCTTTAACGAACCACGTCATTACCAAACCACGGCACTTAACACAACAGTTGGTTATTTTTGTTTAACCAACCAGTTTTAATGTAAACATTTTACCAATGTTTTTAGAGTGTAAAGTTTTTAATGAAATTTCAATGCAAAACATATAGGCTCAACTTCATCAGCATACAGTTGCATGTCCATTAATGTTTAGCATTCAGTATATTTATATTTCTTAAAATCTCCTTCAAATCAAAACAAGAATAGCTCACAACTGGAGCTGCAATCGTATTAGAACAATATGCATGCATTGACGCCCATGTTTCTACAGTGCAGACAAAAGAGCATCACTTTGACTATCTAGAGCAATAAGTTAGAGGTCTGTAGCATGTAGGAGAGTTGTGATAGGTAGTCTGATAGAAAGGCCTAAAAATCGGCCCAAAACAGACAAAATACAAAACAGAGTGATTTCGGAAAAAGGATTTTGGAAAAGGAAGAGTTCAAGGACCTTGATGAGATGCTAGAGGCCATGGCCCGTATTCTGGGTTTAGTTTAACCCGGATTTAATTAAACCATACTTCAGGTCTAAGTTTCATTTCACTTTCTGAAAGCCAGGTTTAGTTAAACCCGGGTTTAAGTCTAGTCTAAACTTAAACCCAGGTTTAAATTTAAGCCAAGGTTTAACTACCATTGATATGTAGGCTGCTTCTACTGCACATGCTCAGTACAGCTCACCTATCATTTCAGTCCAACCTTATCATACCCCTACCAATTCATTTACTCTTAACTCTAATCCAACCTTACAATTTAATTTTAACTCGCATTTGTTTACATCGTGAGCACGCAATTCGAACATGTTCATTGGATTTACAGCTTCAACTACGTGAACACAACATCAAACTAAAAATATGGGGCTACTATATTTGTTTTCCACTGCAGCAAAGTGATATGTGTCGATTTACTTCGGCTCCTTTTTAGTTTCAAGTATTGTCGTACTATACAAATCACACAAACTTACAGAAAATATAAATCCTTAAGATTTAGAAAAGTGAAATTAAAGGTATAGACCAGTTTTTGAAACGCCCCCCCCCCCTCTCAAAAAATAAAATGGAAGCTCTTAATACCAATCATGTGAAAGAATATGTTTTTACTAATACTTGGTGATACAAATTTTGCCGGGAAACTGCCTATCAATTGATATATTTCGTAAATTATATCTATCCGGACTGGATAGATATAGGGTAGTCCCATATACATCTTTCTGTGTACAGTGCTTGTAACTTTACCAAGACTGGGCCAAATTTCTTATCATTTTGATGATTCCAGAACCTTGCAGTACACACCAATAGTTATATGCTAGATGATCAACCTTTTCTGATCGATTCCACAACGTTTCTTTCACAATGCAATCGCATGACCAGAACTGGTCTATACCTTTAAGAAAAATAATAATACACGTGCCTAATACATAACATTCTACATCTTATCTAGTCTAGAATCTAACTTGTTACCGCCAGGTACAGACTAGACCAAACTCCTGTTAATTTAGATCTTACCAAAACAGTAATCTATAATTATTTAGATTATAGTCCACATCTAGGACTAGTTCTGTACAAAGGCTGCAGTATAGAATAGGTATATATACCCTACTCCCTAGATCTATCAATAATGTAGACTAAATCTACATGTTCATCTAGATCTAAATCAAACCGCAGCGTTGATTGAGCTTCTTCCTACAGGAGGTTGTCCCTTTTCCAAACTTATAGAAGTTTGATCATTCGTCCCATGTTTTTTATACAGGTGTTGCTTGCGATGTGCCTGACGATGTTGTGTATACTGATCTACACAAAAATGTCAGAATTGGGGACAGCGTTGTCCTGAAATGTCAGTTTCGTGGGAAACCATTAAATGTCTACTGGAAGAAAGGTGATGACCCCAAAAGAGCACCAACCTTAGTCTCATGGAATAAAGACGATCATGTCACCGGTACATGTGCAAGTGAGAGGCTATGTCGCATCATGGAGATGAATGAAGATCATTCGTTGGTCATCAAGGAAGTCAGCATTGTGGAACAAGGACGATATATCTGCGTCGTAGAAAGCTACAAGGGGATACTGATACACAACATTACGGACATCAATGTGTTTTGTAAGTATTATCATCATGAAGTCAAATAATTATATTTTATCAGTGAAACTGATTAACAACACCTAAAAACAATTTACTCTATCTGTAACATGAGGTGTAGAACTTTTAATTAATGCAAATAATATGAACACAATGATTTTCCTTCCTCCCAAATAGAACTTATTCTTATTCATTTATTATTGTAGTTCTTTTACTACAGCTTTTGCTTAATCAGACACAACGCTGTTTATATGGTAGGGCATAGCATCGGTAACCGTGTCTAAACCAAAGAGATATTATCTATTAGTTATTGTTTATGCATTTTCCTTCTTGTTTATGGAAAAAATGTACATTCACTGTTATGTTTTTCTTAATGATATTGGGATTTCTCAGGAAATAAGATTTTAGGCCTATGAATATCTTTATTCATAATTAGACTCCTTTTGTTTTTATTGAAGCTTTCCCAAAGAAACCATACCCATTTATCAACGAATGTCTGGGGTCCCCCGAGTTGAAATCTAATCAGACTTGCATCATATCAACGATCGAGAACCAAATCAACATCTCCTGTACTGCCTCGGGGTACTTCCCAGACCTAGACCTGTTCTTTCTTCGTGGCTCTCAATATATCACCACCATACATTCTGAGGAAATGACAAATGAAGATGGGAAGAAAAATAAATCAATCACATCACAAGCTTCTTCAAGTCCGGAACCATACATATGTGTGGCGTCTGACATTCCTGGAGTTGAAGGCCGAAGCGTAGCATCCGTATTAGTGACAACCGCAACCGCATCGGTAGATCGATCTGACAGTTTCCTACCAGTAAAAATAGGTAAATATGCAGTATAATTGGTCAGTTTACATCATGTTATTCTTTCCCATTATTTCCTACCGTCCAGAAATTCCTATTATAAAGTGATTACGCACGGCAGAGGTGATAAGACACATTCGGGACGCGGGAGTACAAAGGGTCATGACGTGATGAAGTGTGCGTAGATTATCATGGTTACATAATTTGGGCAAAGATCATTTGTTCCCGCATTGAGATGCGCATTTTACTCTCCAACACTAACAGGGACCTATTTTAGAAACTATATAATTTTCGTATATACCACATAGTTTAGCAAGATTCGTGGCGTCTGATTGTAGAACCTGCACACATGTGATTCACTGCTGACTGCTGACAGGGTACACTTATTAGGCATTACATGCCCGTACTGTTGGCATTAAATGGAGATGGAATCCATAGATTTATATTTCCATCCATATTGTAGATCCATGGTATGAAAAAAAATGATTCATGTTTAATTTAGTAGCTGGTGCAATATGCCCGTTGCACTAGATACATCATTTGCCTGGTATAGGCTTGCGTCAGTTACAAGTGCGATATTTGAAGTCTTGACATCATTAAAAAATGTAATGGAAATTAGCATTGAGCACGTAGGTATGGCCGCCTTCAAAGGCTCGATTAGCCTTGATGATTAACGCAATATAAATGACATCTCGTGTGCAACGGGCATCACTAAAATGTACTGCAGTCAGTTAAATCTCTATTAGACGGGAGGTGAACTCGACAAGTCGTGTACATCTTTCCTATTTTGACTTTACCGACGTATTAATGTATATTTTCTTTACTATTTACAATACAGTTGTTCCACTTATATTCATCATCCCCTTGGTTGCGGTTCTTCTAGGCGCTATCATTCCTTGGCAAATCCGACAACAAGGTAATTAAAAATATATATATTTATGAGAGTACGTCCATGTTTTTTTTCTTTTTTATCGCTAACCGTCCGCGTTGCAAATACACGGCTTACTCTCACCATTTCATATATGTTATTCGATAGATGAGGGGGGATCCATGAATTATGAAACATGTGCTTCTGCTGTTCATTGCATGGTATTGGTTCATTGTCAATTAATTAACAGCCCAATTATAGGCATCTACTTATTTTGTTTAAATAATATTCAATGAATATGAAAGCATGGTATACAAAAATCATCAAGAAGAGAAAGAGAAATTTATCAAGGCTAACAAATATGCATTTATTGTCATGATTGTTGCAAGGCTAAGTAGCTGAACTATCGGACTAGTTTGAATGAAATTCTTTTCCAATTGATCAGTCATTTGATTATGCAGCGAATTATCAGGTGAGAAGAATTGACATTAAATCTGACGAATCGACCAACTAGAATGGGGAAATAACTTGATAAACTCTGACATTTGTAAGTTCCTGGATTTTTGGGACGTAGCTAAATTGCAAATGAATGAAAACAAAAGGTGTTAATTTAGACGGGCAAACTTAGCTTACTACTTCACTATTATCACTTATTTCTTTCTTTCTTTCTTCTTCTTCTTCTACTATCAGTACTACTACTAATTTGTTAAATATCTATCTTCAAATTATCTTGTGGAACCATACCAAAATGTTCGATGCTGCTATATGTTTTGTATGTTTATGTTCTCATGTCCTCATGTTTTAAGTTTTTATGTATTGTTTGACCAATTTTTAAATTTTGTTATAATCATGTAAAAACAAACAAAAACATAAACTAGGTGTACACAATGTAACAAGCCACAATCCTGGCTTTCATTGTGTTCACCATTTTCCAATTATCCACTTATGTTTTTTTTTTATGTAGTCTGTTATTACCGAATTATGTATTATACGGTCTACCTTTTCCTTTCTTCACCTTGTTTCTCATCGAATGCTATGCTTGTTTTGTGTTTAACCTCTTAATCGTTTGATTTAAATGTCACAGTTTTATACTTTATATTCGTCTTGCCGATTTACTGTTCATGCACGTTGTTTTAATTGATATTGGAATTCGGAAATAAATGATTTGATTTGAATTGAATATATTACTGTTGCTGCTGCTGCTACCACTCCTAGTACCCTGATTACTACTACTACTACTATTACTACTACTACTACTACTACTACTACTACTACTACTACTACTACTAAGGGTGCTACTAAGAACAGCAATAACAACAATGTTTGTAAACATCGTAGGTATTAGGTTTATTAAATACAAGGGGTGGCAATTAAAGCTTGTCAGTGAAAATTCAATGTTTTTACCAACAATTACCAATCATTTTATAATACGCAAATCGAACTTATATTATCTTATTGATCTCTATCGTTTTCTACAGAGACCGTTTCATATGTGGAGCTTTGGAAACTTGTCGATGAGGGCGACCTTGCTAAAGTGAAAGATATTGTGAGCAAGTTGTTGGGACATCCAGAAGGAAACACGTCAAAGGAAGGTCTCTACAGAATATTGTGTGAATGGAAAGACGGGTCGTCTGGAAATGTCAGATCGCTTCATCGTGCTATTAAGCAACTTGGATTTCATGATGATCTAAAAAGAATCAAAGGTATTCATTCACATATCTTTGTTTTTCTTCTTAATTATACATTCCTATTTTATCGAATACTAAACATTGAAAGATATTAAATGATACATTTATATTATGATAATGTTAGGCGAATAAAATAAAACGGATAATGGCGTTTAATTTTTGTTTTCCAATATGAAGTACTATACCTTTGCGACCATTGGAAATTGTAGAAAGTAAATATTAATGTAATAAACACAAGGACAATGAACTGATATGGATATGCGCATGTTCTTTACAGATTTCCGTGCATGTACAAGTGACTGGGTTTCTGATGAAGACTTGGAACACATTTGTCGGCACGTTCGCAGTTGCGAGGAGACAGTTAACCCCATATTGCAAGCCTTGTATTCTACCGATGAGGAAGGTAGACATACAATATTCTCCACATGTAACAGCTTTGAGGATGACCTCCAAATGATGAAGGAGTGGAAATCAGTTTCAGTGTCAGAGAGAGTGAGAGTTTGCAGTGGATATGAACATATCTCCGTACAGGTAACAGAGGATGATGAAATGACACCAATGGATCCTGTTTCAGGGGAGGAACACCTGAAAAGAAAAACTTCACTGCCTAACCAGACGATCCGACTATGTTTCGCTTTAGAGGAAGCAGGGAAGACGGTGGACGAACGCCATCGCCCAGTGTATCTCCAATTGGCCAAGACATTCTTCCAGAGTGAGATATATCCTTCTTTTTACCTGAGATTCAGGAAGAGCATATCTCTGTTTCAAATTGCAAATAGACGTACACATTTTGTTGTACATAATTGTGGTAAAATGTTATCTATTGCACAATATATCATCAACCCCTATCTCTTATGTAAATATATTTGCGATTGATATCATTTGCCAAATAGGTGCGATTAATATCAACTTTTTATTTGACGGGGCCCAGGTAAAGCTTAATGTTAAATATAAGGAAAAGGAAGTCAACGATAATAATGACGAAAATATAGTTATTGGGATATCTACGGAGTGTACAATTTCTTTATTTTCAGATGACAAAAACCTGTAAATTGCTGGATATTAAGATATTCAGGAAATGCAAAGTCTCAGTCTATGGCTCCAGAGCAAACATGAAGTGGTCTTATTTGCAATCTGAATATTGCTTTAACAGTATCTCGAAACATAAAGGAAAATTAAATTGGCCTACAATGTACATGAAGGTATTTTCACATTTCGCATTTTAGTTCGAGATGAGGCACTAACAGACGGGGACTTGAAGAAGTTTGCTCTCTCTCTCACCAAACGACATTGTCAGAGACTGGGGAAAACCTTGAAAATTCCTGAAACATCGTTGCTGCTAGAAATGAAAATGACCTCGGTGTGATATTCCGGACGGATACCATGCTGAGGGACTGGGTGTCGGTTCAAAAGTGTAGTGGCTACGAAATCAGGCGCAGACTGCGACAGACAGCAGAACGTTGCAACCGCCATGACATAGTTGGTGCGCGCGCTTTACGAAGTTTGGAATCTTTTCTGTAACTGGAATTGGAATTTAGTTTACCAATTAATACCATTTGTAAAATGATATTCTCCTTGGTGTTTAAAATTTAACGCTATATTCGACTTTTCGACGGTAGAATCGTGATGAAATCATTCCAAGCATGTTAAGCCCCTTGACTGCAAACGTCCCGTAGTGTTCTCAACGAACGTAGCCTTTTGTCCAATTAACCTCTACGCGCCACGAAATGAACCTCCTAAAACAGGCCTATGAAATTATATTTTAGATTGTCAGATCAGTTTATACCGTTAAATTGAAATAAGCTCGTCCCATTACAGGACTTTAGCAAGGAATTTAAAGATTATTGCGTAGCTACTGAAAACAATTCCCTACAGAAGTACTTTGTTGAAGAAAATAATTGTTTACAAAACATAGAAATGTTTGGAGTTTCACGACTAAAAGACATCCCAAGGTCGATGCCAAGGTCGATGTGTTTCGGAAACATTAATTTCAATTAATAAATGATGTTTTATTTATATTTTAGTATCTATTTCCACTTGGTTTAGATATATCATGGATCGATCAAAGCTTCTATAAGGGGGCACAATTCGACAAATTCCAGACACGCAAAAACTAAGAAACAAAGAACGAAAATTCATAAGAATTTTAGGTGCCATGTGGTTCGGGAATTCAAGGTTCACACTTTTTATTTTGTGTAATTAAGGTGGGCAGCGTTGAATTTAAAAGGTGAGGGCAGGTCACGGTATTTACCCCTAAATTAGTCAGTGAATGCAGCGTCAAACCTATTAATGTTACACTTTTACTTGCCCTTTTAAATGAAATTCACATGAAGAAATGTACACACAAATATAATGTTGATCGTTCTTTTGCAGACGTTTTCATTCCTAAAGCCCAGAGTAACATCATGCCACTCTCGGGGCCAGACTATCTGACACGTACAGACGATAACCAGTGTCCTGGAAACAGCGTATCCGATGGCAGTAAGTAGGCATACTGGAAAATTTGTAGGTTTTTGTCACTTTTTAAATTTTGTATACAAAAATTAAGAAACAAACAAACAAATGTAAAAGGTTTCACACTCAGATTTCAATATGTGGTACTAATCTTTAACTGTCACATTCTTGTCTTTTAATATTTACATTTGCAATAAAATAGGTTGCGTCTGAGTGTAAACTCTCCTGATAAAGCCTTGTTTACATAAGCAGCGGTAAACCGTGGTCTTATAATTATATTTGTGTTTGTCTTTAATACCAAGGTAACGCGAAACCAGTCAAGACCACCAGCCCTCCAATGAGTGGTGAAATCAAGGCCAAGAAACCAATGTTTCTTCGGAGAAGTAGGCATACGTCCACTTCCAGCATTGCATCAACCTCATCAGAAAACTCTGGTATACATACATATATGAATTATAACTATATATAAATATATATATATATATATATATCTCTAAGTGCCATATCGATTGACTTTGGCGATCATGCTGTTTCACAACCCTCGGCCCCTAGCCTTCCCTATTAGCACCACTCCCAGTTCCTTCACTCCTCTCTCTTCTAACAATTTCTGCAGACTGTCCATCCAAAGTATCCTTCTTCTTCCCCTACTCCTCATTCCCACAATTTTCCCTGTCAAGGCAAGATTCTCTAGGCCTTCTTTACGTGTAATGTGACCCATGAACTTCAACTGCCTAATCAACATCTCACGTATCATTTTCCTTTGCACTCTCTAAGAACTTCACCATTTCTTACTTTATCAGTCCAAGGGATTTTCATCATTCTTCTTAAAAACCACATTTCGCAACTTTCCAACCGCTTCTTAGTATCAGAGGCTTAAGTCCATATTTCACTACCATACATAAGTAGTGGGTAGATGTAACAATGAACATCCCTTTATTTGTGCAAAATGATGCGCATCCTGTCCGTGACATGGGAAAATTGATATTAATTCAACCAAGGTTCATTTTATTCCCTGCTCATTACAAGATAATTCGACAAAAGTGTGAGAGCTAGATACATGAAATGTTTATCGTTTTAAGGAATTCGACAAATCAAAAGCAAGGTGTGACATGACTATTATATTGGTGATGAGTAATACCAAACTGAATAAGACTTAATCTAAATTGAATACATCTTTGTATCAAAATTCAAAGAAAATTATTAGTAATGAGTAGTAGAAGATAAAGATAAGGTACAAAATTAGTTTTTATGGAAATGGATTTGAGAAGTTTTCAAATGTCATAAAAACTTTATCAATGAAAGGTAATTTGCTAAAGCTAACCTTCTGATATAATTCCATTGCAGTTGGATATATTTCACGTGACGAACTTGATCGTATTTGTCGATACGCTGGGAGGGAAACCCTCCTTGAATTTGGTTCCAGCTTCGAGTCTAGAGACGTCCAGGAACAGCAGACGTCGGACAGGTCAGAACGAAAACAACCGCTTCTTCAAATCAACTCTGCCAGAAGAACATTTGATAGACAAGATTCTATACTCTCTATGATGAATGGCCAACCGAGAGATACTTTGGGGAAACTTTTTCGGAAGAAACACCCTACCTATGGTAAGCCTATTCGTTTCGAAGCGTCCAATAACACATTACTTCTTAATTACCAATGAAATATATGACAACATTGAATACATATCTTACTTCTAGACTGAACATGAAAAACTATAACGTGTATGTCAATGCCTGGCGATGAAGGGACGCAAAATAGAATGAAAACGTTAAAAATAGAAACAATGTTACGTCATGCCGTTTGATTTGATTTTGTATTCTTTGGTGTGAAATTACTTGATCGGTGGGGAACGTGTAATTTCCATTTGTCAAGTAATAGGTCTGTGTATTAGGTAGCATACTATGGATGCCTTGTATCATTTAAATATAGTTAACTTAACAATTTTTGGCAAAAATAAACATAATATACTTTTTTTCTATAGCCTGTCTACTTCCTATCAAAAGAAACGACAAGATCTTCGATGTAGAGCTTATCGAATTAGCGTTTCGTCTAGTTATGGCAGACGTTTACCCATTTGCAAAAGATCTCGGCATAAGTGACCAACTCTTAACCTCTTACAAACCCAACTTCGAACCTAAACAATTGGATCAAGGCACCATAATGATGCTAAAGACAGTGAAACCCAAAAACCGGTCCGGAATGTCCAAGGCATTGAAAATGGCAGGATATTACGAAGAGGCAAAGTCAATATATTTTGGTAAGTCTTTAATGACACTTGCACAAAATAGAAAGCCAGATTTGGTATATCTTTACAAATAAAGGATAACAATGAAAAATACTTTGCCAAGATAGAGATAGTGGAATTTCTTTCAATTTAAGTTTCAGTTTAACTTTCCACATTTTATTAAGAAGAAACGGTACCAACACATTATTAACTGAGAACATATTTATAAATATATTGTATATTTATTATAGATAACATTACAGTACAGTATACTAAGAAAATGTAAAAATGAAATGGAAATATTATAGGAAACCGAATATATCATGAAAATTTCATTAGTTTGGGTTTCATAGACGTAATAATAGTGCTCTTAATTGTATTATGGTGGAGGTAAGAACAAAAATTAGCCAAGTGCGACTTTGTTTTCATTGTTTAAAGCATTAAATCGGCTATAAAGTTTAATTTTGAAATGGAAATATATATTGCTAAAACCAATCCAAGATAAGAAAAAAATCGCGGAAAGGTGGTTAAACTTTTTCACAGGTTTTGGGGTGTATTTATGTATAAAATCATCTTATGTCATATAAATTGATAACAATTTGGATAAAATGGGTAAAATGCTTTTCTGACCTTTGAAATAGCTTTTCGTATATTTTAGATCGGCCTATATATGTCAATAAGAGATTCTGCATAATTGTAAATGTTAATTTGTATATTTTTATATTTGATATTGTATTATCACTATTATTATCATTATCATTATCATATCAAAATATAATGCAACTAAAGTTACAAAATGATAAGTACATCTGTTGTCATGCATGTCTTATCAATTTAGGAAGTTGCTTTGTAAAGACACTTAACTTTACTTCTCGTATTTTGGCTTTCTGTACCTCTTTCAGTAGGAGCTTGTTTGCTGTGCAGGGACATGAATTTTTGGGACTTTGTAATTTACATGTTTTGTTATTGTTTCTAATTGAGACCAACAAACTATTTTGGATGTATGTTGAAAGAACTTGGGAAATAAGAAGAAACCCATGTTAAATCATTAACATGTATGTTGAGTCTGTTAAACCCCCCCCCCCGAAAAAAAAACCTTGGATGCTCATTCAAAAACCTGGCAATCCACTGATATGAAAACAAATATTGTATTATATCTTGAATTTTTTGCTTTGACAAACTGGCGTTCGTATATGTTGCAGGATTTGAAATCAGCCTTGCTGATGTACTTGAAGTTAAGAATCGAGTTGACATGGGACAACTGGCAGACAAACTCGGTGTTCCCGAGGACGTCCAACCGATGGGTCCAGCCAACGAAATCAG
Source organism: Mesocentrotus franciscanus (assembly GCA_037976565.1). Classification (NCBI taxonomy): domain Eukaryota; kingdom Metazoa; phylum Echinodermata; class Echinoidea; order Camarodonta; family Strongylocentrotidae; genus Mesocentrotus; species Mesocentrotus franciscanus. The sequence goes on along the minus strand of CP137671.1, from coordinate 12,112,566 downwards.
TTGCGGTGAACGTCAAAATTCCGTACTCTTAAGATGGAAGAACACTGTTCGTTCCTCAACGTTCAACCATCGCCTCTGCTTGGCTGATACAATCTTCAGCATGGGCGAGAAGGAACTAGCACTCGATATAATATCAGGTATTTTGGTTTAAAAACTTGTTTTGAAAATATTTCATATACATTGATGTATACTATAATGACAGAATTGGAAAGACATAAATTGTAAAATTTTCTCCATGGGCCCTTAACTTCAATCCAAATATATAATAAACAAATATATTATGCCCTAGCATCACTTACTAATTATTAGACTGACAGATGAATGTAGATGTGCTCTAACGAAAGCATTTTTCAATTCGGAATGAATAAGGAAGTCTATAATAAAAAAAATGGTGTACTCAAAATGTAGATCGTTCCATTTTGATTTTCTTTTGCTTTGTTATTAGGAGTGTATAGAACACGAGTGTTAAACAACTCTGTGTCAGAACTGCTTGCAAATAACATGAAAGAGGAACAATTGTCTACATTGTGTGGAGTACTAGACCAGAAGGGTAGAAATTGTCAAGATGTTATTACCGCCTGGGCAGGTGAAATTACCAAGAGGTCCAAACTTGACATGTTAGGGAAGTACGTCGAGAAGAAACCCCGAAAGCTGAGCAACAAGCTACTTCAAAACGGATTCTATCGATTTGCATACGAGATAATGACAGGTACATCTTAAAGATGAAATTTCATATATGAGATAATACAAGTCACTTGAATATTACAACATTTTTAATCCTTGATTAGGTCTACCGCTATTTATATTAAGGCCTCTCTGAGTCTCTGTCATGGCGATAAGGTAATGATTAAGAAGTTTCTCCAAGAACAAAAAATCAACTATATTTTGCTTCTCGATTCTACAATTATAAATAAATAAAAAAGCTTACATAACTTGAGCATGTATGAATGAAAATACATATCATGTAAGTGCACTTCATGTTCCCATGTTTGTGTTTAAACAGAAGGTTCATTGAAATTTGGAAAAATAGGCAAATTATACCTCTACAGATTGCTGTGAACATTAAAACATGAGTAAAGTACTTTTTAAGCCCTCACTATGGTGAGGAAAAAATTAAATGCAATTTTGGGCATTTTGAATGAGATACACTGAATAAATAATACTTCATATACTACAAATGTTTGTTTGATTTTGTTATTTTCCGTCGATGCAATACATGTGAATTGCACGCAAACGGCATCGCGCACCGTCGTCAATCATTTCAGCTGAGCGGCCCATCATTCATATTGTGACGTCACTGAAAAATCAGCTGAATAACGATGTTTTCGGGGTCTTGAGTGGGTTGACTTTTCGTCAAGTTTAATCAAATTTTATAATTTTCGCACAAATTTACAAGTTACAAAAATGTTATAATTTTACTCAGTGTAATTTTTCGATTGCAATGATACCAAATTCAGTCAAGTTTAAAATCAATGAACCTTCTCTTTAAGGTACTATGTCCCATTTGCAGCCAACATCAAATTGTGTAGAACTTTGCAGGAATTATGAATATATCACGTATGTCCCATCTGTGAATTTCAAACGTAAGCAGTGTCCTATTATTCAAATTATGCAAGGAAACCCGATTATTTTCTAGACTTCACTGTCAGACACTATTGAGTCACTGACTGGCTATTTTTTCTTTGGTAATAACATACATAAAATGAGCTGTAAAGGTACATGAGCATTTGTCTACATCAATAACCCACTTCTTGTAATGGCCAAAATTAAACTGATTGAATCTTTGCGCAGCACTAAACGTACGACCATTCGGTACAAGGGTCTGAATATCAGACTATTACTAAAATGATTGCAATCACTAAAGTCGATTCGACAAATAATGCTTCTTATTTTCCCACTGAAAAAGATTTTCAAGCCCTTTTGTTTTGAGGGAAGTTCTCAACTAGTATTATCTTTCAAATGCCGTTGGAATTTAACCTTTTCATTTTTTTTGGCCTGCAAATGGGACATAGTACCTTTAAGGGCTCTGTTAACTACTCTTCATTTTATCTGGTCAGGTTCTGCTCGATTTTTAATCTAATAGGTTTAAGTTACTTTGTGGTCGTTATCTCTCGTGTTTATGATTAGTATTGTAATTGTTATTACTGTTATTTGTATTATTATTATCATCATCATCATCATCATCATCATTATTATTATTATGTTATAGGTGCATGGCAGCGTCAGGAGGACAATATAGCCGTCGAGAGGTTACCGCTAACGCGGCCACAGAGGAGCTACGTCTCTAAGGCAACGTCTATAACGAACAAGGTAATGAAAGCAATAATTATGATAATGATGATAATGACCAGCACTGGTGTAATAGTGAAGCCGCTCTCACAATCATTAGCGTAAAGAGCCAACGTGTCCCTACATTTTTGTTTCACTTTGGGGGTAAGTTCGCGAGTGGTCATCCGTTCGTGACACTCTTGACATATATACGTTCGTTAGTCGATTGTGCATAGGGGTTCGCAGATTTAAGCTGTTGCTTACGTTTTTCAATGTTAACAATATTGGGCGTGTGACAACGCATTGATCAATACCCTGTGTACAGTGTACACGGTGAGCATTTGCTGTTTGAATGTTTCGCACGTTCGGTGTACGTTAACATTTCGTCTTCGACCTCTGTTCGTCCAAATACGTCCAACTAATCTTGAACTTGTCCATAGCGAATGACCAGCGAATACACAGCGTATTCCGACCAACATCAAACTTCACAAGGCATCCATATGACGTGCTTGGCGCCAGTCTACCGATATACCAACGTGCATGCACAGTTATTGCCCCCCATGACAAAACGGCATAACATACAATTTTTTCAAAATGTATTTTTTTTTTGCCTTTTGGTACTCAATACATCATATTACATATGTTAAACCATTTTCTTTGATTTTTTTAAGTGTCACCATTCATAATTAATTAGCCTGTCTAAATGGCACAACAGCATGTTCTTATTATAAACCCATTACAAAAGAGCATAATATCACAAAGCACCGTGCACTGAAGCAGGATGCACTTGAGTGTACAGATTAATGAAACATCTTGAATTAATAATACAATAGAAATAATTGACAAAAGGGCCAACAAAATAGCACAATGCTATTAGAGGTTAGTCCCAAATATAAAACCACATAAAGTGGTGATTTTTTGTTGTTGAAATTGACAACGTTCAATTAATATGAATGAATAATATGGGTTTTGATTGATTTCGTCAATTTCATATAAAATCGTCAAATTTGTTTTAAAATCGTTCAAAATTGACATAGTTTTAGGCAAACACCTACATCCATGTTATTTTAAGATTTTAATTTAACATGTACATAATATTCAATATCAAAACTCATTAAATTAAATTAAATTTCTGTCAAAGTTTGTCCATTCATTGTTAAAGCAGTAACACCACGACAAAACAGCATAACAGACATTTTGAGCGTAAAATGAGAGATTTTTCAAAAAAATAATTGAATCTTGTAAGACATGCCAAATGTCTATTCAGACAAGTTGAACCATAATTTATGCAGTCACAAAGTCTCTAAAGGCTTTTAAAAGAACACGTTTTGCCTTATATCTCATACACTTCAAAATGTCTGTGTTTTGTCATGGGGGGGGGGCAGAGTACAGCTGACGGTTTCTTAATTCTATGACGTCACAGTGGCTTAGCTCCTTCATCATTTCCGCTCAGCTGGTCATCATAGATAGAGGATGCTCAGAGACTCCTGAATTAAAACTTTCTGGCCGTTCATCAACATCAAAATGACCTGAACCAGCTTGCCATCGCCCAATAAATCCAAGGCAGAAAGAGATTGAGAAGAGGACGGCGTGGCAGATCTATGTGGACCAGAGCATGGATCCGGAAGTGACGACAGTTCGGCTTGTATAACTAGCTTCTCATCGAGCTTCGTTTTGAGGACCCCAGATCCTTCGTGAACTTTATGCGAATGGCGCCCGGGATGTACGATGAGATCCTCGAGAAAATCCACCACAGAATCTCAAGCAGTAAATTTGGTTTCGAGATCCTCTCGAGTCTGGTCTTAAGGTCGCCTTGACTCTCCACCACCTTGCCTCCGGTACCAAGTATTCGAACATGAAGTTTGGATGGAGGGTCTGCCACAACACAATACCAATCGTCGTCCGTGAAGGGTGTCAAGCCATTATCAACGAGTACATGGGCGAGGTCGTTTTGCTCTCTTCTAATTTGAAGGTCCAGACGGACTACGTGACCTGTGATCAGAGATATCGTAGTCATGATGTAGTGGAGGCGTTGCCATTCGTACTATGGACGCTCGTTATACACACAGAATTCGTTCCTCATTCGTTGGGCATTGGTCTTATACGCCAGTGGGTTCGTTATGACTTTGATTTTGGCCGAGAATTTAAGCGTTTTTCAGTGTATCTGGACTCTGCCAAATTCTGATTTAAGAATCCGTACCCTAGGCAGAAGTTAGCTCTATAAGCTAATATGTGACAAGGGTTTCATAACAACTAAACAATCAACAACAATTTAACAACAATTTAATTAATTGATGATTAATGAGACTTAGGAAATACATAAGCTATGGTATGCATATACAGCATTTAAGGTTGGAATATCCATATCATACCGGGAGTGACGGAAAGCGATTACAAATGACGAAGTATTATTCTAATGACAATATAAACATGATATACTACGGACTTCTTTTTCACTAAACGGTAGTTGAACACAGCAACCAAATCGTATTTCCACAAAGTTGATCTAGTAACTAGTTAATGAATAAAGGTTGGAGAATGTTTTTGCCAAGGCATCGTGGTACTTTTTAAAAACTTTTTTATTCCGCGTTTCTATCTTAGGGGAATGTTCACCTCTTTGTTTTCTAAAATTTACATTATTTCAAAAATACATTTTAATGTGACTGAATAAAGGGAATTCACAATACCCCTCGAATATACCTATTAACCATACGTTTATAAAATATATACTGGAACCACCCGATTCCAGTAGGCAATGGGTTAAAATTACTTAATCCAATTTGCTGTTTGGTTTGTTGTGCTATAGGGTATATTTCCAAAATAGATTGCAATATCCAAATAGACCCCAGATGGGCCGTTTGTCACATGGGCTCTAGCAACAAGATGGAGGACCTCATTATTGTTCATAAGATATCTTAAAATTTCGCTCACCTTAAACTTTGGGTTAAATTTCAGAATTCTTTTGGGGTTCTTTGGGTTCTTTTTTGCACTTGTCACATTTCGCCTTGTTAAAGACAATGGCCATTGATTCTAAAAACTAACTGTATTGTCATTATTGCAAAGGTGAAACTTTGATTGGACAAGGTTATCAAAATTAAATGCTTGGAAGCATTCGAAGTAATGATTATTATCAATTACAAAACGCTTAAATACAGCCCCGGCATAGCACCTGAAAAGCTCTCCGATTGCTGCTGAGATGTGTGACGTCACATGTTGAACATGATTTGCACAAGCAGACGATGTCCATGACATCTCACACATTTTCAGTGCCTGTTTTGTTATCTTCTCTTCAGTTATTTCTCTTACTTCACTACCCTCAGGCTAAATGTTAAATCTACTGCATCACTCTAAACCCCGCGCGTGGATTTATTTTTTTGATTATTATTATTTTGATGAAAAATGCAAGGACAACAAAATAAAGGAATCCGTCGCTTGTAAACAAAATAAGACGCCATTGTATTTTCAGCTGCATACACCGCGGTATGTTCGGCGTTTCAAGAGGGAACAAATGCCGTCCATGATTTCATTCCATTTTTTATTTTATTTGAAAGTGTGGTTTCTCTGATTGTTCAATAACCCCTATCCTGTGTATTTACAAACAAAAGAATTTAGTTATCAGAATCGGTTTCATATCCCTTTTTAATGGTGTAAAATTCCATCACATTTGTATACACTAAACGCATTATAATTTGAGAAATAATAGCATTGCAATTATCTTCATTCATTATGGGATGTCGTCTGCTTGGGCAGGATTGGGCCATATTGTGACGGAATTAACTCCTCGTTATTTTTTCTGCCGAATCTCTCGCATATCCCAAATGCTATGGAGGTGGTTTTATTTGTATTTTTAGAAATCATCCGATATTAAGTTGACCTAAAACTTGTACGATAGCTATCTGTTAGCTTACCAGTTTCTAGTTATACGTTATTTGCCATATTTGAATCTATATTTCCTTACATACTTTCAGGAAATGCAATTACAAGAGTTAGACGAGGGTGGGACACAAGAAAGTTCTGAAACTCTTGCTCCTGATACAACGGACACTGCTTGGGACATGGACCTAACCGAGATAACGAGATTCAAGGATTCTAACCCGCATGGGCTTAATACTGCAGGTAATAGACTAGAAGAAACAGATGGGAATGGGAGAGATGAAACTTCTGAATCTCCTTCTCAGGATACTGCTTAAATGGACCACGGAAGACAAGAAGATAATTTTGGCAATACTCGGGAAATCGAGGATATATCGATGTCGAGAATCCTGACTTTCATTAAAAACATGGACCTGCGGGAGAAAGAGAGAGGTCCACGATTCTACACAAACGCGAAATCGTCTCGAATGTTTGAATAACATTACAACTTTTTTCAAATCATATTTATTCACTGCTTAATCAACATAACAGGGGCAATTATAAAACCCTGTCATGGTTATCAAAATTGCCTTAGTTTGACTTTTTGAAAATATTTCCGATCGTGTTGTACATATTCTAAAGTAGAAAGTATAATAATACTATGCAGTATATTCAAATTTGAGAGAAAACGGGAGAAAAAAAGAGTTTGTAACAATATATATCATTGTATAACTATGCAGTTGACAATATGTTTGAAAGTTGCTCGTACATTCGAATTCTCATTATATTGATCTATTATCTACATGTAGTAGAAAGGCATCCGAATTGTGTTAAAGAGTAAGTATTATGTTATCAATCGGCTGTATCAATAACATGTCTTTCATTTATATTGTCTTATTATCGATCACGGATCACAGATTTTTATTGAATCAGTGCAAATGTATTTGTCATGTTTAATGTAAGGAGCAATGGATACAGCTTACAGTAATATCACATTGAAACGTTAACAAGAGTTTATTTTTCGGAAACACGATCTTTCGATTTTATGACCATACGCAGTAATGAACTTTCTGAATTATGAAATGTCAGAGAATCGACATGTTACCAATCTTTCGAAGTTTCTTTTTTGGAAGTTTATTTATGAAACGCCGAGTGTTGAAATCCTAATTCCTTGCACACTTCCATCGTACCGAAACAAATTAAATACATCATATTCATCACGAAAGCAAAGCATAAATGGCACCATTCCTAAGTCTATGTATAGATTTATACTTAATATTAGAGATTGTGCTTCAGCAATGAGAAGACCGACATGCCCCGAATAACTCTCTGGCCGAAAGTAACTCCACTGTTAAAAAGGCTACACATTTATTTTACGTCACATTCTGATATGGTAGATCAGGTTGTTGTGTGATGTACATGATATACAGTCAAGTATCAATTTTGTATATTGCTCACGAACTACAATCGGAAATATTGAAACATATTATGCTGGATGTAAACAATACTTTTTTTATGAGCAATAAACAATTCCTTAGGGTGATAACATGGTAGGTATTATGTAATTAAATTGACAAACGTTTTTGTTTTTTTCTTTCCTTTTCATGTCAACTGCTTGCTTTTTGTCAGAATATTTTGACGTATTGATAGTATCGTTTGTACTATTCCTTTAGATTTAAACCATCAAATTTTAGGGCAATAACATCACCTGCCTTTTCTAGTTGAAACGTATTGCCGCGGCCAATTCTATTTCGTTTTAATTGGAAGCCAGTGCTTATTAAACAAAAAATCAGACATTTCAATAGAAGTTCATACGAAGTGTTACGGTTGAACAGGACAATTGTAATATCACATGCTAATTGACATTTTATCTCATCGACAGAATATCTAAAGTCCATTGGATATGCATGTTCATCACGTGACATCCCCTATACAAGAATGGCATAGATTATTATTATTATTATTATTATTATGGGCTATAAGAGATACATAGAGGCATTTTTGTCTCTTTTCACCACATTAATATAGGAGCTAGCAACATATTGTGTACATTTATGGTGTAACGGAAAACAATGGAGCTGGTTTAGACTTATAAACATCATTGGTGAATTCTAAAGTGATATATAAAGAGTTATTCAAGTTTCTCACCATGCCATTGTATAAATGAAATCGTTTTTCAGAAAATCTGAAGTTCTATATCATTTTAATGTATTTTTAGCAATGTGTATTAAAGAAACGATTAAAGGCCTAGAACTTCAAGAATAATGAATTATCTCCCAAATTGTGCTTTGAAATACAATTGAACCGCTTAAACATGATCTATACCGGCCTAAAAGTAATATGAGACTTTTTCAAATAATTAGGCCTACATGAATAATGTTTAGACAGGTAAATATAAATAAATTATATACAATGCCGCATAGCCAAACAACAATTTTCTTTAACTTACTGGGCTTAAAGTAACAACAATTTTGGAGTCGTTAACTTACAAAGCTTTAAAATAATGATTTTGTACACATATCTTTCTTTAAAAAGGAGTGCAGGGATCTCAGAAGGAGCGTTATTAAAGGGGTAGTTGAGTTCTTGTTTAAGACCGCAAATGCCTTCAATTAAGTGCATGGTCATTGATCTTATTCTTATTCATGACATGTCTAGTGCTTTGTTGATCAATCCCTACGACACTTCAGAATGAGAAATAAAGTCCTGAGAGAGTATAAGCTGATTTGTACCAAAATACTTTGTTTAGCTGTTTAATGGGTTAGGCTCGACTAGCACATGTGCTATTATCTAGCCCCTTTTTACCAACCAATAGTTTACCTTCTTGTATAAATGTAAACACATTGTATGAAATGTATTACTGTGTTGCTGTTGGTAAATAAATTAAAATCAATCAATCAGTATTGTATTGTAGCCTCCCGTACACAATAAGACCAATATTAGAGATTAAACTTTCCAGTAATTTAGATGGTTTCATTAAAGGTTATAAATCTCCGAAGTTACATGCTTTATCGTATTCGTTGATATTCATCTTGCCAGTAGATGGCAGCATGGCAGTAGGGATACTACATTCCTCCCTTTCTTTTTAGACAGTTTGTTTCTGTAAGTTAAACAAAACTGTACTCTGATACTTTTCAAATGCATAACTGAATTTGGTTACATTCAAATGAACCAGATAACCTGTATTTTGTTTACCATCATATATTTGATTAATAAACTTGAACATAAAATACCATCAATAAACTTGTCTACGTTTTTAGTTTATGTACAAAACAACAACTCAAGATTACATTTTGAATAAACATGCATATTTGCCTAGTTCTGGCTGTATGCAATTTTGTTTTTCTAAAACTGCGCATTTGTTGAAACATATTTTAAACAAGGTGTATGTGTCGCCCACATCCGATCAACTTTCAAATGAATAAATGAACTATTTTCTTTGTCTATTCACTGTTATACCTGTGTACTCTAATTAAAAAAAACACATGTTGGCATGTGCATGTGTATGGTAACCAAATTAATTTGTGAGCTTGCCATGACTTGTGTATTTGTGATTACGGAACCACATGACTTATATTTTGACTGCAGGCGTCTATTATCCAACATACTACAGTTTGGTCAACATAAATTTTCCTCCACTTGCTATAAAATAAAACAAGTATTTGCCACTAGATGGCAGCATGACAGTAGGGATACTACGAGTATGAACTTTATCTATACAGAATAAACCATATTGTCACAATAGTTTCATGACAAGAGGTAGGAAATGAGTATTCCAACTTTATAGGCAACAGAGTATTAGAAACTAGGAATGATTGAATATGTTAACAGTAGACGCTGCAATCGAATTCACCGATCAATGGCACGCGGAACTGACGGCCTAAATGTTCAAAACGTTGGTCTCGAGAACCTTAAAATCCGTTGCACACGAAGCGTCGTGTTGCTGACGGATGACTGCGTCAATGACTGGCGCGGTCTTTGACGCACCATGTGAGAGTGAAGTCATAACTACAGTGAATGCGTAATTAACATTACAAACTCTTCCTTGTAGTACTGGCGCAAGGGCTTATTTATTCCAGATGATGAGCGCAGGTTATGACGCTACTGAAATTATACCTTGTAGGAAAGGGGCATTATACAAGTTTTTTTCGATGGTTTAATACGAGACCGACATCGTAAATCTCGTTGTTTTAAATACCTGGGATTTCTTTGTGAAAAAATGAAACCTAAATTAGAGCCAAGAATTACAAATCACAAGACTTATTATTTGGTCCAACAAAATTATGGATAACATTTTTTGACTGATAACTATACAATAAAAAAGGCCTACCTCTTCCAACTTTAAAAAAGGAAACATTATGAACTGTTAAATAAAGGGAAAACAGTATGACTGGTTTGCAAAAGTACATCCATTGAAAATCATTTTATTTTTTATTTTTTAAAGAAAAAAATTGTACATAGAACCAAGTCAAATAAGCAAATTTATACATTAACATACCATGTTTTCTATTAACAACTTCTTTGATTACTTTATTAAGGTATTTACATAACCAAGAAGCTCTCAAAAAGTGAAGCATTGAATGGTCTGTTTTAGACCTAAATCAGATAGGCTCAATAATATTTCGACCCATATCTGATGAAAGAAGTGCAGCCATTTACTAAAGAAATAGTATGAACTAGTAAAAGGAAAATGGTATGAACGGCTTGCAAAAGTAGATTCTATAGAAAAGAGTTTTTTTCGTCACCTTTTTGAAACTGACTTCTTTAAATACTACAATGTAATACTTAAAATATATGAAATTATCATAGATATTAATATTCATACTATTTTAGAGAGATAGATATTATTATATTCCACATACTAAGAATCTTGCTCTACGATTGGTCAAAATTTAATCACGTGATGAAACATAGTTTCGTCCATAATTGACTGGAGAAGAAAAGTTCGTTACACTGTGTATATCTCGGGTGCAATGTGCAATATACATTTTCGGTGAAAGTGCGTTACACTGTGTACTATCTTTAACGCAGCAGGCGTTGCGTATATACATAGACATGTACGTACGTACGTGAGTACTGCATGCACTGTACGTATCGTAAACCATTTGCTAGCTGTTAATTGATGAATTTTTGCTCTAAAATGGTGGAATTAGACAGTTTTCCTGCTGGACAGCGAAAGCAGAAATACAAAGCGACAACTTAAATTCAGCGTGAAAGTATTCCAAGATTTTTGCGATGCTGCAAGAAACATAGGCCTACATTTTGACGAACTGTCCGACATGGACTTGAAAGCGCTAGGCCCACTGTTGGGGATATTTTATGCTGGTGTGAAATCGCTAAATGGTGAGTCATACAGTAAGAAATCTCTTCAGGCTTTGAGGTATGGTCTGCAGAGACATTTTTTGAATTTGCGAGACATAGACATTATTAAGGATACCAACTTTGCGAAGTCTGGACGAGTGTTCAAACATATGAATTTGTAAACCCCGATTACTTTCACCTAATTTGAAGCTTTTAATCAGCCCGGGTCAGCTGTGCGCATACAGAACCGACTACGCGTACAATGTCCGCGCAGCTGTGAGGCTGAATCTGATTGGCTCTGATTGGATCACTCTAGGTTCGCGACTGTTCTATTTAGAGCACGGGTGATTGAATAAAAGGGAGTCTAATACTTAGTAATGGAGGTCTTATAGATGATGAATCAGTGATATGGCCAATATACACACATACACACAGTTCAATTCGATTATTATTTTCCGTATGCAATGCATGAGAGAGTAAGCGCAATTATGATCTACGTTAAAAAAAACCTCTTGATTTCCCCCTAGCAAGAATGGTACGACCCGGTCCGCTGGCTACCTACAGATTTCAGCGAATACGTTAATCAATGGAGAAAAATGGAGTTCCCAAAATCAGACGGAGGTACCGATTGGTTTTGTATTTTGACGGGTTTTTTTTTCATCCAATGAGAATCATTTATATATCAAAATGTTCAGAATGAACTGAATGACATGAATCTTTTTCCGTTGGTAAAAAAAATATCCCTCTCCTGGCAAGAAACCGCCAGATATAGCCAGGAGCGTTCAGTCAAAAAGTTCGATACCACAGAAATTTTGACCAAATTGATGAAAAATAATCAAAAAATGACGGTGTGATGGAACAACAAAATATCGTGATTTTAACATCACCATCAAGAAGAAAAGTCAAATTTTCTAATGCTTTTTCCGTTGGTGAACTAGGCCGATCGGATCAAAAGTTGAAAAGGGGGGATTCTGGCATATTTTTAAAGCTTTTCACGTCGGTGCGCGGTGTGTTTGAAGAGGTTGACGGTTAAGTGTATGGGTAAAATCCATATGACTGTTCTTCGGAAACTCAAGGAGGAGGGAAAAGCCAGCGTAAAACATCATAAACCTGTCAGTGAAACCGACATGAACAAGATTCAAGACAGTCTAGACCAGGACTCTCCATGTGGACTACAACGTAAAGTTTTCATCGACATTATGACCCATTTTGCGAACAGAGGAGAAGACAATTTGCATGTGATATGAAGGCTGATGACTTTATTCTGAGTGAACAAAATGGGCGCCGTTATTTCCGTATGGGCGACAAAGCTACAAAAAAAAAAAAAAATCACCCGGACGACGACTTGAATAGCCAAGGAGGACGTACAACTGTATGTTCGAAATTCCTGGGACTAGTAGGTGCCCTGTTGCAACACTTCTGAAATACAAGTCTAAACTAAATCTCAAACTGCCATATCTGTGGCAAAAACCGAGAAAAGCTGCACGAGATGATGGACCATGGTATGACAATGCTCGAGTCGGAATTCACACTCTTGGAACTAGTATGATGAAGACAATCAGCACTGAAGCAGGGTGCTCGACTAAATACACGAATCATTGCTGGAGAGCAATGTCGATCACCCCACTTCATCATGCCGGATTTCCTTCAAGCTAGGGACATAACGACTGTTTCAGGACATAGATCTGAAACAAGCATCAAACATTATGCCTAAACGAGCGACCAACTAAAAATGAAGATGAGTGACACAATATTTTCAGCCCTTGGTCTTCAAGAAGGACCGGCTGATCACGGACAGCCGGACCAGCAAAGTAGGCCTAAGACTAGTCCTACTCATAACCCAACACATGATGATATTGATGATTTCTTGGATATTTCCAACAATCAAGGGGAACGTTTGCTAGCTGAAACGGAAAACTCTACGATTGTTTCTCATCCTTTTGAAAACAGAAATGTGCAAGTGCGAAATCAGAACCGGAACGCAACGTTCCAGTTCAACAACTGCGTTGTAAACATTTACAACTAGGCTAGTCTAAGTTAGAACCTAGACTAAATTCGACTTTGTGTTCGTGTTTAATATTTGACTGACGTTGCGCGTTTAGAACGTTTACCTTTGAACTGTTTAGTGTTTCATCATCATTAATTACAATTTTCTTGGAGTTTACAACGTTTCAATTGGAGTTTTCTGACTTGGAGTTGGAGTTCACTTTTAGACCTGCTAAGTGCTAGCCTATGGAATTTTCATGGAGTTAATTAGAATAGCATTGTTGGTAAGTAGATCAAACCTACCACCCCCCATCATGCCATTGTAAGGAAAATAGAATCTAGCAGTTAGAATCTAGAGCTAGATCTAATACTAGATCTAGAAGTCTAATAACTGTTAGAACTAGGCCTAACACTAAACGCAGTTAGATTGTCTTTCTCGTAGATCCTACCAGTGAAATGTTTCCGATGTGGAATATTAAGCAAATAATCACCTTTTGGTTTTTCAGGCGATGGCAATTAAACTATCACTTCCTCGGCGATCTGAATGTATACGCTATCTTTCCTCGGCTTTGCTTCGGAAAGATAGCTACATCCAGATCGGTTAGAGTGTGATAATTTGTCTCATCACCTTCACCAACGGTAATTATTTGCTGAATTTACAAAGACATGCATGTTCATAGTACTGTACACAGTAATCAGATAACGGTCTTTCTTTCAAGATGATATATACAAATCACGTTGCATTGTGTTTATGTGATATGTACAGTGCTGTCAATTGTTTTTGTAGCGTTTAGTCAAGTGTAAAGCTGAACGCCGACGTATTTCAAACATTCATAACTTCCTTACTATTAGTCCGATTTATTTCAAACTTTTGCCATTCTGTTTCATTTATTTTTTTGCTTTCATTCAAATCAACTTGTTACAAGGGTTGGATTGCCCTTTAAGAAAGTATTGCAATACATGAAGATTCTACATACAAAACTTAATTGAAAAGAACAAACAAAATTAAGATTAAGGAGAAAGTATAATGTGATAAAATATTATCTTAACTAATTTGTAAATTGCCGTTTAGATGCTGTTTAGTTAACCACTATTTGACTATTTGTTAAAACGGACACATTTCCAGCATAGTTTTCTGGCTTCGGTGTTGGTGAGCTGATAAATTATTGGCTGAACCCACGTGCTGCTTTCTGAAACACAGTCCAGGATGGAGTGGACATTTGTGCTTGTGTAGAGAATAATGTATGGTATCCACACGATGTAGAAAGACCCCGTAATCAGAATGACCGTAATGAACCCTTTCAACCGCGCTTGTGGTAGACGATCTAGGTTTTCATCAGGGTTAACACCGATCCCATTCTGCGGCTGGTCAAGTCCTTGACAACCACCACCACCACCATTCTCGACAGTGACTTCCTTAACGGTGCTGTTAAGTCGGACAATCCTGAAATTATTGGCAACCGCTTTCATCTTCTGACGCACGATAAGGAGCAAACGAACGTAAATCAGTGTGGTGAAGATCAGAGTTACACATACAGGAAAAACGAAGTAAAATTTGTCCACTATGGAAATCCATGAACGGGTTTCACGATCCAGGCAATCCTCAATTTTGTGTCTTATGAATGGAGAATTGGGAAACGGTAGATAGATCCCATGTGTCAGTAAGGTCAGAAGGTATATGGATGCCAATGAAAAGAGAAATCGTTTCCTGGTGAGGATCGTGTGATATCTCAGCGGCTTTGTCACCAGAAGATAGAGGTTCAAACTGATGCCACACAAACAGATCATCACGGATGAAAGCGAAGTGGAATATACAAAAGGAAACATCATACTAATCACTCTACAAGGCTGTTCATCACGTTCCTTTTCGGATAACAGCCGTACGATACCCAAGATGCTCCAACTGATGCTCAAGACAAGGTCCGACGTTGCCAGAATTTTGTAAAGGATTTTCATGTAGTCCTGAAGCTCTTTCTGGTGATGGATGACGGCTAGTGCGATACAGTTGAAACATATGGACAGGGCAAGCGTTACAGCGTAAAGCACAAAGTCACAACTTCAAGATCACTTTGGTGTCTCGTGAAGTTGCCGGTCGCGTTTCCCGCTCCAGATGGTGCAATCGCCATGTTTTAGAAAGGTGCTTGATGTTAGCGCATCACAATCCTGTTCAAAATGAGTGTTAATTTGTTGACAGCCTCGATCCTTTCACAGACAAAATTCAGAAGCGTCTTAGGAAATTTTGAAGCACACCAATCTTAATGAAATGCTGGAACAACTTGTCGGTGGAAAGAATCCGATGTTTCGTGCAGCGGTTCGAATTCGATTTCGTGTTTGTACCGCCTCTACCTGAACAAACATTGCTAATACATGTGTACGTCCTTATCTGTTCACGATACTGGGCGATTTGACTTCAGACAGTTTGATTTACAATTTAAATAGCAATTCAATAATTGAGAGTTGAATTGCACATATATCATTTATGAGCATCAAGGTAAACCTTGATATCATGGACCAATTGGCATAAATCCACTGTGATATAAGATACGTATGGTAATGTAATTGACTAGTCTTTCAATAAATCTAATCTAAAGTGGAACAGCGTCTATTTCATAAACTGAAATCAATGTGTGATCTTCAAATAGATCGGATTGATTTTAATACTGAATTAAAGAATTTATGAAGCATTCCCTATTTTTGTTTATGCATATTCTTGAAATTCGACCTTCACTGATTCAAATCGAAAGAAATTGTTAAAGCTTTCATTTCAGATTTTTAAAATTTAAATGTGAGGAAGAAAATATGCTAATGTTAGACAAGGCTACAGCCCACATGACCAGCAATGTTGGTCTATCGAACCTTCTGAAAGTTATCAGAAGGCCCACAAGACCGACAATTTCGACCCCAAAGGCATCGCAGTATCTGATACACTTTACTTTTCATCCTTCTTGTCAATTATTTTGTTTGCACTGTGCCCCCACCCTCTATTACAAAATCCTGGATCCGCCCCTGACCCGATAAAAACAGATCAACAGATATAGCGGTCTAAATGGTAGTATTGTAATATTAGATGCATTATTGATGTCCAAAGCATCGATCGGAGCGATAAAATAGTAGACGGATAGGTTTTATTCATGATGAAAACATTTTGTGATTTAGTGATTTATAAAGGATTCCTTTTTAATAAAATGTAAAATCCTTTACTTTTTTAGAACTAAATGTTCATATTTAGAAAAGGAACATATGTCTGTCTTGCGAAATATCGTTGTATGATTATGTTCTTTTCTATCTATGGATTTTCCTCTTCTCCCTTAAATTATTTTTACACCTATCCATTCTCAATTTTATAGAGCTCTGACTCTCATTTCCCTTTCCCTCTTACTGTTTTCCAGCCCTGTCTCTCTCTTGCTTTATTATTACTTTATGCCTCTCTCATACACTTTGGTAGGGAATCTTGTAGATTAATAAGCAAGAATATAATACATCTCTCAGAATAAGTACAGTTATTTCTTGGGTTGAGGTTTTCTTTAAGTGTATTTATTGAGTTTATATTTTAATAACGTGTTTTTACAAATTTGGCGATTCTTATTGTCGTTTTTGTACTACAAAGAGCACGTGGTCAACTTGGTCGCCGGTCAACCCACCTCCCCGACGGTGTTTCTGCTTGCCTACCTCTATGTACCCGAGGAGAGGGAAGTGTAATGAGGCATAAAGTTTGTCTTGTATATTGAATATCCAAGAGATAAACGATAACAAAATAAAGCTTCCTAAGATACAAATTAGTTTTACAAATATCAATTCAACTTCTTTTCATTGATATTCTTTGGATTACACGTGTTTTACGTGGTTAAAACATCACCTCCCTGTAGGTGTGCCCGCCTGCCTCTACATGTGCCCGAGGAGAGGGGAGAGTAATAAGCCATACAGCTATATTAAATATCATAGATGTTAAGGTTGAAATAAAGCTTCCTAATATACAAATGAGTTTTACAAATATCAGTTCAACTTCTTTTTATTGATTTTCTTTGGATTATAAATACGTGTTTTACGTGGTCAAAACGTCACCTCCCTGTAGATGTGCTCGCCTACCTGTAGATGTGCCCGATGAGAGGGGAGCGTTGTCAGGCATATAGCTAGTGTTGTACATCAGATATCCGAGAGATAAAGGATAACATAATGTTTAAAGCTCAAGGAAGCTAAAGGTACATTAGTAGGTTTATCTCTAGATGTGGATTAACTCTGAATTAATTAGCTTGGTGATTTAACAAGCACATTCAAGCAGCAGTATAAATTGACTTGGTATCAGTGGATATCAAATATATTGTATTTTGTTGATTACTGGTATGTTAAAATTCAAACAAGTTACTCACTCCATGTAATATACAACAAAATAATATAAGAAGATTTGTTTTAAACCTGTAATGCATACATGTGTTTTCAGGTTAAATGATTTTTTATTTTTTCATCAGTATCGGAAAGGCTTGTACATGTATATATGCCTCAAGTAGGAATGGGCCTTTATGCTTTTTTTGTGCGGGTGGGTGGAGGGGGTGGGGCTTGAAAAAAAGTGAAGTATATTGTAAATTTGTATATGTACTGGCAATCCTAGCCTCATTTTTTCCTCTTGTATTGACTAGGTACGAGCACCAAAGAATATATGTTCCCACAAAACACTATAGTGACGCAACAGAGTATTGTGATGGATGAGTTGGTATATTATACCATGGTCACATCTAACTGTACAATTTTCTGCGTCTGGTCCTGGCCTTTATATGCTCGGCATCGGTAAAAATGAATGACATTTAAAAAATGCCTTTTCGAATTCAAACATTTGCATTTTGTTGCAAATGAGTGATTGATTGGTTGCTTTTATTCATATTCAATGCAAAAATAACAAAGCCTAATACATTTTTACAAACATTGACATATCTTAAGGTGATACATGTATGGAAATAAGTAATTGTGAATCATAGTAATTTATAACATGAAACAATGTTCTGTAAATGTTTAAGATAGCTTTCATTTATACGTTGCTGTTGCTTACAGAAATTGAAATGTACGTGTCACACCTAGAAAAAAGGGAGAATCCAATGTGATAGTTGTGCATTATGTTTTGAAACCAAATAATGCTTTGCCGTTGGAAGATGGCTAGCTAAGAGGAGCTGTTTGCTTATGGGTTCATGGCTGTATATTCGATGAACTTCTAATTGCTTCCTGTAAAGAACATTGGAAACGCAAATACCGAAACTACACTATACATAAATACAACCTGGCGATAGAGTGAGTTTGGTTAATGCTCATCAATGTACTCTGATACCGACATTATGTCCTGGGATTTATTTAGGCAAACAGTGTAAATCGAAATATTGTATAACCATCAAAGTATTGGGATTTTAATCCTTTCCACTGAATCCACTATCATTCAGAAATAATATGATTCATTTGTTTTACTTATAGCTACCCCACCCCCTGTAAGAAAAAAAATACATACAATACCTTTAAAAGGAGTTTTTCACTGAACTGCAAACCTGCCAAAATGAAATCATTTTTATCAGCATTGGTAACAAATAGAAACGAGATGAGAAAGAATGAACGTCATGGCGGCCAGAAATGCAATGAATCGTGAACGACATACACATATCATCGTTATCCATTCGATGAGCCATGGCATGAACACCGCTATTAGTATAATTGTTGAAAGCCGAACTTAATTCTACTATGATTAGGATAAGTAGGTGATCACAAACTGATGAATGCAGTGTTGAGAAAGCGCAAACAAATAATAATGTCGGCATAGTGATGCAGATCAATTATTCAAAAACATTTTCCGCCATTCGAGGCCAATAGGTAATGCTAAAATGCTAAAATGAAAAAAGAGGGGAAAAATAAAAAGAAAATGGCCTCCATAGTTTACGTCATTATATCATTGAACAAAATAATATAAATATGACAATGATGAAGCTCGATTCGTTTGAAAGCTAATTAATATCAACATTTTCATTCATGAATAGACATGCAATTTAACTGAGAAAAAAAGAAAGAAGAGAGAAAATGGCCTCAAATAAGAGGAAGCCCACGAGAAAAAGAAGGAAAAAAAGAAGAAAAAGAATTAAAAAAAAAACAAAAAAGAAGAACAAAAAGAAGAGGACCAAGGGTATTAAAAAGGAGAAAAGTTAAGTAAAATAAGACGAGATAATGAAGGATTTATACATGTATATGAAGAATAAAAGACCAAGGATGAAGGGCGGAGAGCATGAAGATGGGAGGTAGATGACGTGAGGGAATTCGAAAGAGGGAGGAAGGGGTTCGTTGGAAGAGCAAGAGAGACACGGAGACAGGCATAATTACGGAGGGGGAGAGAGGGAGACAGACAAAAAGGAAAGAGAGAAGGCAGAGCGAAAGAAGGACAGGTAGCCAAAGAGACAGTAAGGCAGAGACATAGAGAACCAGGGACATTATTCATATGGATGCCGTGAGGGATGTTCTGTGTATCCTGAATAGAGACAGTACATAGAAATACCAGGGTAGGCCTAACCTCCCGTAAGGGTCTTAGTTTGATGTTTAATCAAGTAAGAGTATAATATAAATAATTCATTTTTGCAAGTTCATTAGTGAAGTCGCAATGGGAAAATAAACGAGTTCATATTAAAGTTTATTAAGAGTTCCCCCTTAAAGGTCGGGTGACATCCAAATATAAGTTGATCCCTGTTGGTGTGCAGGGCTGCATGCAACTCGTATTTCACAAGACAACCTTGGCAGACTGTGTGAAGCAGGGGCGGCGATTTCTTTTCATGACCGGGGGACGAAATGCGAGGGACGAGGAGCAGTGGCGTAATGAGCAAAAACGGTTGGTGTTTTTTTTTTTTTTGGGGGAGAAAAGTCTGCATCACCACAACTCTTACATGTTACGTGCAGGCCCCACGAAACGTTTTTCAAAGTGGGGGAGCTAAAGTATTTAGGTAGAGCAAAGCGAGCGAAGCAAGTGGAGGAAAATTGACTTGGGGTCCAGGGGCAGAGCCCCCGGAAGCTCAAGGGTTTTAGGCATTAAATTACGATCAGATGAGCATCCAGGGGCCGCCTTAGGGCCCTTGGTGTCAGGGCAGAGCCCCGGAAGCTCAGGGTTTTAGGCATTTAATAACGTTCAGATGAGCATCAGGGGCCCACCTTAGGGCCCTGGTGGGGTCAGGGGCGAAGCCCCCGAAGCTCAAGTGTTTTAGGCATTTAATTACCGTCAGATGAGCATCCAGGGGCCACAATAGGGCCCTTGTTGGGGTCGAGGGGGCAGAGCCCCCGGAAGCTCAGGGGTTTTAGGAATTTATTACGGTCAGATGAGCAACCAGGGGCCCGCCTTAGGGCCCTTGTTGGGGTCCAGGGGACAGAGCCCCCGGAAGCTCAGGGAAAAATGATGCAATTTCAGCAACATTTGTAAATCACTGGTATCGAATTAGATGTAAACCACTTGATTTTATTTTGGGGACTGCCCCCCATCAGTATGCAAGTACGAGGGAGCATAGTGAACGAGAGGGTGAAGGTGACGGAGGTGACTGACTACCCCCTCACATGTTTTTGAAATTTTGTTGTATTACAAAATTACATTCCTTAGCAAAACTATAGTGTAAAAACAAGCAATATACTTTTTTCACACTTTACTTTTCTCGGTATTTACTTGTACATTTTTAAGGATATTATGCGAGGAGCGTAGCTCCAGTGAAAGATTTTGCATTTTTATTTGTCTAAACGCTGCACTCTTGGGCCCTCCAGAGCCTAAAAGTGTGTTGTAGCCTTTAGTCAGTACTTGCTATACACTTTTTTTGTGCACTTTTTCAAATTTTCAGGGGGGACGTATCCCCCCTAAACAAATTGAGGGGACGTATCCCCCCCGTCCCCCCGGGATCGCCGCCCCTGGTGTGAAGGCACAAGAGCGATCTTGCGTTCTGATATAATTCGAGTTGTTGTACATGGGAAGCGGTTTCCATCCTGATCAATTGCCTGTGTTTTCGTAGAAAGTACACAGTAGAAAGAAACATGAAAAAGAGATGATAACCAAGTACCTTTCTCTCGCCTTAAAAACCGACGTTGTCGTTATCCTTGTTTGTCATGATGTTTAGGAATAGTCGTAAAGTCCTCACGTTATTCTATTACACAATCAGTCAGATGGCTTATCAATAATAATACATCAATAATAATGATGATAATAATAATAATAATGATAATAATGATAGTACTAATGGCTGATCAATAATATTTCAAAAAACGGAGTTAAGCATAACTCACATTTGAAAATGAAAGCAATTCATTTTTTGATATATTGGTTTCTTATGTAAAGTGCTCCAGGAACATTTTTAAAGTTTCATGCAGTAAGAGTATTTTGGTTATTTTGTAAATAAAAATCCGCTTATGAGTATTCTGAATTCTGAAAGCGTTGCTTAAATGCACTAGGTAAAAGCTAGTTTTCCTTTTGACTCTAATAACTGAGTCTAACCTTTACAGAAACGGTCTGTCCGTTGCTTGTTTTCTTTTTCTTTTTGTTTTTTATGATTAATTTTCGTGATATACCAAATAAACATACACATCAAGTGTCATATGTTTCATTCATAAAACCCACGATCATTTACTCATTTTATCCGCCGATTGTTGCCCAAGCAACAAATCAGTCAATCAACAATCAGTCAATCATCCAACCATCCAATACACCTATCAATCAATTAACCAATCAACCAATAAAACACACACAACAACAAACAACCAGTCAGTAAACTAACAAATAAACCAACCAGTCAGCTGATCAAACAACCTACCAACCATTAAAACAATAAACCAACTAATCAATCGATCAATCAACATCAACCAACCAACAAATAAACCAATCGATCAACCAACATAACAATTAACCAATCGATCGATCAAGCAATCAATCAATTGACCAACCCACCAGTCAATCAAGAAATCAAACTATCAATCAACCATCCTACCAACCAACCAACAAATGAACCAATCAATTAACCAACCAATAAACAAGTCAATTAATAAATCAAAAAGTCAATATTACTCGTCCAATATTACCGTTTGTCACACACTCAATTATGAAATGGATAGTTCAGTCATTCAGTTATTACAAGTTTAATGAACCATTCATAAATATGATTATAGCACGCATACAACGGAAACACCTTGAATAATATTACATGAATATTAAAACTGTGGGAATATGACAATGTGGTTTATTCTTGATTAGATACAGTCTTTATCCTCTCAGAACCTTTTTTGATAAATCTTTATTTTTCCTTCAGATTGATCAATAAAGTTCTTGATAGATAATGATAAACATTATTTATCAAGAATAAATGTATTTATTTATTATTATGTATGAGATTTGTTTCAATAAATACTTTGAAAAAGAAGAAAAAAAGAATAAATCATATTGTCACAATTATTCAGGGAAAGAGGTAAGCAAATGTATTCTAACTTTATGGGCAACAGATTATCAGAGACTCGGAATGATTGAATATGTTGACAGAAAACGCTACAATCGAATTCACCCATCAACTTCGCGCGAAACTGACGGCCCCAAAACAAACAAAACGTTTATCCGTTACACACGAGGTGTCATTTTGCTGACGGATGACTGCGTCAACGGGTGACGCGGTCTTTGACGCACCATGTGAGAGTGAAGTCATAACTACAGGTAATAACGCTACTGAAATGACACCTTGTAGGAAACGGACATTATAAAGGTATATTCGATGGTTTATGAGACCGACATGGTAAATCTCGTGGTTCACCTGCGATGTATTTGTAAAAAAATGAAACCTAAATTTTAGTCAAGGTTTATAAATCATAAGAATTATTATTATGTCCAACAAAATTCAGGATATCATTTTCAAATGATAACTATACAATCAAATAGGTCTACCTCTTCCAACTTAAAAAAATGAAACATTATGAACTAATAAAGGGAAAACAGTATGAACTATGAACGGTTTGCAAAAGAACATCGATTTAAAATGGTTTATAAGAAAAAAACTGTAAGGGTTATGAAGGTATTTACATAACCAATAAGGTCTCAAAAAAGTGAAACATTGGTCCGTATTAGACCTAAATGATAGGCCAAATCATAATTCAGTCAATATCTGATGAAAGAACTGCAGCCTTTCACCATGGACATAGTATGAACTAGTAAAAGGAAAACGGTATGAACGGTTTGCAAATGTAGATTCTATCAACAACAACAAGAAATCTTCATGATTATAGGATTTATGTTAGCTGTACATGGAATCAAGAACTCAAGCGAATTTATACATTCACGTACCATGTCGTGATTAGCAACTCCTTTCATTACTGTATTAAGGTATTTTTACAACCTAGAAGGTCTCAAAAGGAAATTTGTTTGTTTTGGGCCCAAAAGATATTCGAAATTTCGACCTATAGCTGAAAAGTAAGAATGTGCAGCTTTTCGCTGTAATGCCTTGCATGATATTATATCGTACTCATATTATATTTAGGCTAATAAAAGTTCAAGTACATATACCTTATTACTGGGTGCGAAAACGATAAATATTACGTGAAAAAAATTCTCCGCAACTGACTACTTGATGTACTAGAATTTATTATTTAAAATATATTAAAATTTCATATATATTAATATTCCTACTATTTTCGAGAAAAGAGATATAGATTTTAATGTACAAAGACATGCATGTTCATAATACTGTACACAGTAAGCAGATAACGGTCGTTCTTTCAAGATGATATATACAAATTACGTTACATTGTGTTAATGTGATATGTACAGTGCTGTAAATTGTTTTTGTAGCGTTTAGTCTCAAGTGTAAAACTGAACGCCGACTTAGAACTTCTGATCGATGTAAAGGTAAATTTAGTATTTCAAAAGACAATCGTTACGAAATAAGTAATTTCAGGCATATCTCTATTCTTCCCAGCATATACGAAATCTTAGAAAAGGTTGTTTACAAAGAGCTTTATATACATTTTTTAAAGATATATTTCAATTGCTCAGATTAAATCAATACGGTTTAAGAAAAATCATTCAACCGAACAACTTTGGTACAATTATGATAAAATAACAAATGCCGTGGCCAATTTATTATCACACAATAATATGTAGTATACAACTGTGTTTATTCGAATTTCATTTCAATCAAATGTGGCTTTCCACAAGGGTCAATATTAGGTCATGTCCTTTTCTATTATATATCAATGATATAACCAGTAAAACGTCTTTGTTATCATTTACGTTATTAGCAGATGACACGAATATTTTTATTTCACATCATAATTGAATCACCCTCTTAAATTCACTTAATAAGGAGTTACCAAATTCGTCCATGTGGTTGAAACAGTGGCGGATCCAGGGGGGGCCCCCTCCCCTAGAAAAAAACAGGTAAAAATACCCTTTTTTGAAAAAAAAAGTTGGGCCCTCCTGGCGCCCAAGGGGTGGCGGTGGAAAAAATAACCCTTCCCGGAGTAAAAAAAAATTTTCGGGTGCCAAAAAAAAAATTGTGCTCCCTACCCCTGGCGCCTAAGGGGTGGGGGTGGTGTTGGAAAAAATTACCCTTCCCGGAGGGAAAAATTTTTTTCGGGTGGCAAATTTTTTTTTTTTTGCACACCCCACTGAGCGAAAAATCGACCGGCACGACTTTCAAATTTTCGCACGAATTGGGCCCCTTTAGCCCCCTCCCTTGCCGCCGGCTGGATCCGCCCCTGGGTTGAAATGCAACAAATTGTCCCTTAATAAAAAAAAAATGTAACAAAATTCATGCACTTTTATCACGCACATGCCCATGTCACTGAATTTCCGTACAGCACATTTATAGATAATATAGCCTCTCGAAAGGAAGAGATTCACATAATTCTTTTGAGTTATTATCGAGGAAAATTTTAATTTTAATGTCAATATACGTCATATGATTACTTCTATTTCTAGGAATGTTAGTATAGTATACAAACTGAAAACAAAATATCCCATGTTACACGCTTGTTATGCATTATAATTCATTGATATTTCCGTACATGTATATAATATATTGTATTTTTTGGTGTGGGGCACCAGCACCAAAACCAAAATCAACTATATTTACTTGTTACAAAAGAAAGCCCTTCGCCTAAGTACTGGTTCACCAAATATTTCTCACACAAGTCCATTATTTACAAAATAAAAAAAACCCTAACCGTCTTCGGCATCAATTCATTACAGAGTTAACTGTTCATGTTGAAATATTTAAATGATATGCTTCTACTTTCATTTCAAAACTTTTCACTATAATTAACACCATTCGCTCATACCCTATCCGTAATTCATTTCATCTAGTCAACCCCAAATTATTAATTGTACATAGATCAATTAGACTTCATGGTCCAGATCAATATATTTCTCTCCCAAATCGATTAAATCCTAATGCTCCCTCTACTCATATCACGCAAAAGTGGAAATAGGTGGTTTTATCAGAATATCTTGCACAAAATATTGTCAATCCTATTCAGATGGTGTTCAAGGTAACATTTCTGTGTCAACTTTCATCTTTGTCATAATGGTTTATCATTCCTGTGTATATTTATTTCATTACTATCAACATCATCATCATTATTCTGAAATTTTACATATGCTTTTAAATATACGTACATTTTGCTTAATAACTTTATTCATGTGATCCATGAAATTTGTGTTGAGAGGTCATATTTCCAAGCAAAATCAGGTCCCATACGTATTCATTTATCTGTGCGTTATCACATACAGAGTTGTGAACCGCATTTCGCTCATTTGCGCCGGTGAGGCGGCACATGCATACATTGAGTACATGCAGTACATGGGTATGAAGACCTCTCATAATGAACACGAATCGACATATTCGGTGCGTATCCTAATAAAACAATTAAAAAAGTGTTTCTTATTTACCGAGAATATCCTCATCTAATTGTTAATACTGTTCTTTCCTGGGGATCCTGCAAAATCATGGCAATCATTATCTTTACTCGACTTTTTATAGCTCAGATACGTTGATAAGGCGCTCATGCAAGCAAAGAAGTTTTCGTCCTATGCCGGGATACTCATTTTCTACACCTGGATGAAGCGTGGCAAATGTAGATGTATGTCTTTCCTACGGACATCCGTGCCATGGCAGGGATTCGAACCCCAAACCATATGCTTTATAGCTTGGTGTCTTATTCACCGGACCACCACAAATTGGTGTAGTGTGATAATAAAGAGCTCTGTGGAACAATATTAGCTGATATATTATCTGTGGTAAGAGAAATCCCGGTAATAATTATGTGTGTGTGTTTGAGTGTGTGTGTGTCCGCACGCGTGGGTGCAGACGGGTGTGCACGTATGTACGGAATGGGAAGCGTCGCATTACCTTCTTGCTGTTCTTCTTTTTCCACATTTACACTATACTAATTTTAATGTCAGGCTTAAATAGCGTTTAATAATTATGTAGCCATCTCTATGCGCTTAACAAATAGCAAGAGAACTAACTTATATCTTATATAACAATTGAAATAGCTACAGTAACTAATTAAATTCGTTTAAAAGTATGGCAATACATGAAGATTCTAAATACAATACTTAATTGAAAAGAACGAACAAAATTAAGATGAACGGAGAGAGTATAACGTGATAAAATATCATCTTAAGTAATAACAATTGCTGTGCAGTTGCGGTTTATTTACACTATTCGACTATTTGTTAAAACAGACAAATTTCCAGCATAGTTTTCTGGCTTCGGTGTTAGTGAGCAGATAAATTATTGGCTGAACCCACGTGCTGCTTTCTGAAACGCAGTCCAGGATGAAGTTGAAATTTGGGCTTGTGTAGAGAATAATGTATGGTATCCACACGATGTAGAAAGACCCCGTAATGAGAATGACCGTGATGAACCCTTTCAACCGCGCTTGTGGTGGACGATTAAGGTTTTTATAAGGGTTTTGTTCATTCTGCGGCTGATCAAATTCTTGACAACCATCACCACCACCATCTTCGACACCAACTTCCTTGACAGTGCTGTTAAGTGGGACAATTCTTAAATTATTGGCAACCGCTTTCATCTTCTGACGCACGATAAGGAGCAAACGAACGTAAATCAGTGTGGTGAAGATCAGAGTTACACATACAGGAAAACTGTGTAGAATTTGTCCACTATTGACGTCCATGAATGGGTTTGACGACCGAGGCAATTTTCAGTTATGTGTCTCTCGAATGGAGAATTGGGAAAAGGTAGATAGATCCCATGTGCCAGGAAGGTCAGAAGGTACATGAATGCCAATGAAAAGAGAAACCGTTTCCTGGTGAGGATCGTGTGATATCTCAGTGGCTTTATCACCAAAAGATAGAGGTTCAAACTGATTCCACACAAACATAGCATCACAGATGAAAGCGAAGTGGAATATACGAAAGGAAAAATCATATTAATGACTCTACAAATCTGTTCATCACGTTTCTCGGCGGACAACCGCCATAAGATACCCCAGATGCTCCAACTGATGCTCAAGATAATGTCAGACGTTGCCAGAATTTGGTAAAGAACCTTCATGTAGTCCTGAAGCTCTTTCTGGTGATGGATGACGACTAGTGCGATACAGTTGAAACATATGGACAGTGCAATCGTTACAGTGTAAAAGGACAAAATCAAAATATCAAGATCACGACTGTGTCCTACGATGTTGCCGGTCGCGTTTTCTGCTCCAGTGGGTGCAGTCGCCATGTTTTAGAAAGGCGTTTGAAGCAAGCCAATGA
Source organism: Mesocentrotus franciscanus (assembly GCA_037976565.1). Classification (NCBI taxonomy): domain Eukaryota; kingdom Metazoa; phylum Echinodermata; class Echinoidea; order Camarodonta; family Strongylocentrotidae; genus Mesocentrotus; species Mesocentrotus franciscanus. Next base: position 12,084,416 of record CP137671.1, on the reverse strand, counting down.
GAATCATGTTCAAAATAAAATGAGTGTTGACTTGTTGATAGCGTACTTTCACAGAGACAAAATTCGAAAGCGTCAGGAAATTTAGAAGCACACAAATCTTAACGAAATCCTGGAACGACAGTTCGTGCTGCAGGTCGAATTTACTTTCATGCTTGTGCCGCCTCAAGCTGAATATGACATTACTAATCATTGTGTACGTCATGATCTATTCGCGATACTGAGCGATTTAACGTCGGACAGTTTGATTGACAATTTGATTAGCAATTCAATTATTGAGAATTCTGAGTGAAATTGCACATATATCACTTATGAGCATCAAGGTAAGCGTTGATATCAGGGACCAATTAGCAAAATACACTGTGAGTGATATAAGAAACACATGATCATGTAATTGACCCGCCTTTCCAAAAATCTAATCTAATTTGGAAATTTGGATTGGGAACAGCGTCTGTTTCATAAACCGAAATCAATGGTTGGCCTTAAAATGGATCGGATCGATCTTAATACTGACTTAAAGAATTCATGAAGCATTCCCTACTTTTTTATTTTCTATATTCTTTACATCAAAGGAGTTTTTTTAATTTCCTTTTCAGATTGTCAAAATCGACATGTGAAGGAGTAAATATGTCGGACACGGGTACAGTGCACGAGGACCCAAAATGTCGGTCTAGCGATCCTTCTGAAAGTTTTCCACGAGACCGTCAATTTTCGACCCTAAAGGCATCGAAATATGTTTACTTTAATAATTTTCATTCTTCTTGTCAAATAATTAGTTTGCACTGTGCCCCGGGCTGCCCCGCCCCTTTACAGAATCATGGATCCGTCTCTGGTCTGATCAAAAGATCAATAGATATAGCGGTCTGAATGGTAGTATAGTTATATAAGATGCATTAATGATGTTCAAAGCATCGACCGGAGCGATGAAATAGTAAACGGATAGGTTTTATTCATGATGACAGTACTTTGTGATATGGTAATTGAATCGTGTCCCGTCGCCCCCTTAGAATAGTTTACTAAATCAATGGCGCATTATGAACGTTAGCGTTTTATAATTTATCATGTTACTTGTTCACTTAATACAATAAGAGCAATCTGAGTGGTGGTATTGGTGTGATAGATGCATACAGTATATGATAATGAAAGCATCGACTCGAGCACTGATATAATAGACCAACAGGGTTTATACATTATGATACAAAACATGTATGACACCGCCTCTCGATGGAACAGAACATTAGGAAAATGGATAATGATTACGATACCATTACATTTATTGCCATAAGTAATTCTTTACACCTTGAATTAAAAATAATGTTCTCATGTGGGAGATCATTGATATCTCTTAAAAGCAAAGGGTATAAACTTTAAAAAAAAAATCAATCTGAAATATCGTATGAAAATCAACAGAGAAAGTGTTCAAACATACTACACTGTACATAATACATTATAGGACCATTCAGTGAAATGATTTTCGTTTGGTTATGGCTTTTTAGTTTCCTTAAGTTACGAAATTTAACTGTTTTTATGCATTTGAATATGATCGTGATGAAACTAGGCTTGTAAACTTCTCTGACATTAACCAGTGTACTAAGAAATAACATTATAATTGTGACGTCTTGTGAAACCTTGAATATGACGATGAAAACGAAATATATTTTACAGGAATGAACATTGTACATTAGTATGCACACGCTTTGTACAGGTTTATGGTAATTTTTAAGAACAGGAAGCCTTTTTTTTTTTTTTTTACAGAAAGTGCCCTTGGCGTTATGAAGTCATGAAATTCAAAACTTCCTCTCCTTTCTTTCTCGATTTCCTAGTTCCTTTTCCATATAGTACATAAATAACGAACGATGACAACATGTATATTTAGAGTAACGTTATACACTAACCGTTTTCGTACAACTGATGATCAAGTGAATAATACACACTGATGTGCGGAATTAATAAAGGTCAATAATTGTGTAAAGAGATAAAACATAAATGTGTAAAGAGATAAAACATAAATAATGTATGGATAAGAATTTGGATTGGCAGATTGGCTGACCTTGTATGCTGGTCTTGGCTACCATTTCTTTTTCCTTCCATAATTAGATGTGTCTTGGTGTAGTTGTTCAGTCACTTGACTCTCAATCCAACGGTTGGGGGGTTCAAATTCCATCTCGGCACTAACGTCCTTTGGCAAGATATTAAGCCACATTTGCCACTCTCCACCCAGGTGTAAATGGGTACCTGGCAATCGATCGGGTAATGAAGGGGGCAGGGGGCTCAGGAAGAACATCCTGGAAAAATATTTTGTTTAATTATCATTATTGTTATTGTTATCATTATTTGTGCTTATTACTCTTGCCCAAATCTCAACTTTCTAATTTCGAAGCAAAATGTTGTACACTGTATTATAGCGACAATGAAATTTCCTCATTAAATCACACTGGAGGAGATTTCTATTTTAAATATTACTTATACACCATTTCGCTGCCCGAATATGAGATGGCATTAACTCGAACTTTGGTAATTTCAATTTACAGGAGGACAGGCAGTCATCTCACAGCCCCTTGCCTTTAGGCCTATGGCCTATGACTAATTTTGCCAATTTGATTAGGTCTGGAAGGACAGGAGCGTTACGATAAATGAAGATGTTTCTTGTGTCAGAAACAGCCAGACAGTCCTTTGAAAGCGCAGCAAGACAGAACCGGTATTTCTTGTCGTCGATCTTATAGACAGTCTGTTCCTTCATGATGATCTCTTCGACGCTACCATCCAAGCGATGCTTCGCGACGGAGATCTGCCCACTTTTCCGAAGGACGACGACGAAGATGCTCCCCGACTTGTCCGATGTGGCAGAGATGCAGAGGGGTGGTGTCTCAGAGATGCTGACCTTGGTAGTACCAGACCGGTTGTAGACCCGGATGGAGTTGAGGTTGATGGTGATGATGCGACCCATGGTGGTGGTTTTGATCTTTCAGGGATCGAAATCATCGAGTTCTATCACTTTCGTTGGGTCTCCTCCATCCAGACTGTTAAACATGGATCGACTTGCGCTCTGCAAAACCGACGATGAGAGACCTCGTCATCGACGTCAACTGACATCAATCCACTTTTTGTTGGGGTATTGAAAGTCACGTCGAGTTGGGAGTCCTTCTGGTTGAAAAGGAGAAGTTTCCGACCTAGGATCACAACTACCAGGGTGCCATCCTGCACGAAAGCAAAATCGAGCACCTTGATGTCACTCAAGATGGACTTGTGTTCCCCAGGTCTCAACGGGTTGATAATGTCCACACCGCCTTTCTTGTATCCGATCGCTAGTTTTCCGTCGGGCGTTGCTTTCATAGAGATGGTTTCGCCAACTCTGTTGGGACACCTATAGTTCTAACAAGGCGCCAGCTTGTGGGGTGATTGAGCCCCCAAGGTTTACTTGCTTTACAAGCTGTGTGTTAGGAGAGAATGTTGGTACCAGCAGTCCACGCATCTCATCTAGTAAGGGATCGGGATAGATGTTAGCAACTTCGACATTAGTAAGGGTTTTCTTCTGAGGAGAATCAACCACAGCTTGTGCGAAATTGAATGTAGTCCTTGCATCTCGTCTGATCTTGTCTGCAAGTGCTCCACTTGGCGCTGAACTCAGCCCTTCTACAGTGCCAGAAGTGCCTTTCTTTGTCGGTTAATTTCATCATTCACAAAGTCCATCGCCGGATCTGCGGCCATGTTGATCTCTTTCTTTAAAGCAATAGCTACCTCAGACAAATTAATCTCCTTCTCCTTCTCCATTAGCACCTTTCCGGCATTTTCCAGTTTAGGAAGGAACGAACTTGTGACGCTCGTTGCCAGCTTGATGTCTTCTCTCATTTTGCCTACGGCTGTTTCTAGATCCTCAAATGCGTGGTTCCTATGGTCGCCGATGATGCAGTCACAGCAGACGGCCATCATGCAGATGCAGCAAAACTGATTGAGCCTTTCGTTATTGTGAACAGGACATATAGCGCCCTCCACGGATGACCCAACAGGAGAACCTTGATGTTTTCGACCGTTCCCTACACCCGCTATTGGAGATCCAGTAACTGCTCTCCATGTGTCTGTCATGTGATTGACGATCGTGTTAAGTCGAAGACTACCGACATTTTCCGTAGGAAGACCTGTCGCCACGCGACAGGTTGGGCACACCAAGACATTCTTGACACGCTGTTGCCCCTGGTATTTCAAAAGACAACCGTGAATGTGTGAAGGCACAAGACCGATCTCGCGTTCTGATATAATTCGAGGCAAAGAGGGCATTTCAGATCTTCGTGGAGTTGTTGTACATGGGAAGTGGTTTCCACCCTGATCGATTGCCTGTGTTTTCGTGAGACTCATCTACAAAGTAGAAAGAAACATGAAAAAGAGATGATAATCAAGTGCCTTTCCACCGCCTTAAAAACCGACGTTGTCGTTATCCTTGTTTGTCATGATGTTTAAGAATAGTCCTCAAGAATTGTTCATTATAACTACAGAAAAAATGTCTAACAAGGTGTCATTGGGACACTATGTCCTGTAGGGAAACTGTGAATTTAACTCCATAGTATTGACAAAACCTCTCACTAATTTAATCGACTTATTTTATAATTGTGGTCAGCTATCTAAAGAGAACTAAGATCGGATTTGCTTATGCATTAGCCCAATTATTTCAAAAAGCAGAGTTAAGCCTAACTCACAATTGAGAAGGAATGCAATGAAATGGTTGAAATATGTATTGTGTAAACTGCTTCAGGAGCATTTTAAACATTTCATGCAGTAAGAATACTTTGTTATTTTGTAAATAAGACTTCCTTTATGAGTATTTTGTTTTCTGAAAACGTTGCGTAAATGCATTTGGAATTAAAATTTTTTTTTACCTTGACTCTGACTTTTGGAGAAACAGTCCATCCGATGTTTGTTTTTTAGATTTAATTTTTTTGTTTATTCCAAATAAACATACACATCAAGCCAAAACCAACTATCATTTACCGACCAACCAATAAACCAATCAATCATTCAATCGAACAACCAATACATCAATAAACTAACCAATCAATTGATCAAACAATCAATCAACCAACCTACCATTAAACGAACGAACCAACCTACCAACCAACCAACAAATAAACTAATCAATCCATCAACCAACCAACCTACAAATCAACCAACAAAAAAACCAATCAATAAACCAATCAATTAACCAATTAATCAATTAATCAATCAACAAGTCAATATTACTCATTCAATATGACCATCTGTCACACACTCAATTATGAAATGGACAATTAGGTATCAATCATAAAAAGTTAAAGTCAGAACGTTTAATGAGTCATTCATGAACATGATTAATCATAGACCACATACAACGGAAACAGCTTGAATAATATAACATTGATATGAAATACACTGTGGCCCATAAAAGTGGAAACATTTTTTATTCTTACCCTTTTAATGAAACGATGGTGACAATATGGTTTATTCTTGATTACATAAAGTCCATACTCTCTCAGAGCTTTGTTGATCAATCCCTTCGACTCTTCAGATTGAGAAATAAAGTAATTAAAGAGTATTGTATTGTAGCCTTTCGTACACAATATGACCAATATCCAAGTTACATGCTTTATCATAGTCGTTGATGATTCTCGTCTTGCCAGTAGATGGCAGCATGGCAGTAGGGATACTATATCCCTCCCCTTCTTTTAGACAGTTTGTTTCTGTAAGTTATAAAAACTGTACTCTGATACATTCTAATGCTTAACTGAATTTGGTCACATTCATCATATTTGATTAATAAACTTGAACATAAAATACCATCAACAAACTTGTCTACGTTCTTCATTTGTGTATAAAAGAAACAAACTCAAGAATACATGCATTCTGATTAAACATGGATATATGTGCCCAGTTCTGGCTGTATACAATTTTGTCTTTTAAAACTATGCATTTATTGAATCATATTTTTGGCTGTATACAATTTTGTCTTTTAAAACTATGCATTTATTGAATCATATTTTAAACAAAGTGTAGTGTCGCCTAAATCCGAACACCTTTCAAATGAATACAATAAATATTTTGTTTGTCCATTCACTGTTATGCCTGTGTACTCCGATTTTAAATACACATATTGACATTCTTATGGTAAACAAATCAATTTGTGAGCTTGCTATTACTTGTGTATTTGTGATTGATATATTAAACGTATACACATGAATTATATTTTGACTCCAGTCATAAATAGATGCAGGCGTCTATGAGCCAACATACTACAGTTTGGTCAACATAAATTTTCCTCCAGTTGCTGTAAAATAAAACAAGTATTTGCCACTAGATGCCAGCATGACAGTAGGAATACTACGAGTATGAACTTTATCTATGAAGGATAAACCATATTGTCACAATCCTTTTACGAAAAGAGGTAGGAAAAAAAAATTCCAACTTTAAGGGCAACAGAGTATTAAAAACTGTGAATGATTGGATATGTTAACAGAAGACGCTTTAATCGAATTCACCGATCAACGGCAGACAAAACTGACGGCCCAAAATGACCAGAACGTCGGTCTCGAGAACCTTAAAGTCCGTTGCACACTGCGTCAATGACTGGCGCGGTCTTTGACGCACCATTTGAGAGTGGAGTCATAACTGCAGTGAATGCGTAATGAACATTTCAAACTCTGCCTTGTATTATTGGCGCAAGGGCTCATTTCTTTCAGAGGATTAGCGCAGGCAATAACTCTACTGAAATGACACCTTGTAGGAAACGGGCATTATACAAGTTTATTCGATGGTTTGTAGTATAGTATAATATAGTATTTATTCCATTCCTCATAAAAAAACATATGTACAATACATACAGAGTAGGAACAAATTTAAATTTGAAATACATAAACACATGTAGAAGGGTAACATAACAGATAATAAGAATACAATAAAATTAACAGGAAATAGGTTCAGAAAGCAAATTTGTTTTAGCCTTGTTGAACGTTGACCTCTAAAGGAAGTACATATTTAGCAGCACATTAAGAAGAAAAGGAAAGCAGGTAGAAACAGTAGAAGGGAAAAGGAAAACATAATATAGACAAAAAAATATACACTTGAATACGTCGTAAATCAAATGTGATATTCAAGTTGCTGAGTACAAATTTAATAAAAACAATCGAAAGGAACGTTTAAAACTATTTACGGAAGGTTGGTTCTTTAGATGGTTTGGAATAGTGATCCATAGATGAGGACCTTTGTAAAAAATAGTATTCTTTGAAATATTAGTTCTAACTTTTGGCAGATGGTATTCTACAGCATTAAGTGTACTGTAGTATGTATGTTACAATTTAAAACAAATTTGATGTAATTGGAGATGGTAATTGGAGATTATGAGACCGCCATTGTAAATCTCGTTGTTCACCTGGGACTTCTTTGTGAAAATATGAAACCTAATTTGAGTCAAGGATTATAAATCACAAGATTTATTATTATGTCCCAAAAATTATGGATAACATTTTCGACTGATTACTATACAATCAAATAGGCCTACCTCTACCAACTTTAAAAAAAGGAAACACTATGAACTAAAACAGGGAAACAGTATAAACGGTTTGCAAAAGTACGTCCATTGAAAATGATTTTATTTTTAAATATTTTTAAAGAAAAAACTGTACATAGAACTAAGAGAAACTAAAACAAAAAAAGGTCCCCGCAACTGACCTTTTGACTACTTTAATTTAATACTTAGAATATATGCAGTCATCATAAATATTAATATTCATACTATTTTTGAGAAAAGAGTGAGAAAAGAGAGGTTTTTGTGTACAAAGACCTGCTTGTTCATAACACTGTACACAGTAAACCGATAACAGTGTTTCTTTCAAGATGATAATTATATTGTTTTAAAGTGATTCACTGTTGTAAATTGTTTTTGTAGCGTCCGGTCACAAGTGTAAAACTGAACTGAAAAAAGACAATCGTCACGAAACTCCAGGCCAATTTCCGTTCTTCCCAGCTAAAATCCTAGAACATATTATTCACAAAGGGCTCGACAAGTTTTAGATACTTTTCAATTACTAAGGTTAAATCAATACGGTTTCAGAAAAAAAAAGAAGTCAACCGACCTAGCTTTAGTAAAATTAAATGAAAACAAAAATACTATGGTTAATGAAGAACATGCAAAAGGAGTATTCATCGACTCGTCAGAAGCGTTCGATACGCTTGACCACCAAATTATATTTAAACAAACGTTACTTGTATGGAATTCTTGGAGTTCCCCAGTCTAGGTTTAAAGCTATTTATCTAACAAACAATTATATGTAAGACATAGTTGTGTTTCTTCACATGTCATTTCAACCAAATTTGGCGTTCCACAACGGTCAATATTAGGCCCTCTTCTTTTCTATTATATATTAATGATATAAGCAATATAACGTCTTTGTTATCATTTATATTATTTGCAGATGACATTAACATATTTTGTTTACATCATAACTTAAACACCATAGTAAATGCACTTCCTAATGAGTTACCAAATTTGTCCCTGTGTTTAAAATGCAACAAATTGATTAAAAAAAAAAAAAAAAAAAATCATGCACTTTAGGCACGCAAATTGTTATGTCACCGAATTTCCTGAAAACATATTTATAGATAATGCATATATCTCGAAAGAAAGAGACACACACAATTTTGGTGTGTTATTATCGACACAAATTTTAATGGGAACGAACATAAATGTCATATGACGACATGTACTTCTAAGGGTGCGTTTATCGGGTCTTGCCATCAGATATGTCAGGCCATAGCACTTGCCTCCCATTCCGGCGACCCACGTTCGATTCCTGGTGGGTCAACCTCCACCCCCTCCCTTGAGCGCCAGGGGAGTGGGCCCATCTTCTTCTCTTTTTTTTTTTTTACAAAAAAGGGTGTTTTTACCTGTTTTTGGCTGGGAGGGCCCCCCCCCCGGCCCCCCTGGATCCGCCACTGCAAAGAGTCATTATGGAAGTATCATTGTAAAAGTGCTGATCCAAGTAAATACCTTTCAGAAACCTGCACGTTTCTAATAACATAAATGAACGGATCATTTTCTAATTAAGTTCCTTAAAAAGAGCAAATTAATTATTTGACATAAATATATAACCATTCAGGTCATAGTTGTGAGACGGTGCCATCATATACATCTGAAAATGAGAGATCTATTACACTTTTTGAGGACAGTATGGCTCAGGTGCGTGTGACAAGACGTGGGTGGGCATTACACATGCAAATAATGGAGAAGGAGAAGTGATCGTACATTCATAATGAATCGAGTCAACGCGGCGATATTTAGTAATTCCTTCTACTGAAAGACAAAACTCCTGTCATAAACACCCACCAGTGGCGTTCCCAGCATAGGATAAAGATCCACGATAATTAAAATCGAGGCTGACCCCCTCCACCCCCCTCCCTCGTTTTACGCAGGATTTATTTATCCTTTTATTTATTTATTTATATTTATTTATTCATTCACCAGAAACAGTAAAATATGTGTAAAGAATATTACAGAATCAAAATGTATGCTAAAGAATGATAAATGGGACCAGTAAATAGTTCATGTGCTAGTTGAGCCTGGCCCCTCATCAAAATTTACAAAATACTAGACGTTCAATTTTAAATCACAAAACACATAATACAACCATTACCACTAAGTTACACAGTGTTATAAACCATACAGAACAATATATAATTAGTTATTTACATAAATAAAGATGTTTAAGTGAATTCCTGAAGCTTCTTCTGGATGTTCTTAATTTAGTATCACGTGGTATTCTATTCCATAAATCACTCCCTAAAAAGGAAAGAAAAAATTGTCCATGAGTAGTCCCTAATTTTGATAGATATGCATGTCGACCTTCTTTTGTCTTGTTGAATTTTATTGTTGTATTGTAGTGGGGTAAGTTATTATCACTTATGTCATAAGTGGTGCATTTAAAATATAAAAAACGTTGAGGATTTTTAAATCTTAAAAATTAATAGAGAGCGAGTGTGAACCAGCCAGTGACGTAATGTATGGGCGCGCACTCCCATTCTGGGGTATACAATATACTACTTAAGTTACTCTTGTACTTATTCCCCCACAACTCGATTCCATACGTGAGATATGGCTCTGTTAATGCCTTATATAATAATACCAATACATATTTAAGGACAAAATAATGCATCGGAATAGAATTCCAACTCTTTTACGTGTACATGAGTTAATGTATCGAATGAGACTGTACCTACTCAGATGTTTATCAATTTTAATACCTACAAGGTTGCTTCATCAACTTCTTCAATTTCCTCTCCGGTTATTTACAATTCACTAGATACTCTCATTTGTTCCCCTTCTTCTCCCAATAAACAATTTTTCACTGAGTTGACAGTTAAGACTGATGCCGCAAAGGCATGCCATGACTGACCAGAACGTAATGTGATATATAAGTGGGAAAACCACACTTATGATTGTGCATACTTCCTAAGTCTTATATGAGAACCAGAAAAATGCTCCATAGACTCCAGTTAATGCCCAAGATAAGGTTGCAGGCTCCGAGACATTGGTGGAGTATTCGCATGTAATCCTGGAGCTCTTTCTGATGGTGGATAACACCAAGCATGATCGAGTTGAACACAAAGGCTTGAAGTCCAGAGATGCAGTAGAAGCTAACTGTCCCAGCTTCCAAATTGTCACCTACTCACCTTCCATTTGTACGGAAAACATCGACCTACCTATGTCATGCTCCTTAAAATCCTTTTACATTTGATCTCGAGAATCCCATTGAGACGTTTAAATATCTGGATTCCTGCAGAGTATGTAGAAAAGATATTAAGGGAATGGCGATTTAGCAAACAAGGAACATTAACGCTACAGTCAAATCATGTACTGAGAGTTATTCTATTAGGTTTACTTGTTCACGGTTAATGGTTCTTAATTTGGTGACCATTTAAAATGTCAATGCCATTACGATTCCGAAATTAAGATAGAAAAACTGGTAAACATGTCGTACCAAAGATAAGACCGCAGGAATCAAGACATTGGTAGAGTATGAAATATATCTATTGGTGGATATACACCAACATGAGTAATTCAGTAATTTAGTATCCGAAGATGATCAAAAATAAAGGAGAATGATCGAAATTTAAAACTCAAAATGACTCTGATCGGGGTTGTCTTTCTGGCTCTACATAGCAAACATGATTTTAATTATTATGAAGGATAATTTGGAGTTTGACTGGCGCCTGCCTTTTTCTTCGCTAAGTGGTAAATATAAAAAAATCCCTCATTCATCACTCGTGTCAGCACATTATGAGGTAAGGAAACTGTCAAGGCAATGATTGGTTTAAGAGGTTTTACACTGAAAACGTAAAGAATAACAGGCTTGAACTTATCATCACTGACGACGGGACAAATTTACTAACCCTGGTTTGAATAAATGATTGGCCTTTCGCTTTCCATCGACTTTTGTAAACGACCTAGATTTTGACTACACTTTGTAAACAGGTAGCAGTGATTAGAATAGTTTCTAGCTGATGAATCTTGTTTCAATGGGTAGTCTAGGAAAATGTCATTCCAGGCGGTGACATCACCTGCGTCCGGTCTACGTAGAAATTGCTTATATACCCTGCAAATACTGAAATAACTAAGACAATTCGCAAGTACACTACCCACGTGCGAGTCCCGCCGCGATGCTATCGTCCTTTGGCAAAACTTTAATCTACATTTGCCACTCTCCACCCAGGCGTAGTTAATGGGTATACCTGGTAGGAATTGTATTCCTTTATTGGTTTTAGCGCTTTAGTGACGCTAGGCTAAAGCCAGGGTAATAATAAACTTTGTAGGCCTTGAGCGACCCCTGGGATGGATAGGTGCGCAATATAAATGTATCCATTATTAATCTTATTATTGCAAACCGTTAAAATAGAGGAGTATGTTAATCTTGACATCATACCTTCGTCAGGACAAAGGATTCGGACGGAATGAGGTTGACGTTCCAATACCTTAAAAACAGATCAAACATTGCCATCTTGAGTGCTTTAATATTCCATGCTTCGATGTTAGATATCCTTCACATCTTTATTCAAAAGCATATAAAATGGGATGTCGGCGAAGTAAACCTTTGACGGTTCCGATCGTGACATGCTTCCCTGGTGAGATGAATAAAAGGTTACATAACCGAAAGTTGTAGCTCATTTTGACCTAACTTTTTACTTACTCTTTATCCTATTCTGATGGTGGGGGCATTTTGACCCCGCACCTGTGCAATATCCACAACTGCTGCTCAACCGCTGCAGATCGCGACTTGCCTTTTCGTCACATTTTTCTCCTTCCAAGTGTCTCATAACTTTTGAGACCAAGTTTGCAACAATTAGACAATCTAGGGCAAGGTCACGCTACATTTTGTACTCACATGTCTGACCACAATTGAACGTTAATTGACATTTTGCATACATTTTTATACAGAGTATGACCTATCCTAAATTGTTCCATAACACTATTAATTGCGTCACTGGCTTTTTCTTGATCTTGCATATTTTGAAAGTCATTAAGATACACTTGTTAAACAAAACAAATAACAAACAAAGAAATGCTCGAGGAAAAAAGTAGGATTCATAAAAAAGTGATAAAACAATAAAAAACAAAAGAACTGATTTGAAATGTGTTAATACAATTTTGTCTACGATGCTACTCAGAAGTTTTTTTCTTTAAGTTGACCTTCATAATTCACTTTTAAACAAAATATCGATAAACATGTAAACATAGGCATCTAATTTTGCATAAATTATAATGAAATAATAATTAAGCTCCATTTTGATTGGTAAATATCCTTTAATACAGTTAGCGTTAATGTTTGACACGCCCTTTACCTCTCAAATCATTAATATTTCGTCCAATTCATCTCCCCCTATATCCTTCAACATTTGATGCACTCTTTTGGGCACTGGGTGAAGACGAAGAGATAAGAATTGATGTGAAGCGGGAATGGTCGCTGAGCAGAATGATATGAATAAAAACCAATCACCACTTACCAGACTTTAGGCGTGCGGAGATACCCAGGCATGAATCCTCCAATTGTATTATAAAACGTTCCAAATATTGCACAATCCTTGTTACAATCACCACAGATGATATCACAAAACTATACTTGGCTAGCACATTCTCTGCAATTCCCTCAGAGAACATTCCTAAACATCGCGTGTACAAGCGATGTTTAGGAATGTTCTCTGAGGGAATTGCAGAGAAATAAGCGTATGATGAAGATTCTCCAAAATGATATGAAAGAGGTTGGAATTTAGATAGAAGAAATCTGCTCCCAGTGAATGCAGGAAACAAATTATGATGTGTAGAGATGACGTTCTCAAATAAACGTGTTGCCTCGTCGAGATAACTTTGAGAAGTGTGGTAATGAAGAGAGAAGTGAGGATGAGAAAGAAGATGTTGTTCTGATCCTTCTTGCGAAGCAGGATGAAAACAGAGAGTATTCATAACAAATCTGGGAAGTAAGGGTGAGTCACTGGTGATAATTGCAATGTACAAGGGTAATGCCGTCATTAAGTTGACTGTACAGGGACACTGCCCCATTAAATTGCCACTTGTTGATAAATATATAGCAGTGGTAGAGCCTGGTATATATCAGAGGGCAATGTCCTCCCAGATCAGTTTCGCAAAATAAGAAATGAAACTGAGAAATGAAGAAGGATGAAAATGAGGAAAATACTACAGATGAATAAAACTGTCAGATTTGATGAATTTTCTATAGGGTGTGCGATTGAACGAAAAATATTGCCGTCTTCTTCGGTTAAAAACTTGTTTACACAGTAATTTTGATCCATCAATTTAGGCAGATAGTATCCATGTTTCTCCTCAAACACGGTTTGATGTAAGATTAGGGATACAGGGAATCTAGTCCCGCCCAATTTAACCCTCAATATATAGAAACCATAGAGTGGCAGCAAGGGCTATTCTATTATAGGCACCGGCACTGTTAGCATGTACCTGTACATCTGCTGCGGGTAGATGCCTGTTAATTTTTTACCTTAGATAATTCCTTAAGAACTACTCTTCATCTTAAAGCAGCCGGGATGGATCCAGCGTGGAAATTCGCTCAGCAAACTATAATTACGGAACTGGTAGACTAATCCAATATGATAACGCTAACAAACGACACTGGTTCGTTACTCGGAAATCCCAGGCCAGAAAGTAGCATATATTTTCTGAATTTATTTCTTTGTATTTCTTTAAACATTATAGTTCTGATCGTGATTCATCGACAGAGAGAGATTCAGAACGTGATGCAATTGTTACATAGGATCCTGGCTGTTGCCAGCCTAGCAAACGGTGTCATTTCGAACGTCTGGTCCATTCTTTGGTTTGCTTTTCAAGATCAACATTCTTGTTCTATCATGTCGCTTGTTTTTATGTTCCCTACTCGCTTTACGGTAATGATGATTATGGCGTGTCATTGTAGCATCAACCTGAACCTATATCTCCTAATCAGCCGACCGATGAACTATCTCATGACTGTTACCCAAAGACGGTTACTTGTAGCATTATGTGTCACCCTTCTCGTCATTCTCTTGATCAGCGGATGTTCGTTTCCTGTAAAAGATTCACCGTTTGTCCTATACAGAATTGATCAATGCATCTCCAAAAAGTACATATTCGAGAAAAATGCGGCTGAAGTTTTGAATGCCGTTTCTATTCTTGTGCCCATTTTCTTCACTCTTGTGTTGTTGGCAGTCATCCATATCAAACTTTTGCGAATCGCCCGAAGGCATTTGCAAAGGGTTGAAGATATGAATATGCGTTTTCCTCCTGGAGGATGGTCCGACCGGTCAGATCTCCATAAACATGAGAGAAATCTTGGATTACCAAGAAGATTCAAGGGAGTCGTCACCGTTTTGCTTCTTTCGGGATCCTTCATTTTCGTATGGACACCTGTATGTATTTCTCATCATCATCCCTGAGGCCTCCTCAAAACCCTGGGTTAACATTCTGGAAAGTTTGGCCGCATCAAGCTGCTGGGATTAAGCGACTGTGTACTTGATGACTAACGAGGAAGCCAAACAAATCATTCTCGGCTTTATTCGGAATCGCCCACGTCTATGTTTAAAAAATATGTGAACAGATATGAATGCAGATGTTTTAATTGATCCAGACAGAACAGCGTGATTATAATCCAGTGGACCACTATGAATAAATACTGTAGCGCCGGCTCTGTCAGGATATGCCGAGCTAGGCCGTGCTGTCCGTTTGGTCGTAATTTGCGACCGTGGCTCATGAAGCTAATTATTTGTTATTAAACTAATACCAATATTTCCTTACTTAATTCGCGATTCCACATACACAAATAACTCGGCAAACTTTTACTTACGTTTAATAAGCTTCAGCTCTTTAATCGTCCAATCGTCCTGTATCGGCTTTTAACATGAGCATAAACATTGAAAATAACAACTTGAACACAGGAAACGCACATATATTTATGTGCGTATCCGCACATATGAAAAACAGTGCACCTTTTAAAACCCAATTATAACTGGCCCGCACTTAATGATTCTTCAACTATTCAGAACAAATTACCCATCAAATTGTCTGAAACCACTAGAACAACAATTTGATATAGTCTATATTTGAATTGAATACCAAAACAAAATCCCATATCCAAAATTCCTCCAAAGCAGGGCAACCGCCATCAATCGATCCATCCCATCCTTACAATCGATCCTCAACACATCAACCCAATTTCGCTACACGACCCCCTGCTCCACTAAGCTTAACTCATCCTACCATTAACAAATCCAACAAGCTGAACTCCAAAATTCAAAACTGTATAACTTTATGGAGGTAATTACAAAACGAATATACCCCCACAATAACTTTAACATTCCAATGACCATTACCAACACTCCTACCTTCTGTAATGTCAAAACAATTTACCACCTACTTTACTACTATATTCCTAATTCTTAAACTTTCCACACCGTTTAACCAAATTATCAGCACTGGTTTTTGCTATAGCTTCGGTCTATAAACCCACCAGGTTTAATACACAAAAATCACAAATAATATTACAAAATCAAGTGGCAGTACCACCACTATTATAGTGTCAATGGGTTTGCATTATGACCTAACACACAAAAAAACATTATACAGGTTCTTCCCTGTTGGACAAATAAATCCGTTTAAATCTTAACAAACCTATAAATGATCACAAATACACCATTGTTTTAGCAATAACTTTCCATTATCAAAATTCTATAACTCTAAAATAATAAACAAAACTGGTAATTGATACCAAATTGGCTTAAAGTCCTTTGCCAAAATTGAACCACCTAACTAATGTCCATGCACCAAAAACAGTGCCTCAAGTCTCTTCTAAAAAAACTCATAAACAGCTTAGCGTCCATATCCCAACTAAACATAATACAAGCTTGATATGCCTATTCTGTGCCCAAGGTTCATTCCTGCCTTAGTTCTCTGTAATGCGTTCGGTTAGCACTTCTAGTAGCTCGCCACTCCCGGTCAAATATCGTTCTGTAGTACGAGTCCAGGTACGTCCTGGTCGGAGCTGGTGTATGATGGTTCCCTTAGTAGAGCCGGTTATATCAGCCACTTCTCCACGCCTGAATTCCCCCAGCCTGTCCCTGATCATTTGGCCATCAATGTCCGATCCCCCAACCTGTACGCACACATCGCTAGCTCCCACGATTGATCTAGTAGCCTCCCTATTCCTGCCACAGGTCAGGTCTAGCAGTTCTCCATCACTATCCGAGCTAATTGGTGGTCGTTCGTCTGCTAACGGAGTTTCACTCCTGTCCTCTCGACTCCTGATGGTTGGAGAGATTCGGTTCTCCAGGGAATGGGTAAGAGTTTTGTTGAGCTGGGGACTATGACTGCGTTTGTGCTGGGGACTATGACTGCGTTTGTGCTGGGGACTACGGCTTCGGCTGAGTTGGGGGCTACGGCTTCGGCTGAGTTGGGGGCTACGGCTTCGGCTGAGTTGGGCGCTACGGCTTCGGCTGAGTTGGGGACTACGGCTTCGGCTGAGTTGGGGACTACGGCTTCGGCTGAGTTGGGGCGTTCCTTACTAGATTTGACTGGAGCCAACACCGAGTTTTGGAATATACCCGAGTAGGAGCCGACGTATGTTCAGCAAAATGCTTCTCTAAATCCCTCCTTCGACTGGTCTTGTACGCGCAACGATCACAGTTATATTTCGGTTGGTGCACTTCCTGTTCATGTCTCTTAACGGATGCCCGACTGGCATAGGTGCGGTCACAGACTGGACACCTATAAATCTTCCGTACTTCATTCAGTGATTGTTGCTTGTTGGGGGATGCCATTACCTGGGTTTCAATGCACACATAAATGTATATTAGTCATGATATTTCTTATATATTGTTAAACAAGAATGTCATTCTAGTGAATCGGTAGGCCACTTCTAAAATTACGAATATCCCCTCGTTCCGTGTCGAAAATACTGTCCGCTACGCTTTTCTTTACTCTCTCCGATCTGCCAACTTGCAATCTCGAGCCCAATCTTCTGCTGAACCACCTCGTAGCGACAAAAATGTTCATATACGGTTGACCAATGTTCCACCGAGAATTCCAAAATGCAGAACCGATTGTTTGCTTCTGTAGGCTCAGCCTCTGCTACCGGTGGATCTGCCATCTCGTCGTCTCTACCAGGGGATTGGTTGAGGACCTCCCCTTCCAAAACTGATGCTTCTGTAGGCTCAGCCTCTGCTACCGGTGGATCTGCCATCTCGTCTCTACCAGGGGATTGGTTGAGGACCTCCCCTTCCAAAACTGATGCTTCTGTAGGCTCAGCCTCTGCTACCGGTGGATCTGCCATCTCGTCGTCTCTACCAGGGGATTGGTTGAGGACCTCCCCTTCCAAAACTGATGCTTCTGTAGGCTCAGCCTCTGCTACCGGTGGATCTGCCATCTCGTCGTCTCTACCAGGGGATTGGTTGAGGACCTCCCCTTCCAAAATTGATGCTTCTGTAGGCTCAGCCTCTGCATCAGACACTGCATGCTGGTTCCGGTCCTCATCCTGCCTGTTTGCTCTGCCAGGTTGAAATTCCCATACAGGTCGCTGCACCCCAGTGTACGGCTTCAACCGGTCTACATGAACGACCACTAGTTTAGCCCTTGGTTTCAGCTGCAGTCGTACAGTCACATCTGATAACCTCGTCACAATGAGATATGGCCCAAGCCATTTCGTCTGTAGCTTTGGACAGCGGCCCTTCTCTCGCATCTTTCGCCTGAGCCATGCATACTGTCCAACGTTGAATGAGGTGCTTTGTGCTCTCCGGTCGTAGTACCGCTTCTGCTTTCTGCACGCCTGACCCAGTCTTGCACGTGCTCGCTCATGTGCTCTCCGCATCCGCATCCTCAGTTTCTCTGCATAATCTGTCCTTACTACGTCACTGTCAGTATCATCTGGTGCAGCAAGGTCGCCCGGCATCATCACCTCTCTCCCTAACATTAGCATGTTAGGTGTTTCTCCTGTTGACGCCTGTGGACTGCCCGGTATGCACATGTAGCGAAAGGAAGAAGCTGGTCCCAATCCTTCTCTTGCCTCTCTACATCGAGAAGCGCAGCAATTGTATCCACCAGCGTGCGGTTATATCTTTCAATGAGCCCATCGGACTTCGGGTTATAGGCGGTGGTCCTCGTCTTGGTTACCCCAAGCAGATTGCATACTTCTCGGAAGACTTCTGAGATAAAATTCGGCCCTGGTCTGAGTGAACGAACCTCGGTACACCGAAACGACAGATGAACTCCACCACCAGCTTCTCTGCAACGGTTTCTGCTCTTTCGTCTGGGATGGGGTACGCTTCCATCCATTTGGTAAAGTAGTCTCCGATGACTAGGACGTACTTGTTGCCGTGTTTGGTTCTCGGCAATGGACCCAAGATGTCGAGGGCTACTCTCTCCATCGGGAAACCGCTGATTCGCTGTTGCAATGGTGCACGTGGTGTTCTACCAGCACACTTCCTTCTAGCACAAACATCGCATTCCCTCAGCGCAGAACGGATGTTGACTGCCATTCCAACCCAGTAATACCTGAGCCTGGCCCGACCCAATGACTTGGCGACTCAAGTGACCACCAGTTAGAGATGCATGGACCTCCTGAATTACATCCCTTATGAGCACTCTTGGTAGTACAATCTGCTTCCTGACAATGGTGCCGTCTGCTGACTCCCATCGGCGTACCAAGACATCGTTGCTCATCTCTAGTGCATTCCAATGCTCTAACAACTGTCTTGCGTTTTGGGACCATGATGCTGCTTCTTCGTCAGTTGGTCTTTCTGCTCTCAATTTGGCAGCTCGGACTGGCTTGATGTTTTCATCCTGCTCTTGTAGGCTTCCAATGTCAGGAGTCTCAACTGCTTCGTCTGCCAGCGCCCTGACATGTTCTGCCGATTCCTCGTCATTCCGCCCACACTGCTTACACGGTCGGCGCGACAGCCCATCAGCATTGCCGTGACTCCGCCCCGGTCTATGATGGATCTCAAAATCGTATTCGAGACCAACTCCAACCATCGTGCGAGCTGCCCCTTGAATCCTTGAAGCGAACCAGCCACTGCAACGACCCATGATCGGTGCGGACGACCACATGACGACCATACAGATACTGCCGAACTGTTTCAGGAATACCACCACTGCCAGCAACTCCTTCCTTGTTACGCAGTAGTTCAGCTCCTCCTTCCGCAATGTTCGGCTCGAGTATGCTACAACTCTTTCAACTCCATCCTGAACTTGCGAAAGGACTGCCCCGATACCGGTGTCACTGGCATCAGTATCCAAGATATAATCGCCATCTGGGCAGGGATAGGCCAGAATGGGTGGGGACAACAACCTCTGCTTGAGTTCATCGAAGCGGCCTGACACTCCTCCGTCCACTCGAATCTTCGATTCTTCTCCATCAGCTGGTGCAGAGGTTTGGCGATGCTAGCAAACCCCTCTACAAACTTCCGGTAATATGATACCAGCCCGATGAAACTCCTCATTTCCTTGGTGGTTCTTGGTGTAGGCCACTGCTGAATGGTTGCTGTCTTGTCTGGCTCTGTCGTCACTCCATCTGCTGACACAATGTGCCCTAGGTACCCAACACTGGTGCGAAACAGCTGGCACTTGGACGGTTTGAGCTTCAACCCAGCTTCACGCAGTCGCTGAAAAACCACTCTGAGACGTGACAGCTCCTCCTCCACCGTCTTGCCGAATACAATCACATCGTCCAAATACACCAGCAAGGTCTCCCACGTCAAGCCTGCCATCACCCGATCCATCAACCGCTCAAATGTAGCTGGTGCGTTGCATAACCCAAAGGGCATCACTCGCCAGGCATACAGCCCGCCATTTGCGATGAATGCTGATTTCTGCTGAGCCTGTTTGTCCAGTTGCACTTGCCAATACCCACTAGCTAGATCAAGAGTGGAGAACCACTTTGCCCCGCTTAGTGCATCCAGCGTGTCATCGATTCTTGGGAGCGGATAGGCATCCTTCAGCGTAACAGCATTCAATTGACGGTAGTCCACACAGAACCTCTTGCTGCCATCCTTCTTGGTGACGAGAACCACGTTGGACGCCCACGGACTACTTGTTCGTTCGATCGACCCCTGTGAGAGCATCTGATCTAACTGCTTGTCGATCTCCTTCCTTTGTTCAAATGGATGTCGTCTCTGTGCTTGCCGCACTGGCCTCGCGTCACCAGTATCAATCGTGTGCGGACTAGATCAGTTCTGCCGATATCCATTGACCCTTCCGAGAAGATTCCGCCAAAATCTTGTAGCAGCTCCGCCACTTGGGGATGGTACAGCTCTGGAATATCTTTGATGCTACGCCCAAGCAGCTCCGTCAAATGTGTTGGCACACCATTGCCAACAGTCACGTTTCCGTCACGTTTGATCGTCTCGACAGACTCAGCTTCTGGTAGCGGGGTCAAGCAGGCCATCATAGTTCCCCGTTTCACTATCCTCTCCTCCTTTGTTGGATTGTAAACCCGTACTGGCAGCAAATCAGCATCCGTCTCGACTACAGCCCGTGCAATTAGCAAGCCCTTATTCAGGATTTCTGTCTGGTCGATAGGTGCTTCAAGGAGACCAGGCCCAGTGATCTGTTTCTGCTTAATACCTGCCACCACGCCCTTCAAGATCGCCTCATGACCTGGAGGAACTATACTGGTTTCGCATGCTACTACTCTGCAGCAGAGTGGCTGGCCCCTGGAATCTCTGCATGGAATCGTCTCCCATGGTGTCTGCAACTCCATCTTGCGGCAATCAAGCACTGACTGCGTTTGCATCAGGAATTCTAGCCCAATGATTCCCTCATTCTTCAAATTAGCAACCGTCACCTCCACCATAAACAGCAAACCTCCCAGTTGAATCTCCGCTGTCGTTCTTCCCTTGGTCTCGAGTGGACTACCATCTGCCTGATGCACCACGAGTTTCTCGCTGCAGTACCGGTGTCCTTGATTCCTCGATCTTGTCGAAAATTGTGTCAGACACAAATGACTGTGATGAACCAGTATCGATCAGGAACGTGATGGGCTGCCCATTAATCTTGGACTGGATGAAGAGTCCCTGGCGTTTGCTGTCTTCGGATGACCCAACTGGCCGAATTTGCTCTACTTGCTCTTGCCTCCCCCACTGCCTTTCACCAACCTGACTTCTACGCGAAGCTGGTCCTTGATACTGTTGACTGCTCACTGGTATCTGCTCGACATTTTGTGCTTCGGGGCAATATCTCCAACCGTGGCCAACTCTTTTGCAATTGTAGCACTTCCGCCGATCTGCGCCTGCACTCACCGGTATGTTGTTGAGAGGCTGCATTATTGGATATGTGCATTCTTGTCGCCAATGCCCCTGTTGACCACAGTTGAAACATTTGTCGTTCTGGTATCCAGGCAGTGAAGTAGCTGGTGCTCTTGTGCCCGTTGCAATTCCAGTTGGCCTTGCTCCCGATTGCTTGGCAGACCCCACTCTTGAAATCAGCTCTTCCACCACTTTCGTCATCTTGCTCACAGCGCCTTCCGTCTCCTTCGTCGATCTGTTTGTTTGCTGATCTCCGCCATCCTCCAACGTTCTGCTATATCTCTGCGGTCGCCCGTCATATCTCTCTGTTTCCATCTTTAGAAATGCTTCTGTGCTCAGGGCTGCTTCAATCGCATCATCCAATGTGCGGGGTTGTGCACGAAACAGACCCTCTCGTACCTCTCGTAACTCATCGTAACTCTTGCAATTACCCCATCACAGAGATCATTTGAGGTCGATTACAGATAAGTCTCGTACCATTTTAGAAATTTGGAGCTCGTACCATAGATATATACAAAATTATACATTTTGTTTCCTGGTTAGTAATTACATGTATCAATATATCTATTTTTACGTCTTAAATTAGATGAAAAACATGATCAAACATATATAATATATTTGTCAATGATTGACTAAGAAAATAACAATCACAAAATTGATGTGCATTGTCACATTAGCTTGATAGATCATGATAATTATATTTTCTGTGAAAATATGCAAATTAATCATGAATATGCACAAGATACAATGAACTGGTTTTTGAACTGGTAAAGCAACTGGTATTCTACTGGTCAACTGGTAAATCAACTGGTAATTATCATCTACTGGTTTTCAACTGGTAAATCAACTGGTACATGTATATCATCTAACAGTTTCAACTGGTAAATCAACTGGTAATCATCTCATGGTTTTCAATGGGTAAATCAACTGGTTTTCAACTGGTAATCATCTACTGGTTTTCAACTGGTAAATCAACTGGTAAATCAACTGGTAATATCAACTGGTCTCATAGATGTCAACTGGTAAATCAACTGGTAATCATCTACTGGTTTTCAGCTGGTAAATCAACTGGTAATATCAACTGGTCTCAGATGTCAACTGGTATTTCTACTGGTTTTCAACTGGTAAATCAACTGGTAATCATCTACTGGTAAATCAACTGGTAATATCAACTGGTGTCAGATGTCAACTGGTATTTCTACTGGTTTTCAACTGGTAATCATCTACTGGTTTTCAACTGGTAATCATCTACTGGTTTTCAACTGGTAAATCAACTGGTAAATCAACTGGTAATATCAACTGGTCTCAGATGTCAACTGGTATTTCTACTGGTTTTCAACTGGTAAATCAACTGGTAATCATCAACTGGTAAATCAACTGGTAAATCAACTGGTAAATCAACTGGTAAATCAACTGGTAATATCAACTGGTCTCAGATGTCAACTGGTATTTCTACTGGTTTTCAACTGGTAATCATCTACTGGTTTTCAACTGGTAATCATCTACTGGTTTTCAACTGGTAAATCAACTGGTAAATCAACTGGTAATATCAACTGGTCTCAGATGTCAACTGGTATTTCTACTGGTTTTCAACTGGTAAATCAACTGGTAATCATCTAATGGTTTTCAACTGGTAAATCAACTGGTAAATCAACTGGTAATATCAACTGGTCTCAGATGTCAACTGGTATTTCTACTGGTTTCCAAATTGTATCAACTGGTATTAACTGGTACCAGTTGAGACCAGTTGAGACCAGTTCAAACCAGTAGATACCAGTTGGAAATCCTTACTGGTTTCAACTGGTATCAACTGGAATTTCGACCTGGGCCCCCTCTCTCTCTCTCTCTCAGTCTATTTCTGTCTTTCCATTATTTTTTTCTTTCTTTCTTTCTCTTTCTCTCTCTCTCTCTCTTTATATATATATCGATGAAATAGGTCAAACAAGAAACTTTTAAAGTCATCTTGTGTGTACAGATGATAAAGTGCTTTATTTCAGTTTCCACTATAATCCATGAGAATTACAATCCGCACTCTTTTTAATGATACAATGTAGAGGTGTCGCGGTCTAGTGGATTTGTCACCAGATACTGTGAATCACATGGTTCGCGGTTCAAGTACCACCGCGGCACCAATGTCCTTTGGCAAGAGATTAATATACATTTGCCACCCTCCACCCAGGTGAAGTAAATGGGTACCTGGTAGGAAGAAATTCCATGAATGCTTTTGCGCCTTATTAGGCAAAAAAAGAAGAAAGATGTTGTATTGCCCTTTAGGTGCCAAAACACGGGTCGGTCGGTCGGAAATCTTCTTTTTTTTAATTCTTTTTTTTTAGTGCCTTCAAAATGTGTCATGAATAAAGTGTTGTGAGCCTTTAATTCCGTATAGAAAACTCTAAACAGCCACAGTCGCCCAAAATATTCATAACCGGGAACGTCGCCCAAATCTCCCTTGTTTCTAGCTGGTGCAGTGCATGCATACACGTACACGGGGCCGGGGTGTATATATACTTGCATGCTCACGCTAGCAGGATTTTGAAACTAGGGCAGAAGACGAGTGAGAATTTGGGATTTATTTGATGATTTTTTGCATTTAAGCCCCATTTAAAGACACACAATACATACTTTTTATATTCATGTAAAAACATTTTTTTTAATTTAAAGGTTATTTTTTAAATATTTTTTTAAAGCCGACCGTAGATTTTCAGATTTTTGGGTCGGTCGCAAAGGGCAATACAACTATGAGGCGCCGTTTGTAAAACTATTATATAGACAAATTATATGTTATATAATCATTATTTAAGAAATAATAACCATTATTTACATATAATGCAAGTAATTGTACACTTTTATTTGTAAATAATTCTTAACCAATTTTCATTATTTATAAATAATTACAATTCATACTTCATTATTTATAAATAATTACAATTCATACTTCATTATTTATAAATAATTACAATTCACATTTCCATTATTTATAAATAATGACAAAGTACGTTTCATTATGTATATATAATTGCCATTATTTATAAATAATTACAATTCATACTTCATTATTTATAAATAATTACAATTCACATTTCCATTATTTATAAATAATGACAAAGTACGTTTCATTATTTATATATCATTGCCATTATTTATAAATAATTACAAATCATATCTTCATTATTTATATATAATGACAAAATACATGAGCATTATTTATATATAATTGCTATTATTTATAAATAATTACAATTCACATTTTCATTATTTATAAATAATTACATTTCTAAATTGTATTATTTATAAATAATTACAATTCCCATTTTCATTGTTGATAAATAATTGCTATTATTTATAAATAATTGCAATTCACATTTCCATTATTTATAAATAATAACGATTCCCCTTTTTATTATTTATAAATAATAACTGTTCACGAACCTTTTATATATATATATATATATAATGGAAAGCGCATTTCCATTATATATATATAATGAAAAGCGCACTTCCATTATATATTATTATCCGTATCAGAAATCTGAGCAGTGGTTTTACAAAATCATATTACACTTCTGGTAATCCTAAAAGAGCTAAGCAGTAAATATTTTGTTATAGTATATATAGTGTTATAGTAAATATAGTTGTTTTTTCTGTAGTGTTAGAAATAGTTAAAAGAAATGAGAATACAAGCTTCCTGTTAAAGTTGCGTGTTGTAGCATCTATGAGTTTCTGGATTCACAATTTCACACACCACAAGGACAGTCATGAACTAGTGCATCCTCCCACTAAGAAGAAATCAACGTGAATAATGAGTCATGGACCAAATTGACTGTAGATTGGCAAATATCTGATTTATTTCCATGTCATCATTTATGATAATCATATACGACCTCAACAAGGAGATGTTTTCAGGTTTTCTTTGTATTTTATATTAGAAAGACGTATATTGGAACATGAATTTCAGATGGGAATAGAGGAAAGAATTTTCAAACTTTTTTTTTTTCAAAAGGGAAGAAAGGAAGATGTTACGTGGTCTGAAGCCTAGACTAGTATCATACACGGGACTCTATGCTATCGTACGGCATGCATGTAAGCAGCGCGATAGACACGATAACATGACCACGAGTTGTATCTAACATAACGGTGTCCAAGTGTCCTTATTATAGTGTCATCATAAGATAACACTACTGCGGTACTACTGCAGTACTACCACAGTACTACCACAGTACTACCACAGTACCCGCAGTACTACATCAAAACTTGCGGTAAGACTGCGGTATGTTATTGCAGTTTTACCTCAGTACTTCTAGCCTACTGTACTAGCTCGTACTAGCCCCATTGACAAAATGGGCCCCGGAAAAATATGTTTTTTTGCAATTTTTTACTATTTTTATCTTAGGAATAAGTGGTATGATAACTATATTCTACATATATTTCTTGCTATTTTGTCCCTATTCTTTTCAACTTAGATTTTTTGTCACCAGATGTCTATTTTGTTTATTATGTTTATTATGTTTCTGGATTTAGATTGTTCTCACCCATTTTCTTCCTATTTCTTTAGTACGTTTCTGGACTTGGATTTTTCTCACCCATTTTTTATTAATGTTTCTGGACTTCTGAACTAGTTTTAAATCTTTCATTCATTCTTGGCTATTTACCTGTATATTATCAAAATATCAACACTTCTTTATAATTCATTAGATTTTTGCTAGTTGCCTTAATTTCTTACTTTTGGGCTTTCTTCCACTGTATTTGATATATATACTTAAAAAAATCATTTACCAACATTTGTTGGGCAATATATTATTAAAAAACTAGAGATTTATAAAGAGTACAAATTTACAAATAGTGCGAACGAATAAGAAAGAAGAAAAAAAAGTGAAAGGCATAAATGTTCTCAAAAAGAATGAATTTTGTAGCTATGTTTCTGGCATCTATTTTTTCTAGCTCTTACCATTTTATATTTGTGTAATTTCTTTCAGTTTCTTTAATACTTCTACATGATATTGATAGGTGTTTTTTGCGGGGGAAGGGGTGGTCAGTCATATATACTGCATGTTTATTTCTGCCTCTTTAATATAATTATCTTCATTATAGGCATACAGGCCTATTAGCTAGCACAATTACGTATCGTGTTTGCTTTTTTTCTTTGACTTCTTGACAGCATTAAATAAAAGGCTGAGTTCTTGGAGGGGTCATAAATTTTGCAAAAGGTGACAATAAAGAAAACATAATAAATTACACTCTTTTAGAGACCCCTTCAAAACAAATCTACCTAAACTGTTCAAAACCCAGGAAATAAGCCAGGAAATAATGTTTCGATGGTTGCCTATACCATCAAATTATGTTTGTTTTTAAACATTCAGTAGTATTAAAAGAAATTCAATAAATCAATATTGATAGTATGTCTTTTTGTGTAAATACAAATGAGTTCAAAGATGATTCAAACAAGTTAATGGCCCTCAGTTTATTGAATGATCATTTAATTAAGAATTTTCTGATTTTATCTTTGAATTAAATGATCTAATTGTCTATTTTAATGTGAATCAAGTATAAAAGTATCTTATTAGCAAAAGAATTAGCTAACTACTCCATTGTTTTGATGACCTTGAACTGATCCGATAAGATGGAATAATTTGTAACAATTTCCCCCAAAATAAATTTATAATTATTAGTGTGTTTGCTGCCATCTAGTGGTAGAGTGCGAACACTTTATTTTCAAATTCAAATAGATTAGGTAGATTGGACTACTTCTAGCGACCACAACTCAGCGACCACTCGTGTTCACCGAACCGTGACCGCATGATAACAATAGAATTGTTTGCTATGGTGTCTTCAAACCGGTATACAGAAAAGGAAGTTTCTTTCTCCACTTACGTTCCGTCAGAAAGTTAATTTATATTCTATATCTACCTTAATACAAAATAAATGACAAGTTTGAAACAGGATATTGGTGAACAGATTGGTACGGAGCAGTACTGGCTCTCTTTATTTTTGTTTACACTTCTTCTTTTTACAAATTCTTCTTTCAATTTGATGGATTAAAACACGACGTGTAATGTAGACAGTAAACATGACACACGTTGAATATGTACTTTTAAATGACATTCTTTTAAAAACCGGGTAGGCTGTATTTAGGCGCCTGCAGAAAGCATTACATGCGCTCGAAATATATACATCAATTTTGTTAGGTTGGAAACTAACCGTGCGATTTATCTATATTTATTTATTTTTTAAAGATAAACCTAGCGAAAATGGAAAACAAGGCGTCCAGTGCCTAGCTAGTGTTGGACACTAGTTTACGGAGGCCACGAACAACCCCCAATATATTTGTTATTTTTTGGAGGAAACGTGGTTGCGGCCAAGGGAACTGAACGAGGGCGCACTCCCTGTTCCTTGTTTTAAAAAAAAAAAAAAAAGTAATACGATAACATTTATGAAAAGTCGTGCACCTACAAGTATTTTGGATAAGAGTTTTGTAGGTGTCATGTAAACATACATGTAAAATAGTGAAATTGTTGGCAGTATACTACAAATATAATTGCTAGATAGTCAAATATGAACGATAGTGATTCAAATTCCGAGGCTCTGTAAAGGTATGAAGTCAGACTTGGCGTCGGGTTTTAAATAAGCGTTCCTGGCCTTTGTCGACTTCCATCGTCCGTGCCTTGAATCAGAAAAGGTGAGACATTGGCGTTTAAGGCTGCAGTTGCCCCTCCTGACCTCATGCTGTGGAGACCGTAAGCTGAGATGTCGGTTACAAATGGCTTGATGGCGTCTAGCACTATTTCACGTGTACGGGTATAGCTGAGAGGATGAACGGTAGGAGTTAAACCTTTGGTAGATGAGCATAGTCTACGAAGGACAGGTAGAAGCGAGCCCGGCGGATCGCGGAGGGCTGCAAGATATCTCTCAGCTACGCGTACTGGACATGATTGCTTGAATGATCTAGCGATAACGACATCAGACCCCTGTCTAAATTGGTCTGTTTTTGAGCTCGCGAGGTGAACGACGAGACGATCAGATGTGAATGTGAGGTCGTTATTGGAAGTATTTCTCAGATCATCAAATCTCGAGAAACCAGCATAAGAAATGAAGCACACAAACAAAACCCGTAGATCTGCTAGAGAAGCATGGTCATGCCCGTATTTCTCGTAGATCTTCGTTAGAATATCTGGGGTGATCGGATGCTTTCTTAGTGTCGGTGAAGATGTGGCGCGTTTGAAACCTTGCAGGGCGAGCTTGACCATTGGGTTATCGGTAGGAGAATGCAGACCTGCTAAGTTGTGGATCCACTTTATAGCTGCTGTCGCAGAGTCGGCAAGCGACTTCATGCCGGTTGTAGCCAAATGAGATATGTACGGAGACAAATGGAAGGGTTGCACCGGGAAAACCGACAGACCTTTTTTAGACGTGGCCCAATCCTCCCATCTTTTCCAAGAATGAAGATATTGCTTGGTGGTTGAAGATGCCTTGGCAGTCATCAGGAGTGACGGAAGATCATAGACTGCATGCTAAGGCTTGTAATGATGGGTCCTGGAGTGGCGAGGACGGCTTGCTCCATTCCTCTGCCAAATTGGAGGATATAAACAAGAAACAAAACAGCAAATCCGACAACAATAGCGTGGTCGCATAAAAGGGCGACAACTTTTGACGATCATGATCATGACACAAATAATGATCGGTGTAAATAAATGCTATGCATTTGCTTCTTTAATGTGATATATGCAATAGTTTTAAAAGGAAGTTATTTTGGGATGGGAGGGTAATAGAGCTCTGACTGCATAACCGAGAATGAGCGTGTAAGCTCGAATCTCGAATAACGAGAATGCATATAACAAAAGATTACGTAATGCAGCTGTTACCGGAGGTATGCGTTCGATAACGAACATAAATTCCACTTTCTTTCTCCACTTACGTTCCGTCAGAAAGTTAATTTATATTCTATATCTACCTTAATACAAAATAAATGACAAGTTTGAAACAGGATATTGGTGAACAGATTGGTACGGAGCAGTACTGGCTCTTGAGAAAAACGCCAAAGAAAGTTGGAGAAGGCGGGTAAAGAGTGACACTGATGCTTGTACATCTTGTTGTTGGGAGAAACTTGCGTACAAAACGACGCAATTTAAATTGGTGTGCCGAAAAATACGATGATAAACGCATGTCAACGTATTGAAAATTACGAACCAAGAAGGTGAATTTCGAAATGCATGTTTAGTGAAACATTGAGAAAATTGAGTGCCGAATGATGCATTGGAAGATACATGTCAAGTGATGCATTAAATCAATATTGAATACCAAATGATGCATTGAAACGATTTATGCATACCAAATGATGCATTAACAATTTATGCATACCAAATGATGCATTAAACGATTTTTGCGTGCCAAATGATGCATTAAATCAATGTTGCATACCAAATGATGCGTTAAAACGATTTTTACGTGCCAAATGATGCATTAACAATTTTTGCATGCCGAATGATGCATTGAAAACGAGTTTTGCATGCCAAATGATGCATTAAATCAATGTTGCATACCAAATGATGCGTTAAACGATGTTGGAGTTTGCATGAAACAATGAACTAAAACAAAGGTGCATGTCAAATGACGCATTAAACAAAAAAGCATACCTAATGATACATTTTAGGCACATGTTGAACAGTATCCCATTTCCGTACAACAAAATCCCCGATTATTCTGTCGGGGTGGACGTTTATAGTCAAAACGGAGAGCTAAGGAAAGAAAAGAAGGGTTCTCATTAAAAACGGTTGCGACTCCTAAAGAAGATGGGTGAAAGGAAATGTTAAGAAGCCTCCAATCGTGCACGTGAGGGTCCAAATGAGATCCGTCTGGACAGACAATCGGCCAAAAGTAAGAAGAAGGCCACTTAGGGATGATCAAGGTAGCGGTGGCACCATCTGATGCTAAGCGCTTGATGACCTGTGAGATAAGGCATACGGGTGGACAAATATAATTGTTATCAAAGTGCCAGTCCTGGCAGAAGGCGTCCACACCGGAAGTACCCCTGCACCAAAATCTGGAGTTAAAGGTTCAGACTTTCTTATTTTGAGGTGAGGCGAATCTGTCCACAGTATGAGGTCCCCACAAGGAGTCGATGACTGAAAAGGAAACTTCATCGATTTCCCAATCATCATAGTCTTGGTATTTACTTATTTTATCGGCTATTTTGTTCTCGTTCCTAGGCAACCATTCGGGATATATGACGATATTAGTGAGTTTGGCACAAATCGAAAATTGCAAGAGCAATGTCATGAAGGTCTGGCTTGACACTCCCGTTCTTGATAATGCGTGGGACGTTTGCATTGTCTGTCATCCGCTTGAGCTTTTGATTTTGGAAAAGAGAATGGCCTTCAGAAATTATTCGAAGTGCGGCGGCCAGTTCGCGCCAAGTAGAACTTTTGAGCGACTCTGCGCGAGTCCACTTTCCGTGGAAACGCGTGTGAGTGTTGTCCTGTACGTAGCCTCCGTAACCGGTATCGCTAGCGTCTGAAAAAACTAGCGCAGATGGGGCTAAACAAAATTTAAAAGGAAAACCATTAAACTCTGTAATATTCTTCGTCCAAAATTGCAGTTCTTTGATTACGGGATCGGGTAGCATTATGGAATCTAACCAAAGCGCACGTGATTCGATTGCGCGATACGAGGCGCGTGTCTTAATTGAGCCTAAATACAGGACCAATTGCGAGAGACGTGAGATGATTTGTCCCGCGAATGAAGCCAAATTCTTTATAGGTACTGGTCGTGCTGACTGTGTCAAAGAAACAATCGCTTCGATGCTGAGCAGCAATTTGTTGATCTTAGATTGTGGTACAAAAAATTGCTCTGTTATTGAATCTAGAACGAGACCTAGATATTGGATTTGATTGGTGGGTTCCCATTTGCATTTTGTCTTGCTGGGGACAAACCCGCTGCGGGTAAGGGTGTCGCGCACTAAGGTCATGCTCGATAGTGCCGAACTGAGGCTGGGGGAAATGACGAGACCGTCGTCGATATAAACGAAGGAAATAATGCCGCGGGCGCGCCAGTAATAGACTAATGGTCTAGTTAGTTTGGTAAACAAGTGACGTGCGCTGTTGAGGCCAAAAGGTAGAACCGTGAACATGTAATATCTAACAATTGAATCATTATGAACCCAGGAGAAGCCTAAGTATTGCCGGTGTGGGGGGAAGATATCGACGTGATGATATCCGGATTCTAGGTCGAAAGAGAAATAAAATTGGTTTGGACCGAGTACCTGCGAAATGTGGGGTAAATCTTCATACTTGAATTTAAACTTCTTAACATATTTTTTTGGGTGGCGTAGGTCCAGAACCAATCGTAACTTTTTGCCTTCAGCAACTGTTAATGGATTGCAGCATGTGGGACGTGATTTTACTTCGACGACACACTGTCTTTTCAACAAATCGGCAATGGCCGTCTCAACGAACTCAGGATGATTCAAACTTGATCTGTTATATCTTTGCATAAAACTGAGGGGGAAATATGTCAAAAGGTAACTTATAGCCTTCATTGATAATATCAAGAATAAATGGTGTGGCTTTAAGCTCAGGCTTCCAAAAATTATAAGATCGTTTAAGTCTACCTTTGACTCCTGGTGGTAGCTTCACTCTAAAGGGTTCCTTGGTTGACGCCTGGGGGCCCTGGTTGCTGGCGTATTGGCTGTCGACTGGCTCTGATGGCTGGGCAACTGGTACGGACGTGACCGCCCTTACAAAAAAACCTAATGGTAAATGAATGGTGTTTGAATGGTAGCGTCAATGGTAAATGGTATTTCAATGGTGTTCCAATGGTGGATTCTGTATGGTGAATGGTGTTTCAATGGTGGTGTACGATGGTAGGTGGTGTTTCAATGGTAGAGTTTGTATGGTGAATGGTGTTTCAATGGTAGAGTCTGTATGGTGAATGGTGCTTCAATGGTGGAATTATATGGTGAATGGTGTTTCAATGGTGGCGTCTGATGGTGAATGGTGTTTCAATGGTGGAATCTTCACGGTGAATGGTGTTTCTGTGATACATGTCTTTGTTAAATGGTATTCCAATGGTGGCGTCTGATGGTGAATGGTGTTTCAATGGTAGAGTCTGTATGGTGAATGGTGTTTCAATGTTGGAATTGTATGGTGAATGGTGAAATCTCTAAGTGCTAGACAAACAAAATACAATGATAAACAATTACATATCAAACAAAACAAAATTCACTTAAACACATAAATTACAATACATATGAAATATACATCAATGTGAAAAGAGTAAGTTAATCAAAAGACGTTTTACTGTGGAAATACCGACATCCATCTGGGGCCCGTTTCATAAACCATTTGACTTACTATAACAAATTTGATATCTATAACAAATCTAATTACGACTATGGCAATCTCTTATAGAAGTGCAAATCTGTTCATGAAACTAATAATTGTCCGGACACCCAACCCACCATCTATTTTTCCATCTAAACAGTACTTTTTTTCTTGATTGGAAAGGGTCTTTAATCACTATGTGTTGAGTATTTAAAAATTACCTTCATTGTTTAAAGAAAAATTGTTGAATTGAAATAAACAGTAAGTGATTCATGTGCATTGGTTGCTATAATTGCCAGCTAAACAAAAGGGTCTTAATTAATAACAATACAAATTATTATCTAGAAATTGTTTTCAGTGTTGACAGAATTAAGACATCTTTTCATTGCCAAAATAAAATCATGCGCATTGATTGCTATATTGCCAGTCTACTATTTCTTGATTGTCTTATATTTTGTCTCAATTGACATTATTGAGGCTCGTATTATTTGATTAACTAATGTAAAATATACAAACATGCACTATGTGGAATTACCACATCTTACTAATGCCAAGAATCTTGTATGAAGCATATACTTATTTTTAATGATGTGACAATTGTTTTCATGATGCATTGCTTCCAGGGGCGCGGCGATTTCTTTTCATGACCAGGGGCCGGGGACGAGATGCGAGGGACGAGGGAGCAGTACGTGGCGCAATGAGCAAAAACGTTTGGGGCAGAAAAAAAAATCCGCATCACCACCATGCACTCTTACATGTTACATGCAGGCCCCGCAGAACGTTTTTCAAAGTGGGGGGGGGGGCTAAAGTATTTACGATCAGGTAGAGCAAAGCAAGCGAAGCAAGTGGAGCGTAAATTGACGTGGGGTCCAGGGGGCAAAGCCCCGGCGGGGTCAGGGGTGAGACCCATGATCAGCTCAGGGGTTTTAGGCATTTAATTAAGGTCAGATGAGCATCCAGGGGGCAGAGCCCCCGGAAGCTCAAGGGTTTTAGGCATTTAATTACGGTCAGATGAGCATATTCTTATACCTTGTGAGACTGGCATGCAGATCACTAATTGGAGTGGGGTCCAGGGTGCAGAGCCCTCAGAAGCTCAGGGGTTTTAGGCATTTAATTACGGTCAGATGAGCAACCAGGGGGCAGAGCCCCCGGAAGCTCAGTGAAAAATCATGCCATCATGCATTTTGTTTGGGGGGAACTGCCCCAAGCCCCTCCCCTATCAGTAGGCCTACGCAAGTGCGAGGGAGCATAGTGAACAAGAGGGGTAAAGGTGACGGAAGTGAATACCCCTCAGTCCTCACAGGTTTTTGAAGTTTTTGTATTAAAAATTACATTCCTTAGCAAAACTATAGTATAAAAACAAGCAATATACTTTTTCACACTTCACTTTTCTTGGTATTTACTTGTACATTTTGAAGGATATTATGAGAGGAGCATAGCTCCCGAGCGAGAAGATTTTGCAAATTTTTATTTGTCTAAACGCTGCACTCTTGGGCCCTCCAGAGCCTAAAAGTGTGTTGCAACCTTTAGTATTTGCTATACATTTTTTGGCACTTTTTCAAATTTTCAGGGGAATGATTCCCCTAAAAATTGAGGGGGGACCCCCGGATCGCCGCCCCTGATTGCTTCTCATAATAGTGTGAGAAAAAAATGAAATAAAACAATATACAATCTTTAATACATGTATAACATGATCTTGTATCTATGTATTTCTGTTGTCTAAGACAATTTTGTAAGTTTTGGGAGAGAAACAGGAGGAAGAGATAAAAAGGAGAGAAAATGTCTTAATTACTCATGAGAAATTCCAAGATTAGATGAAGCAAGATAAATGAGTGATGGCTTGGAGAGAAACTTTGAATCTATTCAGAGTTGTGATTTTTGAGCAATTAAAGTATAAATAAGAATGAGGAAGAGATCCTGTTGAGCAAATCTTTAGAATAGTGGAGGAAGAGATGTGTGACAATAAAACAGATTGTTATATGTTCAGGACGTTTGACATGAGGGATAATTATTCATCATATTTTATCTTTAGTTCTTATCACATCATTCTCTAGTTTTACACTTTCATCCTCCATCTCGTAGCATTTTTCCCTTAAATCTCTTCATCTTCTATCTCTATTTTATTTTGTCAGCTCTCCTTACTCATTCTTCAAACAATGGCCTTTGTTTCCATTACGATCTGCAAATCTAACACCATGAATGAGTATAATAGAGAACGTTAATTCGAACCTGTGCATTGGTGCAAGTACAGTGCGTCGGCTGCTAGCGTTTCGCATGGTGGCGTTCAGACGTTAGCGGCGCTCTTGCTCTCTTTTCCATCCCATCGTCCCTTGCGGTAGCCGGTAGGCTATTTGAACTACTATTTGAACTTCGTCCGTGCTTGAAATGGCTTTAGATCCTACGTAGAAATCCCGTAAGTACATGTCATATTTATTCCCCAATACGAAGAATAATATTTATATCTATGTGCTCTTTTATATTTGAATACTTTTCCGGCGGTTAAACAAAGATTGATTATGAGAGCTCGTGTGCAGTGACTGTCCAATATTAATTTCGTGCGCCAGTATAGTAGGCGAGTCGAGAGCGGAAGCTGCCTGTAGCGCCCGGGCTAGACCCGGGCATTATTGTATAAGTCCATACTGTCATTCGATGCTGTTAATTATATCCGGAGTTGGCTGTCGGATTTAATAAACTTAGGGGCGGGCATCACCTACAACATGTAGATCTAGATCAAGAAATTGAACATAATTTTCAATGTTGGTAAAATAGTAATTTTAGTAAAGACAATATCCAAATTAAATTAGCACGATTAATTCTGCAAATGCTCATCAATCATCAATGTTTAAATGATCATGCTCATTCTATTCTATTTCTAGACTAAAGATTTAATTCCCCCTCTCTTTTGATGATCATGCTCATTTTGTTATTCTAAGGATTTAATTTCCCCTCTCTTTAAGTTTTACAGGAAAATGTACAGAAGAACTTGTGGCAGTACCAAATGCTTGCCCTCTTTGAGTTTGTGCTTGAAGCAAGAATGTCCTGGAGAAAACAGACCACCACAAGACTAATGAGAAGGTAAACATGTTTTACCTTTGATTTTTAACTTGATCTGTTTAGTTTGTCAAGTGAAAGGAAATTTTGAAATGAGTGAGGTCAACGTCAAGGCCAAGTTGGAGGCAGATGCAAAGGGCCGGTTTGAGAAGTATCCATTCAGGGGTGGCTAAGCTATGCGTACATCAACATGTATACTAACAAGTTGCTGTAGATTTTATTTAAAATGTATTTTAACTTCCAATATTTTTTTTTTAGAATTAACATTTGAAGGTC
Source organism: Mesocentrotus franciscanus (assembly GCA_037976565.1). Lineage (NCBI taxonomy): Eukaryota > Metazoa > Echinodermata > Echinoidea > Camarodonta > Strongylocentrotidae > Mesocentrotus > Mesocentrotus franciscanus. The sequence goes on along the minus strand of CP137671.1, from coordinate 12,047,970 downwards.
ATGTAGAAGGGGGTCCAATACATGAAATGGAATGGCAAGCAAAAGAAAAATAATTGATCTTCCAATTTTGCTGAAAAAGTAAACATTGAAGACAACTGAAGTAATAAATAATGCTTTTTAATTTGTATTTTCTTACATATTCAGTTAATATTTATTGAATTGTTTATAATTCTGTTCCAGGGATTGAGAAAGAGGAGATCATGGGGTGCCTCAAGGTTCCAGTTTTGATGTTCTGCCCCTTACCTCGGCGATGGCCCCTTGTGTCTGACAATATAGGAGCAATGCAGAATGGACTGGTAATTCATAATGAATATTACAATATTTTTCAATAAAGTCTGGGAAAGAATTTAGAAACAGAGATAACCTCATAACATGTGAGTCTGTCATGGCATTAAGGTTAAGACGACATTTGCTCCTGCAGCGACTGCTCCAGGCTTTATATAGTCAAAAGTGTAGGGTTGGGCTGAGGGTTGTAATTGAGATTGAGATGGTTTAGAGTAAGGGTTAGTCTAGTTTTGGGTCCAGGGATGAAGTTCAGTATTTGGTTTAATAGTGTAGGAAATTGACGTGGAGCAATTGTCTCGGGAGCAAGTGTCGTACAACCGGATTTTCCAGCAATCCATGTGCTGGTGGAGCTGATTGTATCTTGCTCATCATTGGCAGTTTGAAAATCTTCCTCTGTATTGTGATAGCAGCAACATGATGAAGAGTGGAAGGGAAAATAGTATTCAACACTTCTATCATTTACAATAGCTTTAGTAAAGTAATAAATACACTGACCTGCAGTTTGCAAAAATGTAGCACTATATTAACAATTAAAAGAAGTAACCGCTTTTACGACATGCTCTATTGGCAATTGTTTACTGGTTATGTTGTAACACAAAATGAATTCTTAACCTTAATCCTGGATCCATTGCTAAACATAATGTCAACCCTTATATATTAAACATTGCCAGTCTGCCAGACCCAAAGTCAGGTTACCCTATTGTTCAAAGTTGATATTTTATTGCACCTTTACTGAAAGTTCAAAAATATCTGCAAAACCGTACCCGATGTTCACTTTATAATTATTATTGTACACTGCTTTCATGAACATGCCATAAGTGTGAAATCATTGTATGTCTCTATATACAAACAGGTGCCTGTACATGCAATGCATTTCATGCAAAGGAAGAGTAGCATGAGAAGCTCATGAGGATATAGAAGACAGGACAAGGACCTTGCTGTCTAAAGCTCAGAGGCCAGATGACAGTGTCTGAAGTAAGTTGCCCCATAGAAGAGCATGAACTTTCAAATGCAATTGTCAACCAACACACCATTGCCACCTGCAACCCATCCCACTTTCACAATATATTCTCTAAACAGCAGTAACCTAAGTTCAACATTTGGATTAGTGATTAAGAAAGGCTACAGAAAATTGGTAAATCTCCTTTTTCATACTCTTATAGCAGATTATTTTTGGGGAGGGCAGTCAGCCTAGCAGTTTAGGGTCTAATTATCTCATATGGCTATGTCCTGGCTGTCCTGGAGGTATTTGCCCCAGAAGTGTGATAAAGAAAAATATGTCTGTGTACTAAAAGTAAAACAAAAACAAATCATTAGACACATTTTGGTTGTTAACAGCTCAAAACTTAAAACTCGTATCAGAATGAGGTTTTTACACCGTAAAGTTGAAGGACGTAAAATTTATTTGGAGTAAATTCTATCATTTCTATGACATTTCTATGAATGCTTCTTTTAAAACAATGGTCTGAATGTTTAATTGGATCTTTGACACAGACATGTAGTATATTAGTCATAAAAGGCATATTTGGCAATATAGTAATTTCATTTCAGACCATAAAGAGAAGTACATGTATTATTACAAGCATGAAAAATAAGAAATGTACTCCTGTCAAGCTAACAGTATGTTTAATTGTTTATATAAAATTAATAGCCCTTTAAAGATTACTAGAAGTAGAAGAATAAGAAGAAGAAATACACTGATAATGTTAGGTTTTCATCTTAAAGTGCTTGTACAATATTTGAAAATGGTTAATTTTGTTCAATTAACATTTTATTCAGGAACAGCCGGCTTGTCAGAATTGGTTACTAAGATGCAAGTGGACTTGTCTGAGGTAGGGGCTGAAGAGGAGCAGTCAGCAGAAGGAGCATGCGACTTTAAAACAATGCGGACTCCTCTCCCAAGTTCATCTCAAATCACATGGCTCTTCAGGAGATTATCTGTTGTAATCATTCAAAAATCAGATTCCAGTGCTTGTATAAAGGTGTGTAAGTTTCACCTTTATTTTTCAAAATCGTAGATGGTACAGGTAAATCTCAGATGCAGCAAAATCGCCTATACTAAGTTGTTAACATAGAAAATGTATGACACTTTCCTTAGTGCTGCTGCCGAGTCATCTGAAGTTCATTGAAAAAGAAAAGAATTTACAGACTTCTTGCTCACGTATGAAATGAGTGCTGTTTCTCAAAAGAATTTGTAAGTTGTTTCATTTGAAATTCTTCGAGATCAAATCTTCTAAACATTAAGACCTATTTATTTTGGATTAAGCAGGATATTGACTTGTACTAAAAATTGTGAGTATGGTAATTGATCCACCAGTAGATCCAAGACCACATATGACAGAATAAAAACTTTTTTTGTGCAAGCACTTTCTTAAATTGTGTGATTTCATGGTTTTAACGCATCCAGGAGGAAAATTATTTCAAGGCAAAATGGATCATTATTTCCCTCATCAAATCGGCAACTACTAATTTTTCGATATTTTAAAATCATAATAGGGGAAATATTTAGTAAGTTAAAGTTAAGAAAACCATTTATCGGTTTGTGATACGGTCAAATGATAGAGAAATTGATGCTCTTTCTCCTTGTACACTTAATATAACTTAAACAGTACTATCAGTAGGCTTACGGTTGCACCGTGTGAGAGAGGGGAAAGGATTGGGGAGTCGTGAAAAGGACTGTCTGTAATCTTTTTTCTTGAGTGTGTGTGTAATCCTGAAAAGGACTGTTGGTAATCTTTCTTGAGCTTATAGTTCTAAAGAGAACTATAGCGCCGGTTGGAAGGGTGGGTAGTAGGAGGGCTCGACCTTTCGAACAGGTTGACTATCCATCGTCAGGAGTGTGACGACGGATAGTCAACCTGTTCAAACCCCTCCTACTACCCATCCTCTCCAACCGTCGCTATAGTTTTTGTTAGAACTATAAGATCAAGAAAGATTACCAACAGTCCTATTCAGGACTACACACACATTCAAGAAAACAAGATTACCAACAGTCCTTATCAGGACTCCCCAATCCCGCCACCCCCTCCTCTCTCACATGGTGCAACCGTAAGCCTACTGTATATCTACATCACCATGCAAGCTGATACTTATAAGCAGCATTAATATAACTTGTTATATTGCTCAAAAGTAGGCCTACCAAATCAGTGAAATCACATATATATACATGGGCAATGGTCCTTGATGGGTTCAACTTTATTGGCAAACGGAAGAGATGTGTGCATGAATAACTTGAATGACAACATTTTTATTTCTTTTACCACTGTGCAGGCATAAAAAGTCAAATTATGAAGGTATTTTTGTTTATGTATCCCAGCATAGAAACAGAAGCATCTGGAAATATTTGCCATATTGCTGGTTATTCATGTAAATTTTAAGTGTATTTGATATTACTTACTGGACAAGGTAAATTTATACTTTTTAAATGCATATTAACAAGACTCATTAGTACAATGTGTTTTAGCCGCATAAATATAGTTCCTTGCTTTTATTATTATATCTATATATTTTTTGAAATGTACATAAGTCTGATGGTCATGCATCCAAAGGGAATACAGTGTGATGCAGTTTGTAATACCCCGTTATCGACTCGTTGTTCACTTTTATGGTAATCACAAATTTATGATGCATCTGTTTTCTTAAAATACTTTCTGTAATTTGTTTTAATAGACATATTCTAAAAGTCGTGATTTCCATGATGTGCCAAAGACTTCAAAGCTACAGTAAATCAGTAATTATAGATATTTTTGACAGAAACCACAAAGATTTTGTTTTTGTTATACTGTTCATCTGTCACACTTTCATGCAGGAACTATAGGGATATGTATTGGTTTGTAGTATGATTACTTCAGTTTTTATTGGTATCTGAGCAGTAATTTGTTAGTGGTCCCTAAGTGTGATTGGCTCATTGTACTTGTTTGTTAATCACAATTTATTACTACCGTATTCGGTACTAGAATAATATGCAGCTGTGGTTCTTTTTTCAATACTCAATTTTGTTAAACATATTTGAAAAGACTTTTATACTTTTATTCATGTACCAAAGACAAGTTACAGTGTTATTGTGAGCCATGCACGGCCATGTACTCTCTTATTTTGTAGGAAATTAAATAGTTTTATGTTGTTGACTACAAATTTGCACTTTATAGTATTATCTTTTAACAACTATTTGTATCTGACTTGAAGTCATTTGTTGGATGACTGGAATGTACCAAAGTCTGCATAAATGGCGGTGGCTGGTAGTTTAGCAGTTCGTAAGTGGTATCATTCTAACCTAATATACCATTTAATACTCACCATTTACATGTAGGTGCCATTAGCATACCATTCACAATCCACATTGTTCTCCCATAGGTCTACTGTTATCATTCACCGCAACAACTGGCATAGCATAATATTCTCTATCTACCATTTATTGTTGCATACCATTGGTAAACCATTCACCAACCACCACTGACATACCATTGGCATACCATTCACTAGTCGCCATTGGTCTTTCCATTGGTATACCATTCACTGTCCACCATTAGTGTACCATTGGCACACCACTCACCGAACACCATTGGCCTACCATTGGAGAATGGTGAATGGTATACAGTGGTAGACCAGTGGTGGGTGGTGTATGGTAATTCAATGGTAGGCAAATGGTGGATGGTGAATGGTGCGTCAATGGTAGGCCAATGGTAGGCCAATGGTGGATGGTGAATGGTAGGCCAATGGTAGGCCAATGGTGGATGGTGAATGGTACGTCTATGGTAGGCCAATGATGGATGGTGAATGGTAGGCCAATGGTGGATGGTGAATGGTAGGCCAATGGTGGATGGTGAATGGTAGGCCAATGGTGGATGGTGAACGGTAGGCCAATGGTGGATGGTGAATGGTAGGCCAATGGTGGATAGTGAATGGTAGGTCAATGGTGGGCAAATGGTGGATGGTGAATGGTAGGCCAATGGTAGGCCAATGGTGAATGGTAGGCCAATGGTGGATGGTGAATGGTATGTCAATGAAAGGCCATTGGTAGATGGTGAATGGTATGTCAATGGTATGCCAATGGTGAATGGTACAAAATTTGCATATTTCATATTCAAATTTCAATGGTGTAAATGGTACCATTCATCTACCATTGGTGATTATGCAAATGAGCGTCAAAAAATTATTATTAGGTTGAATGGTATTTCACTGGTAGATGAATGGTACCCAATGGTATGCTGCGGCGTAATCTCAATGGTATCCGAATGGTATTTAAATGGTGTTTGTGAATGGTATCCGTATGGTATTTTCAATGGTACTTCCGAATGGTATACCATTGGTATACCATTGAGCATTTTTTTGTAAGGGCGGCGATGCCGCGCTGGAAGCAGACATGGTTATCGTAGCGGCGCTGGAAGTTTGGTATGAAGGTGGCCGGGAAGCGGCGAAAAGAACCAAGAGGGCGTTGAGCAGGGCGAGGTTATGGGCGTGGTCTTCCCGGGTCGACTTCTTTGCCGCGATTCCGCTCTTTTGCAGAAGCGGCTTTCTCCGCCTAGACGAAGAAAGGTGGTTATGAATTAATAAATACGCTCGGATATTTTGTGATACATAATATATAATCGATATCTAATACTGTGTGCAAATAAGAGAAATCGAGATTGGAAATTATAAGAGACGATAAATACGTGTAATCTTTCGTATAATTTTTTTTTTTTTTTTACTCGAGGGTTTTTGATTATTATTTATATATAGGGTGATAATGTTACAAAACTGCTTTCCGCATAATATACAATCGGTTATAATTAAATTATATAACCGGTATTTCTACTCGTTCGTTCATTTCGAATTGTGAACAAATTATGTAAGTGAATTCGAGGACAATTTAATGGAAAAATTACGTATCTTTCGAAGACGCTTCTCATCGCCGGAGTCGTCGGCAAGTTCATCGGCGACGTATTCGTTTACGGTTTACCATCCGAGTGGCGACCGATCAGCGATTCTTATCACGATATGCGGGTGTCGACCCGGTGCTGTAAGGCGTGGATGGCCGACAGGATTTCTTCGTTCGAGGCGCGGGAATTTCGTCCATATCGTTATGGGTGTGGCAGTTAGCTTGAAGTACTTGTTAGGCCTATAAGAACCGAGAGCTCTGACTGCATAACCGAGAATGAGCGTGTAAGCTCGAATCTCGAATAACGAGAATGCATATAACAAAAGATTACGTAATGCAGCTGTTACCGGAGGTATGCGTTCGATAACGAACATAAATTCCACTTCTAAGAGGTACTCATCAGATGAAAAAGGACCAACCGGTTTCCACAGGCAACAAGTTAATTGAACCTGAGCATTGGTACACACGACATGCACTATAATTGCATACCCTACCGACGGTGGGATGCGGGCGCGCGCGCGTGCGTGAAGTTAGCGACCGTAATGATGAATTACTTACATGATTTTAATGAGGATCTGAGATTACAGTCGCTAACTTCACACACGCGCGCGCCCGCTCTACACTCGGTTTACACTTGTATTGTGCACCGATTTGCCGTGAAAACTGAGAAAGTGTCTTCGTTTTTAGTTAAAATACTTCAAAAATATAAGAAAATTGACACGAAACAGGTAAGAAAGATAACGACTTTTAAATCATGACCATTATTTTAACAAGTTATTGTTGAAGATTCATCCCGAATTGTTAGTCAGTCTACCTCTCTTTCTCTTCCTTCTTAATGAAATTTTCTCTCACCGCCCCCCCCATCCTCTCATTCGATTTCTTTCTCTCTCTCTCTATTTTCTCCAGACTATCCTTTCTTCCTCAGCCTTTGTCCCTCCCTTTCATTCCCTGCATGTTCCTCTATCTTTATAAATCTATATCAATTCTTCTCTTTTCTCCTTTCTTTCTTTTATATCTACATTAATATACCCCTCTCTCTCTCTCGCTCTCTCTCTCTCTCTATATATAATTTATATAACCCATTGGGAATGATAAGTGGACCAGTAGATCTGAGATTAAGCCATTTAAAAAAAGGAAGAGGAAGAAGGGAAAGAAGAAGAAAGGGAAAAAGAAAAGATAATATGTTAAAAAACTAGAGATTTATGAAGAGAACGAATTTACAATAGTATACGAGAAAAAAAATTGAAAGGCGTAAATATTCTCACAAAGAATGAAACGCCGATAACACCAACAAACAACAACAACAACAACATAAGGGTTCCATTTGTTGGCTATATCTTTCTCTGTTCCCCCTCTCTCTTCCTTCATTGTTTGTCTGTATTTCAATTGCTCTCATACATTTTTCCTCAGCTTATATCCCTTCCACTCATTCCTTGATGGATCCTGTATTTTCTATCTATCCAGATATTGTTTTTTGTATCTATCAACATATTCCTTTCCTTTTCTCGTGCGCTCTAGTATCAGCCTCTTCCATTTACATCACCCCTACCCCTTTTCTCTCTCTCTCTCTGTTTCCCCTCCCCTCTCGCGCTCTCTCTCTCTCTGTGTGTGTATGTATATATATATCTTTCATCTTACTCTCTCTATTCCATCTATCCATATTATATATTTTTCTTTCTATCTATAATTATATTCCTTCCCTTCTAACGCGCGCTCTAGTACCAGCCTCTTACATTTACATTTCCTTTACCCCTTTCTCTCTCTCTCTCTCTCTCTCTCAATTCCCTTATAATAGACATCTTCTTTTAAGTTTTCTTATTTTCCTTTCCAGTCTATTTTGCCCCTCCTCTTAATCTGGAATCATCCTCTGCCATTGACATTACCCTACCCCTTCTCTCTCTCTCTCTCTCTTTATCTCTCTCTCTTTCTCCAATTCCCTTATATTAGACATCTTCTTTTAAGTTTTCTTATTTTCCTTCTCATTCCTTTCCAGTCTATTTTGCCCCTCCTCTCCATCTGGAATCATCCTCTGCCTTTTACATTACCCTACCCCTTCTCTCTCTCTCTCTCTCTCTTCTCTCTCTCGCGCGCGCGCTCTCTCTCTCTCTCTATTTCTCTCTCTCGATCTCTCTCTGTCTTTCTCCTTACTCTTTCTATTCATCTATCCATATCCCCTTTTCCTTCGACAAGTTCCCATTTTCCTTTGCAATAAGTGTCCGTTTTTCATTCTCATAAGTGCCCTTTTTAATCTCTAGGAAGTGCCCCTTTTCATGTACGAGAAGCACCCCTTTTCACTTTTGATAAGCGCCCCTTCACCTCTGATAATTACCCTATTCAAATCTTAGAGCTGCCCCTTTAGCTTTGACAAGTGTCAATTTCCTTTTGATAACTACCCCTTTTTAACTCGGATAAGCGCACCTTATATTTTCACATGTGCCCCCTTCCTTTCTAATAAGTGCCCCTTTTCCTTATGATGAGTGCCCCATTTATATAAAAAAAGCCTATTCCCCTTCTCATAAGTGCCCTTTTCATCTCTTGCAAATGACCCTATTCAATTCTGAGATATACTCGTTTTACTTTGAGAAGTGCCCCTTCCCGTCCTGATTAGTGCTCTTTTCATCTCTAATGAATGCCCCTTTTATTTTGACATGTCCCGCTTTTCCTGCCTAATAAATGCTCTTTTTCCTTCTTATAAGTGCCCCTTGCCCTTCTCATAATGACCACTTTTTATCTCTGATAAATGCCCCGTTTACTTTAAAATGTGCCTCTTTTTTCTTTTTAATTAGAGCAGTAGTACTGCGGTACAAGTACCGCGGAAGTACTGCAGTACGAGTACCGCGGTTGTACCACAGTAGTACCGCAGTAGTACTGCAGTACAAGTACCGCAGAAGTACTGCAGTACAAGTACCGCAGAAGTACTGCAGTACAAGTACCGCGGTAGCACCGCAGTAGTACTGCAGGACAAGTACCGCGGAAGTACTGCAGGACAAGTACCGTGGAAGTACTGCGGTAGTACCGCAGTAATACTGCAGTAGTACCGCAGTAATACCGCAGTAGTACTGCAGTACTTGTTCTGCGGTATTACCGCATTACATATACTGCGAAAAGCGACCAATTTACCGGAGTAAATGTACTGCGAGTACCGCAGTAATTGTACTGCGGTAGTACCGCGGTAGTACCGCAGTAATACCGCAGTACTTTTTTACACTACTGCGCGGCACTGAAAAATCGTTGGATAGTACTGGAAAATATTGCACGCTTTTTCATGAAAAAGCGTACAATAGGCTCAGTAAATGAATCACACGTGACCGCGCATGACCAATCATTTGATTAGGATCTGGGAGTGAGTTGTATAAAAGACCATGCATATTCACCGCTCCGTATTTTGTCATTTTCATTGCGCATCTATTATGCGTACGAGAACCGCGCACTTAATTTGCGCGCACTCTATTGTGACGTAATAATAATCACACCAAAGGCACACTTTTTGCAGTGTATCGAAAATTTCGTCAAGCACTGGATGCACAGTGCTGGTTTGACAAAGTTTGATGAGATTGTCATGGTTGATTTATGTATTTGCTCTAGATGTCTGATTTGGATAACAACAATATTGACTGGCTTAACTTTCGGGAGATACCACATATATTGCCCCCACAAGACCCATATTGCCCTCGTCTTTGACTCGGGGCAATATAAGTCTAGTTTGGGAAATATATGTTGTATCTCCCTCAAGGCCAGTCCATATTATATAAATATATAATGAAAAGCGCAAAACCATTATATATAAATAATGATTGTACATGCAAATGTGGCAATGGTGGTACCGCCCATAATATGAATATTCATGAGCTTGACTGTCATTATTCTTTATTCCAGGCACCTTTCCATTTTGTGCTCTTTGTGCATTCTTATCAGAAATCCTACGTGCGGTTAATAAGTCTCTGTTACACTATTCTCCTTCTTCTTTGTATGCCGATTTGGGTATAATGATTGATAACTGTAATCATTCCCATGATTTTAATAAGAAATTATTCTCATATCTGTGATGGAATTTTTTTACGTACGATTGCCTGAAGACAAGACTTTCGCTGCATGCATAGTTAATATGGTGTCTGGTCAAGTCGCCCCCCAGCCGGTCGCCTCCTCTACACAGTCGCCTCCTATACGCAGTCGCCCCCAAATTTTGTGGTCGGGCTAATAGGGTTAGGGTTAGGGTTAGGGTTAGAGTTAGGGTTAGAATTAGGGTTAGGGTTAGTGTAAGGGTTAGGGTTAGGGTTAGGGTTAGGGTTAAGTTTAGGGTTAAAATCGCCAAAACGAAATCGGGGGCGACATGACCAATTGGGGGCGACTTTGTAAGGGGGCGAGCTGACATTGGGCGACCTGACATGGAACCGTTAATATATGACGCCACCCGCACAGAGTGAGAGTTTGGGTGTTTCTTTGAAAGTTTGATGGTGAGTACAGCTGTAATGACGTTAAAATCTCGTAAATTGAATCATATTTATAAACATATCTGCTGATAGTATTAATCTGCGGTTTGTCTGTGCATTATGAAGTGGTTTAAAATTGTTATATCTGATGAATTTAGGAGTAATCTACACTCGAACTTTTGATTCGTTTGTTATCGTCGTGCGTAATATTTCAGCTCGATTGCCATCGTCACCCAGTCACTCCCGACAGCTTGGCCCAAACTTTCGGGCGGGACTATCTCTGAAAATTAGATACGAGTAAGGCCTAGATCACTTACTTGCATCAATGATCAAAGCTTTTTGTTACTTTCAGGTCCAACTGTTGAACTATTTCATATTTGGGTCAGAAGAATAGCTAACACTCAAAAATTTGGACCAGATTAGACTTAGACTAGTAGAGTTAGCTTAGAGACCTACACTGCTACAGTATACAGTGCAGTAAATTTTCTGTTCACTTTTTCCTCTTTCATAAAGCTCAATTAGGAAGATGACGTAAAAGAGACAATCTAACCTGGGTCTCACGTTAGATTTAACTAGTGTAGCGGGGTCTTAAAGTTAAACACACCCACAGCATAGAAACAGGTCTTTACTCTTCATCTATGAAAGTCCCAGGCTCAACTCGGCTTGTAATGTCAGTATACGCACTATGTGCTAGGGAGTTGAAAAGTTGGGCTCGAACGGTTAGGGCATTTTAGTTTTAAAATCTACATTCCAGGTTGTGTGGACACTTATACTTATACAGGGTTGTAGCATTCACGCATTCAAGTCACACTTTACAAAGTAATGCTAGTTTGAGAGAGATATGAAATGTATGTCTTCACTTTATTGAGGTTCAATCCAGACTGCCTTACAAACAGGCTGCTCTCTACATAACTCCAGGAAGCTCCGACGCCGACGCCAAAGGCGTCGGAGCTTCAGCCAGAACCCGAAATTTACGATTGGGGTGACATTATGTCAAAATATAAGCGATTCATTACAATTTTGACTTACTAGGTTTCTTGACTCCTCTGGGCATCTGGCGACCACTTGAAATTATAATTTGAAGAGTCGATGGGAAAATGGGGAGATTCTTTGTCATATATTTTTAAACCCAGATTCATCCATGTTGTAGCGTCGATTCAACATGGCGAACAGAAATACGCATGGGAGGTAGCAATATTCGCCGAAATTTGCTACCCATGTTGAATCGACGCTACAACATGGATGAATCAGTTTAAAAATATGACATCTCCCCATTTTCCCATCTAAGACTTCTTCAAATTATAATTTCAAGTGGTCGGCCAGAGCCTAGTCAGTCCTAGTAAGTCATTTGTATATTTTGACATAATGTCACCCCAATCGCTGTAAATTTCACGTTCCGGGTTCTTGGGCTGAAGCTCCGACGCCTTCGGCGTCAGCGTCAGAGCTTCCTGGAGTTACTCTCTACATATAACATTGAGAGTGATATATACATGACAGGTGTACACACCTGTAAACATTGTCCAAGGCTATTATGACATTTATTGCCCATTATGACCATTAACGGATTAGGGTCGCCACCAGCATGGACCTACTGCCAAGCTGCCGGCCAGTAACCTTTAGAGTTGGTCAAGTGTCTAGACTGCATCTCCTCCCTTCTTTAGATTAAACATTAAACATCCAGTAAAATACCTGTTTACAATCACTTGGTGCTTTTCTCCAAGATACAAGATTTGATTATAAGGGCCCTGCATGTCTATACATACATACATAAAATTATGCTCATGATAAGTTTCACAATTCTATTCAAAGTTTGTTTTCACCTTACTGTTGGCATTTACCGAAATTGTTAACTCTTCTAATTCTCCTTTATTTTGTTTAAATACAAAATGAGTATCTTTTGAACAAACTGTAAATAATGGTACATTATGCTGTATATACTTTCAGTTTAAGTCTGCATGTTACCCAGCACTCTATTATAACCCCTCCTATATCAACTATGACAAAAAACTTATGTTCACATGACAATACTTCATTTGTTCATCTTCCTGTACATGAACGAAATAGTGAGACCATGTCTCACCATAATTATGTATAATACTTAAACAATGCCTACAAATCATTTAAAACACTAAAATAGTCATAAGCGTATATGGCATTATGTTCTTACAATATTGATGTAAACCAAGATTAAATAAATCTGTTCACATTATAGGTGTGATAAACATATCATTTGGCACACACATTAAGTTTGTGTTCTCATTTAGTTTACTTCACTGGTCCATGACAAAATCGTCAAATCTCTTTGGGGTTATTCTTTCCCTCCTTGGCCTATTCTCTAGATTAGTATCACTTTGAGTAGGGATATTTGTCATGTCTATGGGTGTGTCAGTTTCATCAACATGTGGAGTCGTCTCAGTCTCAAGTCCGTCTCTGTCAATGTCAGATATTGATTCATTATACTTCTTAACGAATGAGCTGTTCCTCTTATACCTCACTCCATCTGGTGATTCTACTGTCACACTATTCCCCCTCTTTTCCACTAGGGTGAAAGGTTCCTTATGAAAAGCCGTAGTTAACTTGTTTTGTTTCGCCTGTTTTAACAGGACTTTGTCTCCTTCTTGCAATGTGTTTTCCTTCGCATTTCTTTTTCCATCTACATAGCATTTGTTTTTGTATTTGATCATGCTTTCCCTATCCTTCACCTCCTCATTTATTTGGGGATTCTTCTAGTTTACATCCTCCACTTCAGGCAATTTGGTTCTAAGTTTCCTATTAAACATTAGTTCAGCAGGTGTTACCCCAGTAGTACTATGTGGAGTTGTGCGATAGGCGAACAAGTAGGAATGCACTTCTTTTTTCCAATCTTTGCCTTCAGCATATGCAATCCTAATGCGTTTCAATAATGACCTATTTTGCCGCTCTACTTCCCCATTTGCGGCGGGATGCAGGGGCGTTGTCCGACGGTGATGTATACCGTTTTCATTCATATACTTCTTGAACACCTCAGATCTAAATTGGGGGCCATTGTCAGATGTGACTGACACTGGTATTCCAAATCTACAGAACATATTTTCCAAAGCATCTATAATACGTTCACTAGTTGTGTCTTTGAATATTTCAACTTCATAGTATCTTCTATAATAGTCTATCACAACTAATACATAATGTCCTGATGGAAGGGGCCCTAACAAGTCAATTGCCAGGTCTTTCCATGGTTCAGTTGGCATTTGTGTAGATGTGATAGGTTCTGGGTTAGGCATGGAGCTAGTTATTTGGCAACTATGACATGATCGTACATATTTTTCCACGTCCTTTTCCATATTAGGCCACCATACTTTCGTCCGTAGTCTCTGTTTGGTTCCTACTATGCCCTGATGACCTCTATGAGCTACTTCTATGCACTTCCCTCTCAACTCCTTGGGAATAACTAGTCGTGTGCCTCTTAATACTAGGCTGCCTAGTTTACTTAGCTCATTTCGCACTGTTGTGTAGTGTGCAGTTGTTTTGCTCCAATCTCCCTCATCTAAGCATCTTCTAACTTCTGTCAATTCTATATCCTCCTTTGATGCATTTTCAACCTCTTGGGTTGTCATTGCATTTGGTGTGGATTCTTTCGCAACAAATCTAATGTACTGTTCTGTTACTTTTTCTGTGTTTGATTTGGTAGACGTCATGGTGAGACGTGATAGAGCATCTGCAATGTTTTGTTTCCCTGGGCGGTACACTATTGTGTAAGTGTAGGGCATTAACCTGAGCACCCAACGCTCAATTCTCGCTTTAGGCCGCGATTTGGTACCATATAACACTTCTAGCGGCTTATGGTCTGTCACAAGTTCAAAGTCAATCCCGTACAAGTAAATGTGAAATTCTCACATGCCCACACCACTGCCAAGGCTTCTTTTTCTGTCGTTGAGTATCTTGATTCTACATCAGTCAAGGTCCTGCTTGCGTAACTTATGACCCTGGTTTGTCCGTCATAGTCTTGCAACAAAACTGCACCTAGGCCTACATTACTAGCGTCGGTTATTAATTGTGTCCGATCTGCGTCTAGTCGATAGTAGCCTAGTGTATCCGCTTGTGTTAGACAATTCTTCAGTTTTTCGAAACTTTCTTGCTGTTCCTTACCCCACACAAAATTTGTATTGGCTCTTACAAGTCGTCTCAGAGGCTCTGACAAGGTTGCTAAATTTGGGATGTAGCGAGCAGAGAAGTTGACTAAACCAAGAAAACTTCTCACCTCTGCGGCATTTTGGGCTGCCTAGCTTCTTTCATTGATTTCACTCTTTCCTCGGTAGGCTCTACCCCCTTCTTAGATAGAACATGTCCCATGAAAGTGATTTTCTGCATCCCAAATTCACACTTATTTGGATTCAAAGTGAGATTTTTCTCCTTCAGTCTACTCAACACTTTTTGCAACCTCTCATCATGTTCTTTCTGTGTCTTACCGTGGACTACAATATCGTCTGATATGTGTTGCACTCCCTCGCAATCATTAAGAGCCTGTGAGATTACTTGTTGGTACTTTTCTGGGGCTGCACTAATACCAAACATCAGCCGCTTGTAACGGTATAAACCCTTGTGAGTTACAAATGTTGTTATTTCCTTAGACTCTTCGTCCAACTCAATTTGGTGATACCCGTACTTCAAGTCTAGCTTGCTGAATATCTCACTGCCATTCATGTTGTACAAAATCTCGTCAACAGTGGGTATTGGGTGCCTTTCCCGAACAATAGCCTTGTTGGCTTGTCTCATATCTACACACAATCGAATGTCACCATTTGGTTTAGGTACTACAATGACAGGGCTAACCCATGGGGTTGGTTCATCTACTTTCTCTATGATATCCACATTCTCAAGTTCATCAAGTTTATCGCTTACCTTTTTCCTCATGCTATATGGAACTCTGTACATCCTTTGTGCTACTGGTTGAACTGAGGAATCAATATGCAATTTGAGTTTATAATCAACCAGCTTTCCAATTCCTTGGAAACACTCTGGGAATTCATCATGAACCCCATCTACCAGATTTATGCCATTGCCTACCATGAGTAACCTTAACTTAGTTGCAGTAGCTTTCCCTAATAGTGCTGGCCCTTTACCTTCCAGAACAAAAAAATCCGCCTGCACTTTTTCCTCTCCCATTTTTGTTGAAACTACTGCTGAGAATTTCCCCAATAGATTTAGGGGTCTCTGTGTTCCATATGCATATAGCTTCTTATTTGTTTTCTCTGATTTACACTTGATTCTGTTCCTTTTGAGTTCTTCCCACATTGCCTTGTCAATTATGTTGGCCGATGCACCACTATCTACGATAACATTTATCTCTTGCTTATCTACTACGATAGTTACTGTGTCATACTCACGGTCACCGGTAACATTAAAACTGTACTCGTCCTCACTACTGTCTAAATTGACGTTATTAAGATGTCCTTTCGAGTTCTTGTTTTCAGAGTACATCTTGGCGTTGTTGAAGTCCTTTGTTTTGCAACACTTCACAAAATGTCCCTTTTTCTTGCACTTCTCACACGTCTCGTCCCTCGCTGGGCATTTGGAGTCATTTGCGAAGTGCCCCTCTCGTCCGCATCTGAAACATGCTTTGCTGTTTCCTCCCGTAGCACCTTGCTCTTGTCGTTGACCATCTCGCCCTTGCCTTGAGTAGGTTGTTGGTTCCTGCCTCGCTGTCACAGCATGGATGCCTCCTGGATCACGCTCTCGTTCACCTGCTATATTCATCTGCCTTATCTGGCTCTCTGTAATTTCGGTTGTGGATGCAATTGTCCGTAGCTGATCTAGAGTCAGACTGTGCCCCTTTTCCAATAACTTAGCACGGATTTTGGACGACCTGCACTTTTCGATGACTTAATCTCGGATATTTTCATCCACATCGTGGAATTGACACGTAGCCGCTCTCTGTCGGAGTCTTGTTACAAACTGGTGCCACATTGTTTTTAGGGTGCCACCTTAGGAGGGGTTCTGCATGGACTATGCTTATTCAACTCGCAATAACTTTTGATTGGTGTACTGTAATGAAACACTTTGTGTAGCAATATTGTATAGAAATTAATAGTCTTGCCAATGGTATCATTTTTGTAATGTATATTATCAGAGTCGGCTGTTGGAACAGGGTCCATCACAAGTTCGTACCTGATCAGCAGTGAAGAAGTCCCGTCTCCTCTTAATAGGGGCCATCCTAGCTCATCAGAATATTTGCAAAAGCAGTTTCAAAACTCAATTTTTCTCGGAAAATGTCAATGTAAACAATGTCTGCGAAGCGGTGCAATGAAGTGTGATGTGTATACAATGCGAAGCACGCTACTATTGTGTGTGTGTGCGTACAATAGAATTAAATGCGTTCCGTGTGTATTGTGAATGAAATGTGACTTGAGTCGAAGTTGGCAGCCCGCTGTATGTTCCGCTAGCCGAACGTAGCGGGCAAAGAGTTAAACAAGTAACGCTCATAGGGGATGTTGAGTTTAGTCGCGAAATATTTGTTCAGTTTCGCCTTCGCTTTAGCATATTCATCTTGCTGACTTTCTCTTTCCCCTCCTTCCACCGCAGTTGTACCATTGGAAGATATATTTGAAGTGTCTTCCGGCAAGGCAAAGTAAATGTCCTGCACCTCAGGTCCAGTGCAATGTAGCAAGAGTGCTTTCTTTTGTTCCGGGTTCGAAACCCCTTTGCCTGTTACATAAAGTTCGAAAGACCTCAGCCATCGAGTCCATGACTGGGAAATCTGAGCCGGATCTCCATGTGGGTTGAACTGACCCACTCCTTGTACCTCAACCTCTTTAAAAGCTGACATTGTTGCACGCTATCCCTTTTCAACTGGAAAGAAGTAATGCAGTTCCTTGCTATATCTCTACTTTCCGTTGAACTTAATTATTCCTCGTCGCCACTTGTAGCATTCACGCATTCAAGTCACACTTTACAAAGTAATGCTAGTTTGAGAGAGATATGAAATGTATGTCTTCACTTTATTGAGGTTCAATCCAGACTGCCTTACAAACAGGCTGCTCTCTACATATAACATTGAGAGTGATATATACATGACAGGTGTACACACCTGTAAACATTGTCCAAGGCTATTATGACATTTATTGCCCATTATGACCATTAACGGATTAGGGTCGCCACCAGCATGGACCTACTGCCAAGCTGCCGGCCAGTAACCTTTAGAGTTGGTCAAGTGTCTAGACACTACAAGGGTGTACTAGGTTAGGCCAACTTTCATTTGGTTATCTAAGACTATACTAAGTTAGATGTACCCCTCTACTATCTAGACTTGATTTTAATTTAGGAATGGGTCTAACTTGGCTAATTATAGGCTTTCTTGGGTCATGACATGGCGAGTTCAACTTGGGGCAAGCAGATTCATGAAATAGTACTGCAAGAATGTGAATGTTTGTTCTTGATTTAAAAGAGTTAATAATTCAGTGAATCAGTGATTACTAGCAACTGAATGGGGAAGGGTGCCTACATGAAAGGAGCCTCCGTTTTTTATTTTAAAGGTGGATTATGATTGACACTATAAACTATAAGGAATGTAAGATCAATTATCAATGGAGTAGATCTATAACTTTTCAATGATCATGATGTATGAACCTTTTTCTTTTTGTTTCAGGGTGATGCTCTTCTTCAGTAAAATAAATGATGAAGGCAATTAATTTCCCTGAGAACTGAGACAAATTCAGATAGGAAGAGAACTACTGACCTGCTGAGGTTTTGTCAGGTAGGCTGTATGAATAAGTCGTTTGTATGTCCATACAGCTAATTACATGTAGGTACTTTGAGGATGTCATTAGTTCTTTCACATTTAACTATCAATGATTTCATATCAATGTGCATGCATGTCCACTTTAATCACAATGTACAAGCAAGACCTTTTTAATGTTTAACAACAGAGATAATGTACATGTAGGTACCAATGTGCTTACTTTGATTCTTTTCTCTTTTCATTCAACAGACATACATGTATGGACTATGAAGTTCTACTTAGCCTCTGGAGCTGCGACTGGGGATCAAAAACTTGGTATTATAATCCTCTTCTGTTGTTAGCCTATGGAGGTTGCAGACCAGAGGCGGCCCTCCCGGGCACAATTTCAAGTACCCTAAAAATGCCCCTTTTTACATAGGAAAAGTGCCCCTTTTTACATAGGGAGGTGCCCCTTTTACTTTGACAAGTTCCCTTATTAATTTGTAAAAGGCCCCTTCCCCTTTTCACCTCTGATAAGTGCTTTTATTTTGACACGTGCCCCTTTTCCTTCGACAAGTTCCCATTTTCCTTTGCAATAAGTGTCCATTTTCCATTCTCGTAAGTGCCCTTTTTAATCTCTAGTAAGTGCCCCTTTTCAACTACGAGAAGTGCCCCTTTTCACTTTTGATAAGAACCCCCTTCACAGAGCTGCCAACCTGTAACTTTCAAAAAACATATTATTCAGCTTGAAAAACCATATTTTCAGGTGAAAAAACATATTTTGCCTATTTTATATGTTTTTCGTTATTTTCCTATAAAATGCTATTGCAACTATGTTTCTTTGAATAAAAAAACGCGTTCAATGCCAGAAAGTTGTTTCGCGTGAATGAATTTATTCTTCATTAGTATGTACATGTAGATCTAGACCGAAAATCTCTGTCTCTTTCGTTCGTTAGCCTCTGATTTGGGTAGGGTCGACTCCTCTCTTCAGAGCCAGAAGCCGACCATAGGCGCTCCTGTGCAAACTCAGTGGTACGGATCTGGCCAAATTCCGGCCAAACTTTTGGACTAAAATTTCACTTTAGCGGATTCATATCCGATGCATTTATTTTTGAAAATTAGGTCTAGGCTAATATACATCGGTTCCACTTACCAGATTGACTGTATGATGCGTTTAAGGGTCTTTTTCCCGGTTTTCCTCGTCGAAATTGAAGGCCGCTCCGTGTCGAAATTGTTACTGCGCATGCGCTGCAAAAATTTCAACACGGAGCAGAGTTCAATTTCGACGAAGAAAACCGGGAAAAAAGACCCTTAAACGCATCATACAGTAAATCTGGTAAGTGGAACCGATGTATATTAGCCTAGAACTAATTTTCAAAATAAATGCATCGGATATGAATCCGCTAAAGTGAAATTTTAGTCCAAAAGTTTGGCCGAATTTGGGCCAGATCCGTACCACCGAGTTTGCACAGGAGCGCCTATGGTCGGCTTCTGAGCCGCGCGCCGACCCTACCCAAATCAGAGGCTAACGAACGAAAGAGACAGAAATTTTCGGTCTAATGTAGATCTAGTGCAGGGACACATTCATCATGATATGACATGGAAAATCAAAACTTGCCAGTTTTTGTCATGTGGAAGGAAGCTGGATAAATTAAAAGTTTCTTGTGTTAATGATGCAAAGAAAAGGTCCTTTCAGCCTTCAATATAATCCATGATAAACGCACATAGATCTACATGTATTATATGCACAATACACACGCTGCTGATCTCCGTACATCAACAACTTCGAACATCGCGTGGACGTACACACACACACACAGCAGCATCTACTAACACGTGCATGCAGCGCACACTATACACAGCGTCCATTGACACGTGCGAGTGCGCGAATACATTCATGCATGTACTGTACGGTGGGCATCCCTTGCAATCGCCTGCATTTGTATGTGCGTGCGCCCGCGCAAGCTGTACGAATTGCTCACACAACCCAATAGCACAACAATGCATACGCTCGTTCTCACAGCCAACCACGTTCGCACAGCCATACTCAAAACTTTAAAAAAACGTATTTTAGCACAGAAAAACGTACAAACGTATTTTACCCCCAAAAAACGTATTAATACGTTAAAAACGTACTACTTGGCAGCTCTGCCTTCACCTCTGATAATTGCCCTATTCAAATCTGAGAGGTGCCACTTTTACCTTTTTCTTTGTAAGAAAAAGAAGTGCCCCTATTTTAAAAAAGAGCTCCTTCCCATTCTCATAAATGCCCCTTTTCAGGTAAGAGAAGTTACTCCTTTTCACTAAAGATAAGTGCCCCCTTCATCTCCGATAATCGCCCCTATTCAAATCTGAGAGAAACTTTTTTCAATTTTTATTTGTATGTTTTATTAAATCAGAACTATTATCAAAATATTCAATAATGATTGGTACACAACAAAAATATATATATAAAAAATAAAAAATAAAAAAGTGTTAAGAAATTGAAGATATATTTAAATCAATAACATATTATATTAGATAGCTTAGACAGATACCGAGATGTGATTGGTCCAGAGCTCGTCACGTGATATTAATTGCGAGGATCCTAATTGTTATATTTTCCTGGCCGGTAACTTTTCGGTGTTATATTAACCAGCTGGTGAAATGAATATATATTTAATCAATGCATGTCGCCCTCTTGAGGACTGTATGTCACCAATTACACACATTATACCAATATCCGAGGTCATTTTTTTTTATCATAATTTTTTTTTTCTTGAATTTTTTTTTTCCATTGGAATTATTTTTTCCAAATTTTTTTTTTCCCCAAAAATGCTAAAAATAGAATTTTTTTTTTTTTCGAATTTTTTTTTTCCATTGAAATAATTTTTTCAAATTTTTTGTAAGATATAATTTTTTCTCGAAATATCTTGAAATATTTTTTTTCTATTTTTTTTTTCTCACTTTTTTTTCTAAAATTTTGTTTGTCCTCGAAAAAAAATGGAAAAAAACTTCGGGAAAAAAAAATGGAACACCCCCCTAAATTTTCACACCAAGGCTATCTAATATAACAGATATTGACTGGCAGGGGGTGTAATATAACATTCCTCGGACCTGAAGGGAGTTATATTTTTCCTCGTGACCATATTTTCCGTCAGCGCTACGCGCTTCTGGAAAATATAACCACTTGGGAAAATATAACTCCCTTCAGCGGTCCGAAGAATGTTATATTACACCCCCTGCCAGTCAATATCTGTATAATAGTGCACAATACAAAGCCACCAATCTGAGAGATACTTGTTTTACTTTGACAAGTGCCCCTTCCCCTCCTGATAAGTGCTCTTTTCATCTGTGACAAGTGTCCCCTTTTCACCTCTAATAACTGCCCCTTTTCTTTTCTAATCTAATAAATGCTCTTTTTTCCTTACAAGTGCCCCTTCCCCTTCTCATAATTACCCCTTTTCATCTCTGATAAGTGACCCGTTTGGTTTACTACATGTATATTAGTTTGTTGTAATAAAATGAATAAATTGAACATAATGTTTATTATCTTATATACAATATTGCCTTCATATATTTTAATTTTCAGTGTGCATATGGTTGGATGAATTGAATTATATATGTGGAAAAAATCTGGAAAGAGAACGTGAGAGTTCAGAGAGAAAGAGAGAGAGAGAGAGAGAGCAAAAGAGAAAGGGAAGGAAATGAGAGAACTATTTAATGGTGAGAGATGTTGTCGTGAAAATGAGAAATTTATAATGCTGTGAGATAGTGAGAGAGAGACAAAAAAAAAGATGGAGAAAGGGAGGAAGAGTGAAAACAGTTGCCAATATAATTTTCATATATATACTGTACATAGTATTATAAACAGTTGGAGCATATGGGGGGGGATACCACCATCAAATCCTCTGTTCCCTGTTTCATGTAAATTGCCCCCGCTCCCTCCAACTGCAAGGGTTTGGAAGAGCTGATAAAATGACACTTGTTTGGGTTCTCAAAAAAGTGGGAGGAGTCAAATTAAGTTTATAGTTAGCAGAACACACCCTGCCCCCCCCCCCTTCCCTCCATTTCTTAAAGTACTATATAACTGAGAAAAATTAATTTCAAATTTAACGTCGAAGGTTCCCATTTGTGTTCAACAAGAAAAAAAAAAGACTTTGAATTTGCCTACAGAAAATATTTCTGTTTCTGCTCCCCCGGGTTCTGCCCCTAAAACCCCCACCCCCTTTCTATTTTTTTTCCTTTTCTTTTTGTTTTGCTTTTAAAATTTTGGGCCACCATGGACTGATTATACAGATAACATCTGATTATATCAATCTTTTCAAAGATTACTTCGTAGACACCACTACTTTATATGTCTATGCACCACAGACGGCAATATCCGTACGACACCAACCATTCCTAGCTAGTATTCTGAAGAAACTATTGATATGTGTTTTTTTCTTTTCCAATTTTGTTGTTGTTGACCAAGTATGAATCAATTTTTTTTCCCAAGTGTAGAAAACGAATACGTAGGATATCTGATAAGGGCAGCGTTATTATAAAGATTTACGATTAAGCATAAGTTTGATAAATAAAGCGTAACTTTGAAAAATCAAGCGTATCTCATCAAATTAAGGGTAAGTTTACGCTTAATTGAAAATCCATCTTATAAAGAAAGTTACGTTTTATATCAAGCGTATCTTTTTTAATAAACAAGTGAAACGCTCTTGGCAGTCTCGCCTGCATTACGCAATTCGATATGATGAAAAATGGAGGTACAGTAGGGACATTATTTATAGGCAGGGTGGCCCATTAGCAGGCCCCCCAAAATGAAATCCTCTGAATCTAATCAGCATTTTGAAGTGAATATTGACTAAGAATATGCAGACCTGAAATGACATTTGACCTCGACTTTGTCACCTAAAAGACTAATCATATGATTGGTGATACTTGATAACCCGTATGTTCAAGTTTAATGGAATAGGAATGTATACTTTCAAAATTACGATAAAAATTCAAGATCTTAACGTGATGCCACAACATAGTCCAAGTTTGACGACCGGACATTACCTTTGACCTTGACTTTGTGACCTGAAATTCTCCTCACATGATTGGGGATACTTGATAACCCTTTAGTCCAAGTACTTTCAAAATTATATTAAAAATTCAAAAAATTAACCTTGGTTAAGTTTTTGACGTTGACGCCGCCGCCACCGGAAAAGCGGAGCCTATGTCTCGCTTTTTGCTACGCAGGCGAGACAAAAATTAAGCATAAAGTTACGATCAAAGATGGCAGCCATACGCTACTCCTGCAGGAAGAGGCTGGTAGGCGACTAAGGAGGGAAAGAATCTTCCAAGACCGAGTCGACCCATTGGATAGGCCCCGACAATGAAATCTGGAGAAAACACAGATTCACAAGGGCTGGTCTACTCGGTCTCGTGGATCAAATAATGAAATAATGGAAGTTATTATAAAAGTATGTTTTTCTCTATTGTTAATTGTTATGATAATTGAAAAAAAACCCCTGTTAATTAGATTATATTACTTGTAGCTTCAACTTCTTGACATTAATATGCATGTGGGCACAAATAGCAGCAACTGCGGTAAGTGATATCTACGGTACATTTAAGGTAGCTCCTTCAGCTGCAGTAAATGATCTTATTGTATATGCCACTTACTGGTTTTCCATAGACCTGTGCACAAAGTGTTCAAATAATGCTATTTAAAATTTTTTCCAATAGGCTGGTGTACAAATTGAATATATTCTGCCATTCTCACTATACTTCACATTATTCAATATCCGTGTCATTCAAACATCAATCAAACAATACGGGGAAACATTCCCTGATGTCATTAAGTTTACATCAATCTATCTTGCTTCTCCCTTATAAACAAGCCATCTTCATTGGAATTCACATTCACATCCTGAATTCTAATGAAGATAGACACCTCTCTTGCATTGTACATGGAAATATCCATCCACTGATCTCCGCACGAAGTACCCTCAAATTTTACCCACAGAAAGCTCACACTAACCCGTAACCAAAACCACCCTGAAATGATGACAATATTAAAAGATCAATTCATTACTAATCAAGTGTGGATTTTAATTCATTTGATCCCTTGATTGTCTGGGTTTACAGAAACGGGAGGGGGGCAGCTTGTGGCATGGAACCATAAGGGCCAGTGAGGTTCTTTTGGGACATAATTAACATAAAATTAACCAGCTGAAACCTACCCTAATACCGGTCACATAAATCAATGCTTCACCGAGTGTTTGTTGCGTTTTTCTCAATCATGAATTGTTTAGTTTTGTGCAGAAGTACTACAATCCATTGATTATGTGTATTGCGAGTAGTCCAAATCAGGAGGGTCACAAACTCCTTCTCTACCTCCACTGTCGCGTCTTGATTCCTGAAGAGCCTTGTGATTTGAGATAAACTTGGGAGAGGTGCCCACGTTGTTTTAGAGTCACACGCTCCTTATGCTGACTGTTCCTCTTCAGCAACTACTACAGACGAGTCCACTTGCATCTTTGTAACCAATTCCGATAAGCCGGCTGTTCATGAATCAAATGTTAATTGAAAGAAGAAAAGAAAAAATCCAATATTGTACAAGCACTTTAAGATCTAAATTAAGCTGACATCACAAGTATATTTCTTTTTCTTTTTCTACTCGTTGTTTTTTTTCTTCTTCTAGTAATCTTCAAAGGGCTATGAGTTTTATATAAATTCATATAAATTCAATTTCAATAAACAAGCTTGCGAAGAGTCTAGCTAGCTACGAAAGCTTGGACAGAGGTCACAAACAATTATACTTTGATTATTTCTTGCTTTCCCTCACTATTTATAAAGGCTAAAAATAAAACTGAATAAATACTGAGATTCTATCCTTACTGATTGAGCCAACGATGGGTTGATGGAAGGTCGGTTTGCATGATTATTATAACCCTATTGGTCACCCTAACGGTTACCATGTGCGCATGCGCAGGTTTAGTTAGCTAGCTAGACTCTTCGCGAGCGCGTTTATTGAAAAATAGAGCCGCAAATGCGGTGGGAAAAAAAATAAGCCCCCCCCCCTCCCCTCTATTATAGGAGTATGAAAGAGAATACTTAATAATTTCATGTAGCCTTTCTTAATCACTATACAGTCAAACCTGTCTATAGCGACCGTCCAAGGGAAACACAAACAGTGGTCTTTGTAGACAGGTGGTCTTTGTAGACAGGTTCCTTTAGTACATGTTTCAATGAGAAACCATTTTCAAGGGAAACATAAAGTGTGGTCTTTGTAGACAGGTGGTCTTTGTAGACAGGTGGTCACTAAAGCAGGTTTGACTGTATATTGTGAAAGTGAGATGGATTGCAGGTGGCAAGGGTGTATTGGTTGAGAACTAAAATATCAACTTTGTACAATACCAGTATGTAGAAAGGAATTTAGGATAACCTGACTTTGGGTCTGCCAATGTTTAATACAAGCTTCATTTCATCAAGATATAGGGTTATTGCTCAAGTTGCAATAGGGTTTTAGATTAGCTTTAGGGTTAATATTATGTTTAGCTATCGAGTATCGATCCAGGATTAAGGTTAAGAATTCATTTTGTGTTACAACATAACCACTAAACAATAGAGCATGTCGTAAAAATCAGGTACTTCTTCTAATTGGTAAAACAGTGATACATGTTTCACAAACTGGGGGTCAGCATATTTTTAGTTTACTAAAGCTTTTGTAAATGATAGAAAGAAGTGGTGTAAACTATTCTCCCTTCAACGCTTCACCATGTTTAATCTACTATCACAATACAAAGGAAGATTTTTAAACTGCCAATGATGAGTAACATACATACAGCTAGCTCAACCAGCACCTGGAAAATCTGATTGTACGACACTTGTTCCTGAGACATTTGCTCCACGTCAATTTCCTACACTATTAAACCAAATACTTAACTTCATCCCTGGACCCAACACTAGACCTAACCCAACCTTACACCTAACCTCAATCCCAATTGCAACCCTCGGCCTAACTCTACACATTTGACAAATAAAGCCTTGAGCAGTCGTTGCAGGAGCAGATGTTGGGTCACTCAAAATGCCATGACAGACTCACTTGCTATGAATTTATCTGTTTCTTTCCCAGATTTTTTAAAAACATTGTAATATTCAATATGAATTACCAGTCCATTGTGCTTTGCTCCTATATTGT
The DNA here is from genome assembly GCA_037976565.1 of Mesocentrotus franciscanus. Taxonomy (NCBI): domain Eukaryota; kingdom Metazoa; phylum Echinodermata; class Echinoidea; order Camarodonta; family Strongylocentrotidae; genus Mesocentrotus; species Mesocentrotus franciscanus. Next base: position 12,021,538 of record CP137671.1, on the reverse strand, counting down.
CAGGCACAAGAGGCCATCGCTTTGAGGTAAGGGGCAGAACATCAACACTGGAGCCTCAAGGCACCCCATGATCTCTCAACATGAAGCCCTCCTTCTCAATCCCTGGAACAGAATTATAAACAATGCAATAAATATTAACCAAATTTGAAATAAAATAGCATTATTTAATATTTTAGTTGTCTTCAACGTTTACTTTTTCAGCAAAATTTGAAGGTCAATTATTTTATTCTTTTGCTTGTCATTCCTTTTCATGTACTGGACCCCCCTCCCCTTGCACATGAGCTTAAAATGTTAATTCTAAAAAGAGATATATTGGAAGTTAAATACACTTTAAATAAACACTTCAGCAACTTGTTAGTAGACATGTGGATTCATACATAGCCACACCCTGAATGGATACTTCTCAAACCAGCCCTTTGCATCCCCCTCCAACTTGGCCTTGACCTCACTCATTTCAAAATTTCCTTTTACTTGATAAAAACTAAACAGATCAAGTTATAACTTAAAGATCAAAGGTAAATATGTTTACCTTCTCTTGTGGTGGTCTGTTTTCTCCAGGACATTCTTGTTTCAAGCACATACTCCAAGACGCGAAAGCAAGCATTTCTGCGACAAGTCTCTCTGTACATTTTCATGTAAAAAAACAGAGAGGGGGAATTTAATTCTTAGAATAAAAAAAAATGAGCATGATCATTTAAACATTGATGAGCATTTGCAAAATTAACTGTGCTAACTTAATTTGGATTTTCTCTTTACCAAAAAAGCCCTCCTTCATTATCTAACATTGAAATTTATGTTCAATTTCTTGATCTAGATCTAGTTGATCTCTAGTCTAGATGATCTAGATGATAGATCCATGTCTCGTAACTGTTCATTCTATCAAATTGAGACAGCACAAAATAAATATTGACCTATATAGCTATGTCATTAACCTATGACAGAGAAAACTTAATCGTGTTTACAACAAACAAAAATTCAAAGATAGAGATTAGAGGCAAAGGCTATTAAAGCCAACAAAGAGTTTTAAGAAACACACAGGCACCACTATACTGTAGTCTGTACTGTAGTCTAGAATCTAGACTGAATAATATGGGGGGTCGTGTGTTAATTTGTCAGACAGCTACAACTTTGTACGACTACGAGTATCACATTCACAGGTAGTCCAATTGGCAATTATTTACTGCACTGTACTCTGTAGGCCTCTATTCTCTAAGTCTAGATCTAACTCAGTCTAGACCCTAAGTCTATAAAAAAAAAAGTATAATAGGTCTAAATGTAATCTGGTCCAAATTTTGGCGCTTGTTCACAACTGTGACCATACTTTTTAGTGTTACCTAATAATTTTCTTCTGAGTTCTGACCCAACTATGAAAGTAGTTATTCAACAGTCGAACCTAAAAGTAACAAAAAGCTTGGATCATTGATGCAGTGAAGTGATCTAGGGCTAGGCTATATAGATCTATGTAAGTATTAGACCCTCTACAGTCTACTCGTATCTAATTTTCAGAGATAGTCCCGCCCGAAAGTTTGGGCCAAGCTGTCGGGAGTGACTGGGTGACGATGGCAATCGAGCTGAAATATTACGCACGACGATAAAAAAAAATCAAAAGTTCGAGTGTAGATTACTCCTAAATTCATCAGATATAACAATTTTAAACCACGTCATAATGCACAGACAAACCGCAGATTCATACTATCAGCAGATATGTTTATAAATTTGATTCAATTTACGAGATTTTTACGTCATTACAGCTGTACTCACCTTCAAACTTTCAAAGAAAAACCCAAACTCTCACTCTGTGCGGGTGGGTGATGTCATACATTAACTAGGTAGCGTACGAAGGTGCTAGGCTGGTAAGGGCTGGCGGCCTCATGAATAAACATGACTATATGACGTCACGAACGTCATCGCACTTGCTCGTCCGCGCCACGCCTACTCCAGATCCTAGCTTGAGGGTGCTAGGCTGAATGGAGAGGGTGCTAGGCTGGATGTAGTTAGTGCAAGTTTAAATGTAATAATAATAATAATACAGTGGCGGATCCAGAGGGGCACAGGGGGCACGTGCCCCCGGCCAAAAAAAAGAAAAAGAGAAAAGGAGGGGGAAAGAAAAAGGAGAGGAAAAAGAAAAAAAAGGGAAGAGAGAAAGAAGAAGAAAAGAGGGAGGAAAGAAAAGGGGAGAGGAGAAAAAGGAGGGGAAAGGGGAAGAGAGAGGAGAGAAAAGGCGGAAAAAGAAGAAAGGGGAAAGACGGAGGAGAGAAAAGGGGAAAGGAGAATAATGAGAAGGAAAAGAAAGAAAGGGGATAATATTATAAGAAGGTGTTTTTACCGGGTAAGGGGCGGAGGGGGATGCAATTTTAAGTCGAACATGACTAATACCAAAGATTTTATCTCCTTTATAACTTATAACTTAGTCTTGAATTAATTTCCGATATACCTATTCTTAGTGCTCTTTCAGCATGCAGATTTTCCCCGCCATTAATCCTGCCACAGTTGCTGGTTTCATTGTCATATTATTTTCTGTCATCCCTGTGGCCGCGAAGAGCCTCCCACAAAGTTTCTATCCGTTTCGCAAGCACTTTTTCCATCGCCTACATGTAATGCTTATTGCTTCCAGTTTGCAAAAGATCCCAGTGGCGGATCTATGGGGGGATGGGGAGGTTAGGGTTTAACCCCCCTTGGGCTGCCAAGTGAAAATGTGATGTGAATAGAAAAACGCCATCATGTGTCCAGACCCACACAGTATCCGCATCGTCATCGGGTCAAACCCCCCTTAAACTGTTACTTGATTTAAAAGACGTTATCATGCACTTCTTTTATGGTCTCCATTGTGTTAGTAGATGCCAGGAAAACATCACTTACGAAGGTTCAAAATAGCAACAACAAAAATCGTCTCGACGCTACCCGGCTCGGACTTCGCGGCTCGTGGACAATGTTCCGCATCGTCATTGGGTAGAACCCCTTAAACTGTTACTTAAGTGATTTAAAAGACGTTATCATGCACTGCTTTTTATGGTCTCTATTGTGTTGGTATATAGATGCAAGGAAAACATCACTTACGGGGTTCAAAATAGCAACAACAAGGGGTAGGAGAAAGCAATTTTACGTCATATTACTCCAGAGAGTGCCTGAAAATGCACCTAATGTGGTTCTAAAATTGCAAATGCTTCCTACTCAGGAGGGGCCTCCCAGACCCACCCCACTTGGTCGCTCCGCTCCCTCGCCGCGGGCGCCTGCTCCATCGTTTTTCATATATTTCACCCCATGCGATTTTGTGCCCCCGGCCAGAAATTCCTGGATCCGCCACTGTAATAATAATACTCAGTTCTTTTATAGCGCATAACACATTACAGGATAGCATGTCCCTATGCGCTTTAAATAGAAAGGATAGAATTACAAGAAAAGTAATACAAATTAGAAAATACACTTAGAAGCAAAAAGTACATGTACATGCTAAGAGATAATTGATGTACATTTCTAAGGCTCAATGGAGGGGTGCTAGGCTGGATGGAGGGTGCTAGGCTGGATGTAGTTAATACAAGTTTAAATGAAATCATGCTCGGAGATAGATGGAGTTAGTTAATGTATATTTCTAAGGCTTCAATTAATGGAGGGTGTGCTAGGCTGGATGGAGGGTGCTAGGCTGGATGTAGTTAGTGCAAGTTTAAATGAAATCATGCTCGGAGATAGATGGAGTTAATTAATGTATATTTCTAAGGCTCAATGGAGGGTGCTATGGATGAGGGGGTAGGCTGGATGTAGTTAGTGCAAGTTTAAATGAAATCATGCTCGGAGATAGATGGAGTTAATTAATGTATATTTCTAAGGCTCAATGGAGGGGTGCTAGGTGGATGGAGGGGTGCTAGGCTGGATGTAGTTAGTGCAAGTTTAAATGAAATCATATGCTAGGAGATAGATGGAGTTAATATTTCTAAGGCTCAATGTAAGGGGTGCTAGGCTGGATGGAGGGGGTGCTTGGCTGGATGTAGTTAGTGCAAGTTTAAATGAAATCAGAGATAGATGCATGGAGTTGATATTTCTAAGAAATAGAAATATACATTAATTAACTCCATCTATCTCCGAGCATGATTTCATTTAAACTTGTACTACTACATCCAGCCTAGCACCCCCTCCATTGAGCCTTAGAAATATACATTAATTAACTCCATCTATCTCCTAGCATATGATTTCATATAAAATTGCAACCCTCCATCCAGCCTAGCACCCCTCCATTGAGGCATAGAAATATACATTAATTAACTCCATCTATCTCCGAGCATGATTTCATTTAAACTTGTACTACTACATCCAGCCTAGCACCCTCCATTGAGCCTTAGAAATATACATTAATTAACTCCATCTATCTCCGAGCATATGATTTCATTTAAACGTGCACTAACTACATCCATGCAGCCTAGCACCCTCCATCCAGCCTAGCACCCTCTCCATTGAGCCATAGAAATATACATTAATTAACTCCATCTATCTCCGAGCATGATTTCATTTAAACTTGCACTAACTACATCCAGCCTAGCACCCTCCATCCAGCCTAGCACCCTCCATTGAGCCTTAGAAATATTAACTCCATCTATCTCCTAGCATATGATTTCATTTAAAATTGCACTAACTACATCCAGCCTAGCACCCTCCATCCAGCCTAGCACCCCTCCATTGAGCCATAGAAATATACATTAATTAACTCCATCTATCTCCGAGCATGATTTCATATAAAATTGCACTAACTACATCCAGCCTAGCACCCCCTCCATTGAGCCTTAGAAATATACATTAATTAACTCCATCTATCTCCTAGCATATGATTTCATATAAAATTGCACTAACTACATCCAGCCTAGCACCCTCCATTGAGCCTTAGAAATGTACATTAATTAACTCCATCTATCTCCGAGCATATGATTTCATTTAAACGTGCACTAACTACATCCATGCAGCCTAGCACCCCTCCATCCAGCCTAGCACCCTCTCCATTGAGCCTTAGAAATATTAACTCCATCTATCTCCGAGCATGATTTCATTTAAACTTGTACTAACTACATCCAGCCTAGCACCCCCTCCATCCAGCCTAGCACCCCTTCCATTGAACCTTAAAAAATATCAACTCCATCTAGGTTCAAGAGAGAATGTCAAATGCTGACATTTATATTGAATAATCAAACATAACAAAAACAAAAAGATAATGCACGTTATCAATAACAATTAATAAATTATTACTTAATATCATTTCTGGTGATATAATTTTTACGTTAATTCTCGACATAGTTACTCAATAAATGTAATTTCAATTTGACTTTAAAAACAAAGACACTGACAGATCTAGTTACATTGATAGGAAGTGAGTTCCAAAACTTGGGACCAGTACAAGCCAGCGTCTTCAGAGCAAAAGCAGTTCTTACACGTGGAATATGAAGTGCAGTTGCCTGCCTTGTATTATAGCTATGAATTTGATTGTTCTTTCGAAATATTTGTACTAACGCATTTGGGAGAGTACCATTTTCAAAACCATACATAATTGCGCCTAACTGTATAAAGTAAATGTCTTCAACCTTCAATAGCTTATTACTGTAGAACAAAACATTAGTATGAGCACGATAGCTCGCATTAAAAACAACTCTAACCACCCTCTTATGGGCAACACAAATCTTATCTAATTGTGTTTTCAATGACTTCCCCATGCCAGCACTCCATAATTGAGATAAGGCAAAATTAAAGTAGAATACAAAATAAGCAAAATTTCTTGTGGGACAAAAGAACTTAATTCATAAATTACACCAGTATTTCTAGACACGACTTTACAAATATTAGTACAATGAGATGCCCAAGACAGCTTCTCATCAATATGTAGCCCAAGAAACTTGGTGGAAGTTACTCTCAACATTAACATCATCAAAAAGTACATTTCCAGGTACATCCTTTAGGGAGTTACTAAAAAACATATAGTTTGTCTTTTGAAGATTCAAGGACAACTTATTTGCATGAATCCACAAAATAACTTTCTTTAATTCAATATTAATTGTATCTAATAAAACTTCAGGGTTTTTATGAGAAAAAATACACTTGAATCATCTGCAAAGAATATGAAAGATATGATAGATATGAAAGAAAGTACATCAGATGAAAGATAAAAATCATTAATATATAATATAAAAAGAAGGGGGCCAAGAAGCATATGATTTCATTTAAAACGTGCACTAACTACATCCAGCCTAGCACCCCTTCCATCCAGCCTAGCACCCCCTCCATTGAGCCATAGAAATATACATTAATTAACTCCATCTATCTCCGAGCATGATTTCATTTAAACTTGTACTACTACATCCAGCCTAGCACCCTCTCCATTCAGCCTAGCACCCTCTCCATTCAGCCTAGCACCCCCTCTAGGATCTGGAGTAGGCGTGGCGCGGACGAGTAAGTGCGATGACGTTCGTGACGTCATATAGTCATGTTTATTCATGAGGCCGCCAGCCCTTACCAGCCTAGCACCTTCGTACGCTACCCATTAACTAGGCATGCAGCGAAAGTCTTGTCTTCAGGCAATCGTACGTAAAAAAATTCCATCACAAGATATGAGAATAATTTCTTATTAAAATCATGAGAATGATTACAGTTATCAATCATTATACCCAAATCGGCATACAAAGAAGAAAGAGAATAGTGTAACAGAGACTTATTAACCGCACGTAGGATTTCTGATAAGAATGCACAAAGAGCACAAAATGGAAAGGTGCCTGGAATAAAGAATAATAATGACAGTCAAGCTCATGAATATTCATATTATGGGCGGTACCACCATTGCCACATTTGCATGTACAATCATTATTTATTATAATGGTTTTGCGCTCTTCATTATATATTATATAATGGAAGTGCGCTTTTCATTATATATATATATATATCATGGAAATGCGCTTTTCATTATATATATAAAAGGTTCGTGAATAGTTATTATTTATAAATATGGAAAGGGAATCGTTATTATTTATAAATAATGGAAATGTGAATTGCATTTATTTATAAATAATAGCAATTATTTATCAACAATGAAAATGGGAATTGTAATTATTTATAAATAATACAATTTAGAAATTTAATTATTTATTAATAATGAAAATGTGAATTGTAATTATTTATAAATAATAGCAATTATATATAAATAATGCTCATGTATTTTGTCATTATATATAAATAATGAAGATATGATTTGTAATTATTTATAAATAATGGCAATGATAATTATATAAATAATGAAACGTACTTTGTCATTATTTATAAATAATGGATATGTGAATTGTAATTATTTATGAATAATGAAGTATGAATTGTAATTATTTATAAATAAGGGCAATTATATATAAATAATGAAACGTACTTTGTCATTATTTATAAATAATGAAGTATGAATTGTAATTATTTATAAATAATGAAAATTGGTTAAGAATTATTTACAAATAAAATTGTACATTTACTTGCATTATATGTAAATAATGGTTATTATTTGTTAAATAATGATTATATAACATATAATTTGTCTATATAATAGTTTTACAAACGGCGCCTCATATACAACATCTTTTTTGTAAGGCCTTATGGCAGCTCAGCTACAGCCGGGGTAATAATATGAGACTTTGTACTAAGTGCAGTAGAGTATTTTCATATAGTTGCTGCGCTATGTAAATGGATCTATTAATATTAGTATTATTATCTACCGACTGCACGTCTTACACCAGCCCCTCCCCAACCACAAATGAAAAATCGTTCAGTTAATCTTGATAATCGGATCAAGCAGGTAGTGCCATGCAAATTAATTATCCCAATATAAGCCGTCCGGTTTTAAAAATAATATTTTTACATTTATACAAAGCATGAAATTAGACCTATAATTTAAATTGCGAATTCCATAGTTCTCGATACAATGATTAAGGATGCGTACACACATTTATTTATATTATACAAATATTGACTGCTTTGAGGGGCATGGTAAAAACTATCGCCCAAAGTGATCTCGAAACTATACTGTGCCCCGTTACGAAGTCGAGGGGCAAAGTGCTGTATCGAGGTTACCAAGGATGTATAGTTTTAACGGTGAACCGAAAAAGAAACAGTAAATATTTGTTTTATATACCGCAACCCCGGTGTCAATTTTGACAAAATATGCCCGTCAAAAAGTATTTATTCGTCCAGTTAAGGGAAATTTACCCGTCTAAAGTCATTGCGTGTGTCTCATCACGTGTACCCATTGTTAACTTCACGCGCAACCATTGCGTCGTTGCATTGTTCGCGCAAGTAGAACTATGCCCGGTGAATATTTTTCGCTATACTAACCGGTTATCAGTAGCAAATTTCATGCATGCAGTTTTGACCAATCAGAAGCCAAGAATATGAATTAAAATACAGTATCTATGATCTGGAGCATGGATCAGGGGGTTCCAAACTTTGAAAAATCATCGTGGCAGGGAAAGCCTTAATTATGCTTAAAAATATATTTGAAAAAATAAAGGATACATTAACCCCCCCAAAAATCCAAATCCAAATCAAAACTTCAGGATTAAAAAAGCTGCCCAGAAATCGTTCATGGTCAAGACTCCACTGAGTGCTAAAGTGCCCATGTTTGCGAAGTGCCCTTGTCTGCGCATACACGTAACTATGCAATTCTGATAAAACAAAACAAAGACATTCGTCTTACTGTACCCATTCCTATTCATTTAAAACAAGGAATATTGACAAAAGTCTGCTTTCAGTCATTCTAGACACAATTAGCTCCGAAATGCTATATTTCACGTCGAAAAACTGCAAGTAAAGTGAATGAGTGCGCAAACGATGATAGGGGCTTTTCGTTTGTGTGGACGAGGACGCCGTTCCCGTCCTCTAACGATGCGAATTGGCTGCAGTCGACCCGTCCTGTTCACTACTTTACAACCCTTTTCGTATGTATATAGTCGACGCCCGTTCTCTACACGATGACGTAATGGCCCCCGCTCGCTTATTCAATTTCTCCTTCTTTCACTTGTTATGTTATTCTTCGTATATTACTCTATTATTATTTTTCTATCTTTCGTCATGTTATTCTTTGTTTCCCTTCTATCATTTTCTCTCTCTTTTTCTTATGTTATTATCTGTTTTTCATCTTTCATCTTCTCTTCTATCTTTCCATTTTCTATTCTTTATCATTATCTCTTTCTGTCTCTCCTTATGTAATTGTTTATTGTTACCATTCTATCATTTTCTCTTTCTGTCTTTCCTTATGTTATTCTTTATTTCTGTTAGTGTTTGATTTTATTATTCTATTAATTTCCTCTTTCTATCTTTCCTTACGGTTATTCTTTGTTTTTTCCATCTTTCATCTTTTCTTCTATCTTTCCATTATCTATGCTTTATCATTTTCTCTTTCTGTCTTTCCTTATGTTATTCTTTATTTCTTCCTTCTATCACCTTCTCTTATGTTAGTGTTTGTTTTTATTATTCTATTAATTTCCTCTTTCTATCTTTCCTTATGTTATTCTTTGTTTTTCCATCTTTCATCTTTTCTTCTATCTTTCCATTATCTAATGCTTTATCATTTTCTCTTTCTGTCTTTCCTTATGTTATTCTTTATTTCTTCCTTCTATCACCTTCTCTTATGTTAGTGTTTGTTTTTATTATTCTATTAATTTCTCTTTCTATCTTTCCTTATGTTATTCTTTGTTTTTCCATCTTTCATCTTTTCTTCTATCTTTCCATTATCTATGCTTTATCATTTTCTCTTTCTGTCTCTCCTCATGTTATTGTTTATTGTTACCATTCTATCATTTTCTCTTTCTGTCTTTCCTTATGTTATTCTTTATTTCTTCCTTCTATCACCTTCTCTTTTGTTGTTCTTTGTTTTTATCATTCTATCACCTTCTCTTTCTGTCTTTCCTTATGTTATTCTTTGTTTCTTCCTTTCATCACCTTTTCTTATGTAATTCTTTGTTTTTATCGTTCTATCATTTTCTTCCTACCATTCCTTATGTTATTCATTGTTTTTCCATCTTTCCTCTTCTCTTCTATCACCTTCTCTTATGTTCTTTGTTTTTATCATTCTATCACTTTCTCTTTCTATCTTTCCCTTCTGATTTACGCTGCGATATAGCAAGATGACGTCATTTTGACGACGGGGTTCGAGTTTTCTGACGAACCTAAAATCATGGGTGAACGCCTCCTCAAATTGGGCCTGACGACGTGAGACGACCCGACGCATGCGCAAATCGCCGAAATGACGTCATATCATTGACGTCGTCTATGTGGACGTGCCAAACGAAAAGGCCCTAATGTCAACATGACACCGCCACCAACAACGCAAATAAAAATGACATCCGTATGGGGTCTAGACAACTCGCCACAAAGACAGCTCGCCACAAGACATCTCGCCACAATAGCCGGGACAACTCGCCACGGGCGAGTTGTCCAGGGTGGGGTGCTTTTTCGGACAGCTCGCCCCACTTTTTTCCCCTCATGATTTCTAGATCTAAAATCCCTCATCTTAGATGAAATTGTCATTTTATGTATTCATTATGCTTTTATAAACACAGTCACGACAGGAAACATGGAACTTGTGAGTATTTTGAGGGCTGTTCTAAAGAATAAAGCCGATTTACCTTGCAACAAGAATATATTTTTGACAAACCGAAGGCGTACGTTCGCCGGATAACTTTTCGGTATTTAACTTCATTTTTCTGTCTCAGAAAAGTTTTTAATGGTAGGAATATGCTGTTATGTATCTTTACATTCCAATATTACCTTTCCTCTACCCCAGCGGAATTTTTGCTTGCCTCAAGTTTATTAGTAGACATAAAAATTGTGCATTCGCTCCCCTTCGACTTTCGCTGTGGACTGCGAGTGTGAGCTGTACCGTACCGGTACCGTGTGTGCATGTGCCTGGCCGGAAGGCCGGGCGGCGGCTGGCGCAAAGCCAAGGGTACCCGGCGGCACACATAGCTGCATCGCTATCCTGGCTGTGTAATAAAACCTGTTTTATTGATCTCAACATTTCAAACACCACTGTACAAAACTAAACTGATTTCACTCAAAATCGGTACTTTAGTGACAATTGATGACACCTAAATAGCAGTAAAATACAATTTTTTCAACTCACCTAAGTTAGATCTATATTTTCTATATAGAAAGAGTTTAAAAATTAAAATCGTGAGTCCACTGTCAAACTTGCTTACAGTTTTATCGGCATGATTGTGTGCATTTGTGTGTTATAAGTGTATTGACTATTCACGTGTGAAAATGCTGCCTATTGGCACATGGTACAGCGCTAGAGGTCCATACGCAGTATTTACCTTTACCTTTACCGCAAATACTGGAAGAATGCTGAGACAGCAGTCGAGCTTCCAGGTCTATCTTCTTGGTCTATCTTCTTGTAGTCAATCTCTTAATCATTCTCATTATATACAAGACAGGGAGGCAGAGGGGTAAGAGGTAGCATCCTGACTGCACAATGTACAATGTCCCAGGAGCAAGGAAATCAATACAGTATGGAGAGACATAACACTGTTCCTTCCAGCAACGATCAAGCCTGGTTTTGAAGGCGTCTATGGTGGGAGCCACAACTACTACTTCAGGCAGAGAGTTCCAGTCATCAATCACTCTGTGACTAAATGTGTCCTTCCTTACATTTGTCCTACACCTCGGCTTTGCAAGCTTGAGACTATGCCCTCTAGTTGTTGTGTCTGCTAGTTGGAAGAAGTGGTCAGGGTTGAGTCTGTCCTGCTCATGAATGATCTTGTACACCTGAATCATGTCTCCTCTCCTTCTCCTGTACTCGAGGGATGGCAAGTTCAGGCATTTAAGTCTCTCTCTGTAAGGTAGATGTTTCATTGTGGAGATCATCTTTGTTGCTCTTTTCTGCACTCTCTCCACAGCCTTTGCGTCTGAAATGAACCTTGGTGACCAGATTACATTTCCGTACTCAAGGAGGGGGCGGACTAGACCCTTAAACAGCTTGGGAATGGTGGATATGTCATGGCACTGAAAGGCACGTCTGATGCTGATCAGGACCCTGTTGGCCTTGTTGATGGCGTACGACACATGGCTGTGGAACTTCAGTTTGTCATCAACAAGTACCCCTAGATCCTTTGCCTCTTCAGCTGTACTCAGGGCTGTACTCCCGATTGTGTAGCGCTCCTGACAGACTCCAGATCCCAGATGTAAAACACAGCATTTTCTTGCATTGAACTGGAGTTGCCACTTTGCGGACCAGTCTGTCAATGAGCGCAGATCAGCTTGGAGAAGTTTACGTTGGTCAGGAGTAGAGACGCAGGAGTAAGCCTTGGTGTCATCTGCGTAAATTCTTACAGTGGAGTCCAACACCTCAGGGAGATCGTTGATGTACAGAACAAACAGTGTCGGGCCGAGTACGCTGCCCTGGGGCACCCGCTCTTCACCTTGCACCACTGAGATCTGGCATTGTTTACCACCACCCTCTGTGTTCTGTCATGAAGGAAATCCGCAATCCATGTTTTGAAGTTCCCTTGGATCTTGTATGCATCAAGTTTTGACAACAGCCGTTGGTGGGGCACGCTGTCAAATGCCTTTTGAAAGTCTAGGTAGACAACATCAACTTTTTCTCCTTGATCTAGCCAGGCAGTCCATTCCTCAAGAGTGTGGAGCAGTTGTGTAATACATGATCTACCTGGGACAAATCCATGCTGAGAATCACTGATAAGATCATATGACATCAGATGTTCAACCACTTTATCTCTGATGAAAGATTCCATAATCTTACTGGGAACTGATGTCAGGCTTATTGGGCGGTAGTTGTTAGCATCCAACTTGCTCCCTTCTTGTGCACAGGAACAACATGACTTATTTTCCATGCTGAGGGAAGCTTGCCCTCTTGAAATGACTTGGTGAAGATGATGGCCAATGGAATACACACTGATGCTGCAGTCTCATGTAAAACACAGGGATGGATACCATCCGGTCCAGCACTTTTGAACTTGGAAAGCAAACTAAGTTTGCGATGTACTTCTTCTGGAGTAATGTCAAGTGCTGATAAGCATTCAGAAGGTTGCCTAGATTCCAGAACTGGTATAGCAGAAGTGTCCTCGTCAGTGAAGGTTGTCTCAAAGAAAGCGTTCAAGATATCCGCTTTCTCTTCATCTGATGTAGTGAAGGTTCCATATGTCTTTCCGATGTCAGGTAGCCCACCTCTTGTCTTCAGACTGTCTGTAGCATATCTCCAGAATGCTTTTGGATTTGTCTTCACATTCTTTGCAAGATCCCTTTCAAAGTTACTGCGCAGCACTTTTGTGAAACATTGGAGTGTCTTTGCTAGTCTTCTAGCTCTTGATATGTCTGCTGGGTGCTTGGTAGTCAGGGCTTGTCGCCAAGCACGATGCTTCTGTGCTTGCAGTTTGAGTGCTTGTTTGTTCATCCAACAGTGCTTTTTCTTTCGTCGCCGTGAGGCAGAACGTGGGATACATTTCATCATCTTTTCTGTCAAGGTTGTGTGAAAGAACGACCAGGCCTGTTCAGTATCCATATCCTTCATAGTCTCTTCCCACTTGACTTCCTCAAGCTCCTCACAAATGTCATCATATCGTCCAATGTTGTATTGAAACTTTGGAGGTCGTCTGTCTGCTTCTGGAGCGGATAAGGTGATAGTGAAACAAAGCCCAAGGTGGTCACTCAGCCCCAGTGGGGCAACGAAACAATTTCATCAATCAAGAACTCATTATCTGAAAACACCAAATCCAGGGTGCTGTCTCTCTGTCCTTCCCTTTGTCTTGTGGGAAAACTGACGTGTTGGTGTAGGAAGCAGTCGGCTACAGTTTCCATGAACTCTTGATCTACCTCACTTCTTCCAGCATAGGACCCCCAATCAATGTGAGGATAGTTGAAGTCTCCGGTAATCAGAAGATGGGTTGAGTTCATATTAGAAACCTCAAGCATCAGATTGCGTAGCTGAAGGTGGTTGTTGACAGAAGGACTTCTGTATATGCATCCAGCGAGTAGTTTCTTGGAACCAGCAAGTCGCAGTGTGATCCACACAGACTCATCAAAATTTGTTTGAATGTCACAGTCACGTACAAGATGGCAAATTTCATGTGATACGTAGATTGCAACACCCCTCCTTCCATCTGCAACATTTGAGTGAATGTCATATCCATCCAGGAAAAAATCCTGTTCACGTACTGGGTTCTTTACATTTTTGGGGCAGACCTCAGTCAGGAAGACCAAGTCCACTCTGTGCACTTCAAGTATCAGTAGCAGTTCATTCCGTTTATTCAAAAGGGAATCACAATTTGTGTACAACACCTTCAATTTGCCACTCTTGTGGAATTGTGAGTTTGTTTGTTGTAGTCCGGATATGTCACCATTGTTCACATCCCATGAACCTCCATCCACAGTTGTAGTTGAAGATAAAGGTGAGCATTCACTGTCACTACTACTTGTAGTAGTAGTACTTTCATCCTCGCTTCCCTCTATTTCGTCTACAGAGAGTTCGTCATCATTCTCCAGATACATCAGTGCTATATCGGCATCACTTCTGCTGCATTCATATGCGTACCTACTCTTATGACAAGTATCACTTTCATCCACATATGCAGTGAGTTCATCGCTTCTCTCCAAATATGACAATTCTGCATCACTTCTGTTACCTTCATTAAACCTACTCTTATCATTACTAGTATCAGATTCATTAATACTACTACAGTCTTCACTGCTGCTGTAAACTGTTGAGGGGTTTAGTCACAGTTCCTGCGGACTTTTTTCCTCTGTTGACTGCTGAGATTGCCGATCAGGATGGGCTTTACTTTCAGGGTTGGGGCTATTCTGCCTGCTTAGTGGTGCCTGATCTTTCTACTTCCCTGTTACAGGAATACTGGCATAGTTAGTAGCTGCAGCCAAGGGACGTGGTCCATTATCCAGGAGTGCTGCACCCATGGTGCGAAATCCAGCTTCATTCAAGTTTGCATGGTCCGTTACATTTGCAGGCATAGCATGGTCCACCTTCGACACGTCTGTCTGCACTGCAAAGCTATTTCCTTCAATCCGTTTTAAAATCCTGAGCATGCCTGATTTTCGGCTATCAACATTCTGCTGGTTTTCATGTAACAGTGGGAAATTAACATGCTTTTCTTTCTCTCTGACTGTGGCGGGTGGTGTTGTTTTCAAGTGAACCTCTTCATCACTTGAGATGTCTACAACTTCAACTTCAGCAGGTGGCTTTGCTTGAGAGCTAGCTGAGCGTGATGAGTAAGGTGATGAATAGCTAGAGCGGTTAGTGTTTCTCACATGTACAATTCTACTACCACGGATTATGCATTTCTGGCCATCAGCCCTTCTCTTTTCAACTCATCCCGTAGCAGTTTGTGTGTTTTTCTTTCTTCAGGTGTCCGGTCTGGGTCAATAAATATCTTGTTGTAGACCCCATGATGTCTCAGCATCTTGGCTTTGAAGAGAATCTCATCTGTTGGGACAGCCAGCTGAACTAGGAGAACCCTAGGGATGCTATTGTCTCGTTGCTTGTAACCAAGTCTGGTTGTTTTCACAATGTTTATATTCTTGACCTGAAGAGCGGTGAAAATTTTCAGAACAAATTGTCGGTCATCTTCTTGTCGCTTATTTTTTGTCTCTGATTTGCTTTCCTCTACATTGTGCAAGATGATGTTGTTCTTCCTTCTGTCTTGGTCTCTGTAATCTTCTAGGATTGGTATTGCATCTGGGATAGCATCTTGTGGTAATTTCTCAGTTTTCTGTAGAACAAGGGTGTTAGCAACTGGTTCCCATGTGCGAGGGCATGCATTCTCAGGAACAGGGAGAGGTGATATGTGTGAAAGATGGTGCAAATCTGCCTTCAGCTGCTCATTATCATTCTCCAGCTTCATTATTTTTGTCTCAACCCTTTGCATCATGTCCATGACAGATTTGAAGTGATCGGTCTGTAGGCCCAAGATATGGTAAGCTTGGTTCGGAGAGGGAGGTACAGTGATTTCATCAGACTTCCTTGAAGTATATGGTGCGTGCAATTTCAGTTTGGCTTCTAAATCACATGTCATGCAGAAGAAATGAATGGTACTCCATTTGCCTATGTCCTTGATCACTTTAGCTTCAAGATTCGCACAGCCAGAACATAGCCATTTATTACATAATTCACAATGGACTAAAGATCTTGTGCAAGTGTCGTGACAACCATCGCAACACAGGTCGTTGCCGTCAGACTGTGGTATATGTGTTCCGGTTGGTTTGACATTCTCTGATTCCTCCTCTTTCTTTACTCTTTTGCCCTTCAACGTCACTGAAGGTCTACTGTTGTGGGCCCTGCTAATATTTTTTACTGCAGAGCTCTGTCCACCTTGACTGCCCATGCTAGGATGACTGGAGCAAATACTGGAGGATTGACTACTGTTTAGACTTGTGTCTAGTGACAGATTTCCCTTACTTTGCTGCTTTGAGTTTTGACTGAGTAACCTCGTGCCCTTTCCACCAATTACCCCTGTGGTGCCAGACTTCACTGATTTTTTGCTGAGCTTATTTTTCTGTGAAGAAGGCTGGGGGCTTGCGTTGCTAGCCATTTAAAATGTATTTTGCTGCTGGAAGAGTAATGGCCAATAATACTTGCAGGGCTGATTCTCCATGCTTTGCTGGAGTGCCCGGCAGCCGAGACTTCTAAAATGAAATTGTTGTATTATCTTGAAATGACACTACAGCAGTGGCGGATCCAGGGGGATTTTAGATCTAGAAATCATGAGGGGAAAAAAGTGGGGCGAGCTGTCCGAAAAAGCACCCCACCCTGGACAACTCGCCCGTGGCGAGTTGTCCCGACTATTGTGGCGAGATGTCTTGTGGCGAGCTGTCTTTGTGGCGAGTTGTCCACTACGATCTGATGACTCACGACCAACATGGAGGCTCGTATCAGACGATCGCTTCTCGGGACATGTATGATTATTGTTATGATATCATGCGGCATTTCAGGTAAGAGATCCCACTATTACTGTTAGACTGCATAGCCATTTATAAGATTAACAGAAGAAGAAGAAGTAGAAATAGAAGAAAAGAATTTGCCTATGGAATATTAAGGCATTTTTTGATTTAGACTCGCAGCTTGACACGGCGTGAATGTATGCTAAAGTATGATGTTTCAGAGCTTTTTTCTAACCCATATGAAGACCTATAAGTATAAGCTTTTAGACTAGCAACCATGAAATGTGAATCTACAATAAGACGAACACAGATTATGCATGTCTTGGAAGGATGACACCTTTCATTTTAATGTAAGATAAACAAAAAAATTAATGATTTCTGAATAATATATTTGTGTACATTAATTACAATGGAATCAACGGGCGGTTGGATTAGTTTTTGCAGGTTTTGTACAATATGTGTGAGACCTACAGGTGTAATAGGGAATGATATAAAATAAGTTTAGTATGGACAAACTTGGGTATTACACTAACCATACAGTATAAGTATATTAAACATGTGTTTCCTTATTTATACCTTTGGTACTGTTAATTAGATTCATCATTTTTCTTTTCTTTTTTCTTTTCTTCGTGGTCTTTTTCAAAGTTACTAACTAATTACAACATAAATCATCACGATAAACAAATTATATAATTAATACATTATCAACGTTAAATATTCACATTGTAATACTAACATGAAGTAATAATGAAGAAGGATTGCCAAATTATCTTGAAAGACTAGAGAAAAATGTTTGACTTGATTTTTTTTTAAAGAAGACATTATTCCTTTAGTGATCCATGGTTTCTTAATACCTTTCTAGGGTGGTTTACTTTTTTGTTAATGGTATGTCGTTAGAAAACAATTTGCGGATAAAGCATTCATATGCTTGTTCCGCATCTTTTATTTCATAAATCTCTTCCCATTCTTTATCTATGAGGATATTTGTTAGGATAAGTGTTGGGTATTGACAGAATTTATTTTTTGGTTGCATTATATATTCGTCATCCTTGTTTTTAAAACGCGTTTTGTAATGAATTTTTTTTATTGGTAGATGATCTGATATTTCTGAATTAATAATGCCATTGTTAAAGGTTTTGTTTAGAACACTTGTGAATATATCGTCAATTTAAGTAGTGCAAAAAGCGTTTATTATAATGGATTTATTGATTAGTGGATGTAATGCATCGTGGTCTTGTAGGGAAGGAAAAATGTCTACATTGAAATTGGCTATTAAGCATACTTCCTTTTTTCTAGAGATAGTATATTCAAGGATATTTTTAAACTGTCATAAAATGATTAAAGACGATTGTTGGGAGGTCTATATAATGCACCGATAACTATGTTTTTGCCCTTATTATTTTCAATTTCGATAAAAGTTGATTCGATTTCTTCAATGTGATCATCCGCCCTTGGTTTAAAATTGAACTCGTCATGAATATAAAAAGCAACCCCACCTCCTCTTCCTCATGCACAATCTGCTCGAATCATGGTTTAATGTTATAAATTAAATAAGGGAGGGGAACTTTATTCAGCCATGTTTCGTAGATGGCTATTACAGAGAAGGGAAAATTCTTTCGAGCGTGTAGGAAAGTTTCAATAGATTCAAAGTTTTTATTGAGGCTTCTTGCGTTACAGTATAAGATACTAAATGAGGTTTTGCTACAGTGATTGTTAATAAATTGCGATTCAAAATTATCTGGAGTATAATATTGACAGTCCTGGTCATAGTTAGACCAACACTCACGCCGAGGGCAGTTTCCTTCGAAACAGTTTTACGGTGACTTTGTGAGCGTATTTTGGTTAAAGGTGTCTTCTTGAGAGTGAGAGTATTACAGAAGGGGATACGCTGTGCAGAATGAAAGAGAGTTGATGGTATGGTGATAAGATAGGTGTAGAAGTACATAGATGAAGAAGAAATGAAGATGAAAAGTAAACAAGTGAAATTCAAAGGAAACATTAATATTTTTTTTGTGGGGGGCAACAACAACAACAAAAACATATTACTTTCTTTTATTTATTTTTTTTGTTTTATTAATTTTTTGTTAACAAAGGTAAAATTAACGTTACCAGCTTATTTTTACTTGAATTTAACTCTCATCTCCTTGGTATACATAATCGTTGTTCCTGGTGGTCCCTCTTCTTTTCTACAAAACGTGGGGGACATTTGATGTGATGTCCCCCCACCTAGGGAAAATCGTGGGGGGGGGGACGTGTCCCCCCTGTGTCCCTCGCCCGGGATTGACGCACATGGTTGTGCGAGAAGGGTGAATAATAAATGAATAATAATGATTAATAATTAATAATAATAACAATGAATAATGCATGAGCCTACATTAATGTTCCGTATTTTTCAATATTTCACCCTTTTTTTCTTCTCCTGACCAGATTACAATACAACCAGATTAATATCTGTAGCCTGAAATTATAATATGAAATATGGAAAGATAAGTATGTAAATAATAATAAAAAAGCTGGCTCTTGATAAAAGTTTAAAGTATTCCATCCACATTTTCTTGTTTTACTTTTAATGAAGTTTATGAATTATATTTGTTCTTACTGTTCAAAACTTACACAAATACTCCTTCAACTACAGACGAGCTATCATAATAACATTTTCTGGAAATTAATTTTATATATGTGCATTGTATTATGAATTATGTTGTTTTGAAATGAAATGTGATGTTATTTTTAATTTGATTGTAAATTGTCATGTAATTCAGCTGAGGTTGCGATATGATAATAAAACAAACTGAAGTGAACTGAACAAATTGAATATCATTTACAAACATGATTACAGCTGTACAAGAGAAATGTGTGGATTAATTGCATTGACATGGAAATACAATGTAAATGGAAATGAGAATAAGCATGAGTAGCTCTCTTATCATTACATCACTGTGGAAATTTGTTATGTCTGCAGAATACAGGTCATGTTTACCTGATTGTATTGTCATGAAATTTAATGAAGCTGTAACACTTCAGAGTTTATTTTAAGTAAAATCAAAATACACGAGCTAATTTTCATCTCATTAACAACCATGACAACCGTTACATACATTTATACACTGTATGACATGAAGGCACGAGTGAGTCACCCAGACACAGTGATATAACAAGTGGGAATGCAAACAAGAACTCCATCATAAAACCTTGGACAGAAGTTTTGTTGCAAACATATTATTTTAGTTCATCATGTTGATGATGTTATCTGCTGGCATGTACTAAAGATAAGTTGCAATTAGGATTGTAAACTTTCTTAAAATTGTGTCGATTTCTGTTTGATGTGATAAAGAATATGAAAAGGCAGAGCAGCATTCGGAGTACGCCTTCTTTACACCTTAGTGCTTCTGATGTACATGTGGATTGAATTAGAATCTAAAAAAGACTTACAAATTGCATCTCATTAAAAACCTTGACAGAGCTATATTTTTTTAAATTTCTTACAGTCATAGGTTTTAGAACCTATGACTGTAAACTTCACACACGATATCTAAAGGATTACAATCCCGCAAATTTTCATTGACTTTGCTCAAGAGTGCCAAATGAACATACTGCATTTGAGTTGGTTTTATTTGAATTAGAGAAAAAGATCATTAAACGTTTGAAAGAAATCCAATAAGAAAATCATGTCCTTCTAAGAGTTTCAATTCATTAAATCCAAATTTTTAATTTCGTGATATTCCTTTCGGGGGCACTGTTATGTAGGTGAAAATTATCAATTTCATCAAAATTCATAGAAGCACCTACAAATTGCATAATTATCATTTACAAAATCCCTTGAGGAAAAGGACACAATCCTTCATCAACAACAAAGAACATGTAAATCGATAAAACTGTCGGTACAAAGCAAAAGGGATAGAAGCTTGAAAGGTGCGTCACAGACTTGCCGAATTTTGTTTCATCGATTACATCTTTGTTTTTTAACGGGATTGACTTCCGTTGATCTGTTTCACTCATTTTTCTGCTTGGGATTTAACCAACTTAGTATCAAAGTGAATTTCCCCTTTCAGTACGACATGTCAACAGAATGTCTTTAGCCTTTAATAAGACATGAATGAACCCAACGTGGCAAGAGAAGTAGCATTCTGTGTAAAGCCTTTATAGCGGGTATCAAATTCTGGAGAAAAAAAAATCTTTAAAACACTTCAGATTAACAATGCAAATAAAACGCCCCTTCGAAAGCTGTTTTTAGGATTCATTTTTTAACTTCCCTTAATGAGGTACATAATGTCAGCCGACTACTGGGAAATGTTTTCTTCAAAGCTCGTAAGAATTAGCAATGTAAATAAAGCGCCTTTTTATAAGTTTCTTCTAAGGGTTCATAACTTCTATAAATAACTTTTGCAAATGAAGTTAATCATTTACAAGTATTACCCGCGACCGCGTGGGAGTCAAGTTCAAGTGTCTGTGCAGTTGCTATAAATCAATAACAGATAGATTTCATGTTGAATTGCTTCCAAGATGAAGAAATTATGTTGCATTGAAGTATTTGTTGTAGCTTTGGTCTTTCTCTTTCTCTTTCTTTCTCTCTCTCTCTCTCTCTTTCTAACTTTATTTCTCTCTTACTCTTTATTTTGTCTTTCTCTCTTTCTCCTTCTCTCTCTCTTTCTCTCTCTTGACGAAATATTTCAGACAAATAACTGTTTAAGTCATCTTGTGTGTACAGATGATGAGGTGATTAATTTCGATTTCCACCATAATCCAACATAATTACAATCTGAACTCTTCTTCAATGATATGAAATACACATGATATGTCTGCCAACTACACCATTTACCCCAGCCCCTCCCCCAATCACAGATGAACTAAGATCAGTCATAATTGTATGAAATTTAATGAAGCTGTAACAATTCAGAGTTTATTTGAAGTAAAAACCAAAATAAACGAGTTAATTTGCATCTCATTAAGAACCTTGACAACCGTAACAGACATTGTACATTGTATAAGATAAATGCACGAGTGAGTCACCCAGACAGTGATATAACAAGTGGGAATGCAAACAAGAACTCCGTCATCAAACTTTGGACAGACGTTGTGTTGCATACATATTATCTTAGTTCATCATGTTGTTATCTGCTGTCATGTAGTAAAGTTAAAGGCCTGGTCACACAGAGACGACGCACGGGGGACGCACGGCCCGCGCATTAAAAATTTGCAATTTTTGCCAGTGCGTTGTCGTGCGTTAGGTGTGCGTCATCCTTCGTTACTCGTTCGTCGAGCGCGCTGGACCAACGCTATGCGTTCACCGTCATTCGCTGTGTGCGTCGGGATTTTTTGAGCATGCTCAAAATTGTGCGCGGAGCTCGACGCATGACTGTACTCGCCAGAAGGACGCCAAACACGCGCAGAGCGCGCTAGACCAACGCCGGACATGCGCGGAGCACACGCTGCTTATTCGTTGTAAGTTCGGCGGCTGAGGTCTAACGAACGCCTAGCGCTTACCTAGCGCGTCTCAAACGAATGTCCAGCGAACATGCAGCGAATATGAGCGTGCTGAACGAGTGCTGAACGTGTCTCTACGCACCCAACGTTCTTCCTGCGTGTTCCTAGCGTATACCTGGCGTGTACGTAGCGTGTAACCAAAGGGTATATAAACGGGTTCCGCCCCACCTCCTCATCACTTCTCATCCGACCCTCATGTGTGATGACAGAGGTTCCTACTGATCTTGTCTATATATAGAAGAACCACCTCAGAAGATGGATGGTCCCGACAGGCTGCGCCTACAATACGAAATCGCGGTTCTCCAACATCAGCATATAACCTCATGGAACTGGCAATTCACCAAGTCCATGTCATCAGGAGAAGGATAAAGAGAAGAAGACTAGTCAACGGAGATTCTGGCCTGTATGATCAACTTATTGTGGAATTCCGTAACGAAGACCAGGCAGCCTTCAAGAATATCATGCGGGTGCCCCCAGAGATGTTCGACGACCTGCTAACCAGGGTGGGCCCGAGAATCGTCAAGCAGAATACAACCTACGAGATGCCCTTGATCCGGGCCTGAAGCTTGCCCTCACTCTTCGGCATCTTGCCTCTGTAGCCAAGTATCGTTCAATATGTCCTATGGGTGGAGGGTGCCTCACAGCACCATATCCCTTCTCATCCCAGAAGTGTGCCAAGCCATCATCAAAGAGTACAGGGATGAGATGATGAAGTGTCCCACCACTCCCTGAGGAATGGCGTGCCATATCTGACAAGTTCATGGAGAAGTGGAACTTCCCCCATAACTGTGGTGCACTTGATGGAAAGCACGTCAACTGCAAGTGTCCTTCAAACAGTGGTTCCCTATACTACAACTATATTATAGCAATTTCAATTGCTTTTGTAACCCCTGACCAGCAGATTGTATCCTTCTGTCTCTCCTCAAAGCTGTTTGTATGTTTTATGAAATTTCAATGTATTATCTGATTGTTATGTTCATTGTATGTTTTCCGATTGGTCAAATAAATAATAATACTAGTACTAATGATAATAACATTTGTAAATTGTATTCTTGTATGTATTTGAATTTGTATACGGAAAATAAAACCAAACCAACCTCTGTCGTTCGCGCGCTGGCTGTGCGTTGAGAACGCGGTGCATGCGTAGACCATTCGTCCAGCGCGCTAGCAACACACTATGCATTTGGTGTCAGCTCGCTGTAGCTTTGACAAAAGTTGGGCGCACGACAACGCACTGGCAAAAATTGCAAATTTTCAATGCGCGGGCCGTGCGTCCCCCATGCGTCCCCTATGTGTGACCCAAAGACGTTTAAATAATTACTAGACGGAAAGCAGCACGCGCGGAAAGCATTACACGAATGGGATTAGGCTCTGCCTCTTCTGGATCATTTGAAGACGAAATAAGCACCCTAGGCGGCATTCTGATTGGATAGGACCCTAATGAATATGTATTTTTATCGATAGTATCGGTTAAAAAATATATTAATTCATTGACCTTTTTTTTGTCACTTCCGATTTGTTAATTATGCAGATTTTATGCATGACGCTATACTCGCGCTCGCAGTGCAGTGCCTCGCACAAAGTGAGAAGATTTAATTCACGGAGAATGGGTGAGTAATTGATTGAAATATGAGTAGATTAAGTGAATTTAGTCATTAATTTTGAAAAAGCTGCAATAGTCTTCGTGGTCTACGGTAATTTGTTTACATTTTGAGACAGTTCTAACAAATTTTTGGGGAAAGGGCTAGGAAAATATTTCTCTTGAAATTGCACTTTGATTTTCATCGTCATGAATAGAAGTAGTTTGACTGCGGTTTGCCGTCATGTCACCCTACTCCCTAGTACTCCAGTTAGGGCCCCGGCAGGCCCTTCGGGGAATTTCGGTGCTCATCTGCATCAAGATCAAACTTTCTAATCTGGTTTAATTCCAAATTTGATCGTCATCATGAATCTAATTCACCAATCATCGATTAAATTTAAATCTAGATTTAACATTACACCTTAAAATAACTATGAAGTATGATCTTATTAATCATCCAAGTGGATTAATTCTTGTTAAAATCTTTAGATCTAGGACTAGGTCTAGTAGTACTAGTAGTATAGTTATATCGACTGCTACGAGAGGACTAGCTGTTTCTATACGCTCAAGGGATAGTTGAATCCCCTGCTATCACCCCGAGGCGCGCCTGGGTGGGCGGCGCGCCTCGGGGTGATAGCAGGGATTCAACTATCCCGCGAGCCAGTATAGAAACAGCTAGTCCTCGAGTATTAAAGCAGTCGATATGACCTTTATATGCCGAATTAAAACAAAAATCTACCAAGAATTCTTACCTTAGACTTTTAGTGAGTAAAAATTTGTTAAAACATCACAGAAAATCTGAAACACTGTCTGTTAATCTTCGCTTAATCTTCGAGTGAAAGTTTCAATCATTTGGGAATCGCAGACAAAGAGCACTGTTTATGGCGTCCGTGCTCGCACGTAGACAATTTTAACACGCAAACCAATGGGGATCGCAGTAAACCAATGGGAATCGCAGGATAATGAGGCGGAGGGTAGAAACTTTTAACTAGGCCCTGTGGGCTATTGCTATGCCCTGTGAGTTGGGCATGGCTTGAAATCACGACTCCAATTTCGACCAATCAGATGGCTAGATTTCTAAAGTGAGGTATATAATAGACTCTAGTACTACTACTAGGTCTAGACATATACAATATAGTAGGCCCTAGGCCTAGGCCTAGACTATAATCATGTGGACTCTGTTATAAGTGTTAATTGTCTTATAGGCCTACTCAATGCCATCCCTTCGCTCAGTTGCATCATCGGTGCGTGTCAACTTTAGACCAAACTTATCTGTTGACCATTAATAATTAAACAACTCCATAGACCTAGGCCTACCCTATTTCATTTATGTAATCCTGGATTCTGGAACTTATTAATAAAAATATTCACACAAAAAAGTAGGATTTGTTTATTTTCTCACTGTTTAGATTTTGCGTGGGTCCAGCGTGCTTGTCAAGTTGTCATAACTCATAATCATATTCATATGACAGACTATTACAGATTTGTTTTCCCCCAAATTGTGCAGTTCATGTTGATAATCTATTTTTACTAGCCTACTTCGTACTTGTAGGCCATAGAAAGCACTGTTTGAGGCACAAATTAGATCTTCCTTTTAGTTTTACTTTGTACTGTGGTTCATTAAATAGAAATGTTGATTTCCACACCATATTAAAATTAAGTCCAACCATGACATGAAAAATAGCTATTATGCTAGATTTATTTTATTTTGTTAAGGAGAAAGGGATGCCTTGATTGTCATATTGATTTTTTTTCCTTCTTTTTGTTCCAACAGGATGAGTTTGAAACTGAAGAGCTGGAAGGAGTTAACTGATGAGTAGACAATACAACATCTCTTATATTTGCAAAATGAAGCAGAAAGTCCCATGCAGGTAAATTTTCAGGATATTTAGCACACAAATATTAAACGACCACCTATTAATTCACTATAAAGGAAATGGAACTAAGTTTACGTTGCAAGCCTATATAGTGGAGGGTATATTTTATTCTAGTTTTGCACTTAGCATACAAATATTGATGTCTTTCCTTTCTTTGTTTACAAAGGAAATTTGTCCTTATTACTGTGTAGAAGAGCCATATCTAATGCACATTCAAAGCACTACATGTAGGGTATACACAGGACCCCTCATTATTTATTTTTGGGGTAAGGGGTCCTTTCATTTCTTGAGCAATGAAGATGAAGTAGAACACAAAATGAGATTAATGAAAGTCTGTTTATAGGATGTATTATGGTTGATATATATCCATTATCAGTTTTTAATTGAAGTACCTACATTGTTTTCTCTCATGTAGGATGATGTTTCTCTACAGTGGATGATGAAGGCATGCTGGTTTACAAACTCAGGAAAGGAACAAAGAACAGATATTGACGGGATCAATCTAGAGATGAGGGCCTACTACACTTCATACCAGAAAGTGTGCTAATATACACGTAGGTACCCCCAATAAACTATTGTGGAACACATGTCATGCAGAAAATCATAGATCTGACAAAGATATTTTTCATTGTCCGTTGACTTGTAAAAGAATACTGTCTTGACTGAATATCACAATTGTGATTTAGATTAAAAATAAAATTTATATATAGGCCTAGATGAAATATAAGTCTACATTAAGTATGTTTCAGTAGCATTATTTCTAGTATATTCTCTGGTCCAAGTTGTTTGGTCATTTTATGTCCCATACTTAACCGCATATCATTCAATTATGAGCACAAGTTTACATTACAAGTACATTGTATTACTTATTTCATACCTTGTCTGATACCAGCTCCAGCAGGCCTATCGTCTTTATGGGATCATCAGAAATAGTCTAAGATGTGGTCAGTAACTAGTCTTGTAGGAAAAATAGTTTAGGTTTGCCCACTAGAACCCCAAGTGAATTTCAGTCCTTTCTTTTTCTGAGCAGGTATCAGGGTGTATGTTATTAGTCATTGTTGATTTTCTTATATCTTATTTTATTTTTTCCATTCAACAGACTTGGGTTTTCACTACAGCTCTTTCTTCTGAAAACTGGGCTACAACTTTATTGATGAATGCAGAAGACATCTACATGGGACTACGTCTTAAAGATGCCACCCTCTAATATAAATAAAGAGGACAGTAGAGATCATGGGTGGTTTTCTCATAAGTTAAGCCGGGACTAAGTCCAGACTAAAGAAGAATTTTAGTTCACACTTCTATGGAATGCTAGGTTTATTTATTTATTATTATTATAATTATCTTCCTCCTTCAATATTCACGACAAAGATAATCTACCAAGGACTTTATTGAAATTCAGTTCATAATCATATTATCTTTTTCTTCCCATTTCATTGCAAAATTAATTTTTTGACACTTTTCATTGCAGGATTAAAATAATCTGTACAGGGTAAATGAGTTGGCACCAGGCACTCCATAAAAGTGTGGACTAAGTTAAGCCAGGCTTAACTTAGTACGCGCTATCGGAATACCACCCCCGCAGCTTTGGGTTTAAACTTGAATATTTACATGATATTTATTTATTATTGGTATTATGTGTTTGTAGATTACCACATTCAATAAAGCTAATGAAGTTTATCATCTTGTCAACTTTCCAATAATTAAAGATAACTAATTCTCAATGAATAAACACTAAAATTCTAACAATGTCAACTACCATCTTATAGGATGAAACTGAGGACAGGGCAAAAAGATTTGCCTTGAAATTTGAGTGATAAAGATCTATCAGTCTATATCAGAGATTGAATTAATCAATGATATTTTAATTATGATTAAACATGTTGAAATTCATTTACCTCTATGGGTTTCTGTATTAGAAGATTTGTAGATTATGACATTATTGCTACTTTAAGTATTGTATGTAAGGTTTGAAAGTCAACCCTCTAAGTCTAAATGCATTAAATATGGAAAGATATGGAAAGACTGCCTTTTCATCACTTCATCTTTGCCTTTCGTATCCAAACGAATGCTATATTTTAATAGAATCATGTTTTGATACTTCCTAACTTGAGAAAACGGGGGCTTGCTATCCTCTTCCTGGTGCTGTTACTACATGGACCATGTAACGGGTTGCAAAAGTGTAAACAATATAATTATATGTGTATATTAGAAGGATTTAGAAAGTGAAAAAGTTTTGAATGATAGCATTAATGTTGCTAGAAGTAATGGCAGTGTTGATTGTTAAGGGGAGGGGAGGGGGGTATACATTGAAATTAACGGTATACCAATGTAAAATTAATACAAAAGAGAAACACATTCTTAAAAATAAAAATTATACTGGACATGGGCCTCCCAACAAAAACCCTGGTACCCCTTTTTTTTTTGGGGGGCAACCCGATTCAAAATTTCCAGTGTTAAATTCAATTGTCTTTAAAACAAAGTTATGTCAAGATGTTGAAATTAAACAATGTTTCACTTTCCTTTTTTTCAAGTTAGAAAATTTGAATAAAATGATTAACATACTTTCCAGTCTCACTGGTCTCTACATTAAAAATGTTCTACTAGCAAAGCTCCTGCAAGGCTGTAAAAAGGGAGAGTGAAGGGAATCCAAGTGAAATGTGGACAGTAACGGAGAGAATATGGAATGGTTGATCGTAGTTGATAACGAGTGAATGCAAATGAGTGGTAATAACAAGTACGACTGAAAGTGAGACAGAAAGGAATTGCAACAGGTTGTTCAGTCAAGAGAACAAACCTTTCAGAAGATAATTTTCGAAAGACAGAGAAAGAGAAAGGGAATCATTAAGGTACGATGAGAGTGGGTGGGGGAAAATCCATCCACTGTGCCACATAATTTGTTTGTCTAAAATAAGGAAACTTAATACATCAGCATATTTAAATTGTTGTTATATGGCTTTTAGCATGTTTGATTTAATTAATAAAACAAAAACAGACCCATGTTTGATAGACTAAAATGGAATACTATCTAAACAGTAAGAAATATCAGTATTTGATCTTATTCAATGAAGTTAAGGTCCACTCCCCGATATCGCGGTGCATCCTGGGTATGAGGGGTGGAGCTTAGCAAGCTTGAGATCTGTGAAAAATGGATGGTAATTATTATTTTTTGGTCAATAAAGAGATTTTTTAAATCTTAGGCTGGAATATTAATAAGTAGAGGTGTACTCATGTTTGGAAAGGCTAAGTTAGTTGGGTCAGAGCCTTATTAAATATATATCTCTATGGTCAGAGTGGAACTTTAAGGTCTACTCCCCGATGCATCCTGGGTACACCAGCTGTTATGATTGTGATCGATAATACAAGTTAAAGCGCGTATTTCACCTAACGGTGATCACATCAGAATAATCCACGCTGATTCGCTTAATCACTTGCGTCGCCAGAGCGCAGCATGATGAATAAATTACCCATAACTCCGTACAGTAGGCGATTTGACCTCTCTAATTACGCTGATACGCGTATTGTCTTTTACCAAGTAGTAAACATCACTCCAGTACACTTTGCGCGGGGAGCATCCTACAGAATGCATAATTCATAAGGGCTCATGAATTATGTATAGGGGCTTATTTTGGCTTCTAATGGATCCGTACAAAATGGCGGGCCTTAGGGGGCCTGGTGTGGCCAGGCCTTAAGTTGCAATTAGGATTGTAAACTTTCTTAGAATTGTGTCGATTTCTGTTAGATGTGATAAAGAAAATAAAAAACCAGAGCAGCACTCTGGGTACGCCTTCTTTACACCTCCGTGCTTCTGATGTATGTGTGGAGTGAATTAAAATGTAAAAATGACTGACTCACAAATTGCATTTCATTTACAACAATAAAAGAGCTATATTGTTATTTCTTACAAAATAATTTTCAGAGCCTATGGCTTAAACATTCACACACGATATCTGAAGGATTAAAATCCCGCCAAGTGTCACTGACTTTACTCGAGAGTGCAAAATAGACTTACTTCCTCTAAGTTGGTTTTATTTAAACTAGAGAAACAGATCTGAAACATTTGACAGGAATCCAATAAAGATTAAGGAAATCATGTCCTTCTAAAAGTTTCAATTAATTAACTTCAAATTGTTAACTTCGTGACTTTTCTTTCGAGGTACTGTACTAGTGTAAAGGGAAAGTTATACATTTTTACCAAAGTTGTATTCAGAGAATCACCTACAAATTGCATAATTATGGTTTACAAAATCCTTTGATGAAATAGGCTTAATTCTTCATCAACAACAAAGAAAATGGAATTCGCTGAAACCTTTGGTACAAAGCAAACGGGATAGATGCTTGCAAGGTGCATCCCGGAGTTGCCGACTTTTGTTTAATCGATTACACCTCTAAAAAAAATCATAACTTACTTATTTTGATGGGATTCCCTCAAACTTCCATAGATCTGTTTCACTCATTTTTCTGCTTGTGATTTAACCAACTTAGTATCAGAGTGAACTTCCCCTTTCAGTAAGACACGGTAAGAGAATTTCTTTAGGCTATGATCAAACATGAATGAACCCAACATAGCAAGATAGGTAGCGGGTATCAACTACTGGAAAATGTCTTCAAAACACTTCAGATAAGCAATGCAAATAAAACGCCCTTTCATAAGTTTGTTCTTAGGGTTCATTTTTGTAAGTGCATTTCGGAGGTAAATAATGTCAGCCATTGACAAATTACCCGCGACCGAGTGGGTGCCAAGTTCAAGTGTGTGTGTAGTTGCTGTGACTCAATAAAAGATAGATGTCATGTTGAATTTCTTACCAAATGAAGAAATTATATAGCATTGAATTGTATGGTGTAGCTTTGGTCTCTCTCTTTCTCTTTCTTTCTCTCTCTCTCTCTATCTCCCTCTCTCTAACTCTATTTCCATCTTTCCATTACTTTCTTTCTTTCTCTTTTTCTCTTTCCGTCTCTCTCTCTTTCTCTCTCCCTCTCTTTCTCTCTCTCTTTCTCTTGATGAAATAGGTCAAACAGGAAGTGCTTTATTTCAATTTCTACCGTAATCCAACAGAATTTAGGAGACATAATGTCTGGTGATGAAGTTAATCATTGACAATTAATACCCGCGACCGGGTGGGTGCCAAGTTTAAGTGTATGTGCAGCTGTAATAAATCAATAAATGAAAGATTATGTGCTGTAGATTTGGTCTCTCTCTTTTTCTTTCTTTCTTTCCCTTTCTTTCTCTCTTTATCTCTCTAAAGGCCCGGTCACATATAGGGGACGCATGGGGGACGCACGGCTCGCGCATTGAAAATTTGCAATTTTTGCCAGTGCGTTGTCGTGCGTTAGGTGTGCGTCATCCTTCAATACTCGTTCGTCGAGTGCGCTGGACCAACGCTTGACGAACGCTATACATTCGTCGTCATTCGCTGTGTGCGTCGGGATTTTTTGAGCATGCTCAAAAATGTCCGCGGAGCTCGACGCATGAATGTAAACGCCAAAAGGACGCCAGACATGCGCGGAGCGCTAGACCAACGCCAGACATACGTGGAGCACACGCCCTGTATACGCGCAGCGCGCTAGCAACACGCTACACGTTCGGTGTCAGCTCGCTAGCTTCTCCCAAATCCTCACAAAAGTCGGGCGCACGACCTTTTCCGATTTTCAATGCGCGGGCCGTGCGTCGTCTATGTGTGACCGGGCCTTAAAACTCTATTTCTCTCTTTCTCTTACTTTCTTTCTTTCTCGCTTTCTTTTTCTTTTTCTTTCTCTCTCTCTCTCTATCTCTTGATGTAATAGGTCAAACATGAACTTTTCTAAGTCATCTTGTGTGTACAGAAAATGAAGTGCTTTATTTCAATGTCCATCGTAATCCAACAGAATTACGATCCGAACTTTTGGTCAATGATATGAAATATACATGATACATCTGCCGCCTATACTTCTTTTGACAGCCCCTCCCCAAACCACAAATGAACAATCGTTCAGTTAAACTTGATAATCGGATCATGCAGGTAGTGCCATGCAAATTAATTCTCCGAATATAAACCGTCTGGTTTTAAAAATATTATTTCACATTTATACAAAGCATTTTTTACAAATAATATACAACTTTAGTATCAAGCATGATTTTTTCTCACCATAGGCGGTGTCAGACACGATTTTCCCGATCCATCTCGATCTACCTAGATAATAGCTATCTAGATATTCACTTACGTAGGTGACAGACAGGTGACAGACAGGCTACGAATTATTCAGATAACTTGTTTCTAGATAATTGATGGTCCATTGCGCATGCGCCGTTCAGGTAGATAAGCATTGTGACATCACACGGTCAATCAAAAGTAATGTGCAATGACAATTTGACAATGACAATGAAAATGACAATTTATTCTCATGTCACCCACATTGGGGTATTGGAGAAGTTTACAAACAGTTTGAATTTGTCAATTTAACTCTGTACAATATACAATTCAAAGCAATTAACGCGTCTCAGTAAATGCGCGCTAATATAATCGTGCGCGATAAAAACCGTATGCCTGCCAATCAATAGGCGGTGTCAGACAGAGGCCAATTATCTAGAAAATAGCTATCTAGATAATAGTTATCTAGATGATTGGCTGTCTGTTATTAATAATCCCGCGAAAAATCCCGTGAAAAATCCCGTGAAAAATCATATAACGAAACAAGAAGATTCTCCCTTGATAGGATTTTTCTTTGGATTTTTCTTTGGATTTGTCTGTCTGTCACCAATGTTGAAATAACCCCGTTAAAGGTCAACGTAAGGTAAACTTTTAACTAAATGATTGGCTGGCATATGGTTGTTAACGCGCTATCATAATCTTCGCACAATTATATTAGCGCGCATTTAATGAGACGTGTTAATTGCGCATTACTTTGGATTGAACGTGTAATGTCACAATACACCGCCTCAAATTTAGTACAGGTGTCTAAGGGGAAAACCCGGAAGAGGGCAATATGGCAGATGCTGCCCGCTTCGGTTTTATATTCGGAGTAGCGTGCAGAATATGGCTATTTATTTTGCAGCTAAAATGCCTTGTATAGGTAATAATACTTTATATTCTTGCAGATGTTAAGAGTAGCGTTTAGCATAACTTATAGAACATTACGTCTTACATTAGACATGGACGTAATTATAGTAAAATATTTAACTGTTAACAAATTACAGAGTACGTTGGAAAGTTTCCTCATTAGCCAAGAAGTAAAAAAAGCAGAGACAGTGAAATCGTATGTATTTTTACTTTTTCATTTCAATACCGACGGTCAATCGCTAAAGCAGCTACCAATTATGAACTGTATAACACCCTTTTTGGCGTAAAATTAGGTTAATGATGACAATCATATGAATTAAAATATAGTATCCATGATCTGGAGCATTTAAAAGGGGGTACCCAACCTAAAAATCTCCGTGGCAGGGAAAGCAGGGAATTTGAAAATACAGAGGATACATTAACTAAACAAAAAATCTAAATCTAAACTTCAAGAGTAAAGAAGCTGCCCCATAAATCGTTCATGGTCAAGACTCCCCTGAATTCGGTTAAGCAACGTATTATGGCTAAAGTGCTTATGTTTGCAAAATGCTCTTGTCTGCGTATACACGTAACTGCGAATTCTGATCTAACAAACAAGCAACCAACACACAATTCGTCTTACTGTAGCAATACGTATTCATTTAGAACAAGGGTTATTGACAAAATTGTAATGGAATTCAGTAATGGAAATCTCTTTTAAATCAAAACAAGAATAGATCAAAACTAGAACTGCAATCATATTAGAACGATATGCGAGCATTCACGCCCGTGTTTCAACATGGCATACAAAAGGGCATTACTATGACTAGAGCAAACAGTTAAAAGCCTGTAGCATGTAGGAAAGTTGAAACGACACGAAACGGACAAAATGGCTCCTGAACGGTCACGCATGAGTTCTTTCGGTAAACGATAAATTATGTGACCTTGATGGGATGTTAGAGACTATGCCTACGAAGTTTGAAAGGAATTGATATAGTTTGGGTTTACTAGCATTGCGTGCAAAACGAATAGGAAAATAAGAGCAAGGAAAAACTAGACATGTAATACTTTTTTGTAACAAGTATAGGTGGGCTGTTCCAAGTGCATGCCACACATGTTTAGTGACATACTAAGTAGTTCAGATAACATTGGCATGATTTGACCTTATTTTTTGAAATAATCCTCTTATGCAGGTCTATTAGTGTGCCAAATTTCAAGTCTATACAATGTATGGTTTTAGAGAAACCATGTACAGAATATTTGGCATTTGACCCTAAAATCTAAATATTATAATGAAATATGCATTTTCTTGATTCTGTTTTTTTTTAATAAGAAATCATATCTCCGACTCATACTCTATCCAAATATGAATAAAAAATTAATACAAGACAAGGACTCAGATTTCCCATAGGGTTGTATGCAAACTATTGACATTCCTCTCCCAAAGATATAACATGCAAAATTGGGAATTTTATTACATTGTTTGTGATTGTATATCATATGTTATAACAGTCATAGAAGGTGATAAAATCAAATATTAAAACAAAAGCAAAGCAAAAAAAAAAAAAAAATTGACCCACCGGGGAATGGAACCTGGGTCGCCGGAATGGGAGGCAAGTGCTTTGCCCATCTACCAAATTACTCCACATAGACATTACACGTAAACGGAAAATAGGATTCTCAAATCACATTTTGTAGTTGAAGGTATAGACCAGTTTTGGAAACGCCCCTCTCTCAAAAAATGAAATGGAAGCTCTCATTACCAATCATGTAAAAGAATATGTTTTGACTAATACGTGATGATACAAATTTTACCGTGAAACCGCCTACTAATTGATATATTTGGTAAATTATTATATCTATTGGGACCAAATAGATATCGCGCACGTGGTCGCGTAGTCCCTATATACATCTTTCTGTGTACAGTGCTTGTAACTTTACCAAGACTGGGCCAAATTTCTTATCATTTTGATGATTCCAGAACCTTGCAGTACACACTAATACTTATATGCTAGATGATCAACCTTTTTTGATCAATTACGCAACGTTTCTTTCACAATGCAATCGCATGACC
The DNA here is from genome assembly GCA_037976565.1 of Mesocentrotus franciscanus. NCBI lineage: Eukaryota > Metazoa > Echinodermata > Echinoidea > Camarodonta > Strongylocentrotidae > Mesocentrotus > Mesocentrotus franciscanus. The sequence continues at coordinate 11,986,600 of CP137671.1, read as the reverse complement.
AGAACTGGTCTTTATCTTTAAAATATCACGATGATTTTAACATCTGATTAAAAATAAATGTCACTTTCTGTGTAGAAAATTTTCTCAGCTACAACATATCCGAAGCTGGCAGAAAATCGAGCGACAATAATTGAGATATTGCTCAAACAAGACTGGAATGTAGAATGAAGATTTCAGAAAAAGTCACCTCCCATAGAGAATGCACGCAACATTGGGGAAATTGACATGCCTCCTTTAATCGAAAGAGTGGACCATGACGTCATTGTTAAAATGAGAAATAAATGTCATGTTCTGTGTAAACAATTGTCTCAGCTACAACATATCAAAATTTGGAAGAAAATCGATCAATATTTACAGAGATACAATCAATTTTCCAAAAATATGCTGACGTCAAAATATGCAAATTGAAATTTTAAGTTCGGAGGCCATTATGATGACGTCATGAGTTAATTAAGGTTAAAATGAGACATGAAATCATATCTCCGACTCATAATCTATCCAAATATGAAAAAAAATTGGGAGTCCCCATCCATTCTGAAGAGTTACAATGAATTTTGTATAGGCATGTTTTTGCCCATATATGCTATGTATTACAAGAGCTCGCGCGCACGGACATGTTTCTTGAACGGACGCTCATTGCGTTATTACTGGTCAGAAAAAGGTGAACAAGGTATCAAAATGCTTGGAAAAATGTGCCAAATATGATGACAGAGAAAATTCGCATGCGTGCGGGCGCGTTCTTTTGCCAAATGCTTAAAATGGCCTGAAACGTACTCTAGTTTGAATAAAAAGTGATTTTGAACAGTTTTAAATTCTGCGCGCGCAGCGACGCGCGGACGTACGCGTACGCGCGTTTATTGACCTGAAATTGACCGGACGGATATTGACCTTGATCATGATAAATATGAATGAGAAATAAATTTCTGTTATTAAGATATGATCATGAGTTGTTTTTCAGATAATTTCACAAAATGGCGCCTAGATGAAGTCATCAGTGATTGTCAAGGTTGAAAACCTATTTTTGCTTTGTCCATATGCCTATACATATTTGTGCCAAATTTCAAGGCATTTGATTGAGCCATTTTCAAGTTATCTCACTGACAAAAAAGTGGTTAGAAATAAGAAAAGAAACTAGACATGTAATACTTGTTTCTAACAAGTATAGGTGGGCTGTTCCAAGTGCATGCCACACATGCTTAGTGAGATAGTGATCGGTGAAATGACATATGACCCTAATTTACATACTAAGTAGTTAAGATAACATTGGCATGAGTTGACCTTATTTTTTTAAAATAATCCTCTTATTCAGGTCTATTAGTGTGCCAAATTTCAAGTCTATACAATGCATGGTTTTAGAGAAACCATGTACAGTATATTTGACCTTTGACCCTCAAATCTAAATATCAAAATAAAATAAGCATTTTCTAGATTTTGTTTTTTTAAAAGATATCATATCTCCGACTCATACTCTATCCAACTATGAATACAAAATTAATACACGACAAGGACTCAGATTTCCCATAGGGTTGTACTCAAACGATCGACATTCTTCTCCCATAGATATAACACGCAAAATTAGGCATTTTATAATATTGTTTGTGATTGTATATGATAATATGCTATAATAGTCGAAGAAGATCATTAAATCTAATTTAAAACGACGGCAAACAAAAAAAAAAAATGACCCACCAGGAATCGAACGTGGGTCGCCGGAATTGGAGGCAAGTGATATGACCACTATACCAAAATAATCCCCATAGACATTACACGTGAACGGAAAATGGAATTCTCAAATCCCCAAAAATATGCTGACGTCATAATATGCAAATTGAAATTTTGAGTTTGGAGGCCATTATGATGACGTCATGAGTTAATTGAGGGTCAAATGAGACATGAAATCATATCTCCAACTCATAATCTATCCAAATATGAAAAAAATTGGGAGTTCCCATCCATTCTGAAGAGTTACAATGAATTTTGTATAGGCATGTTTTTGCCCATATATGCTATGTATTACAAGAGCTCGCGCGCACGGACATGTTTCTTGAACGGACGCTCATTGTGTTATTACTGGTCAGAAAAAGTTGAACAAGGTATCAAAATGCTTGGAAAAATGTGCCAAATATGATGACAGAGAAAATTCGGCGATTCTATGTTGCAAAATGCCAATACGCGCGAAAACGCGCGCGCATGCGTGCGGGCGCGTTTTTTTGCGAAATGCTTAAAATGGCCTGAAACGTATCTAAAATGATTTTTAAACGATTTGGAGCATTTTGAAATTTTGCGCGCGCTCACGCGCGGACGTACGCATGCGCGCGCGTTTTTGACCTGAAATTGACCGGACGGATATTGACCTTGATCATGATAAATATGAATGAGAAACGACTTTTCGTTATAAAGATATGATCATCAGTAGATTTTCAGAAAATTTTACAAAATGGCGCCTAGATGACATCATCAGTCATGGTCAAGGTTGAAAACCTTATTGTGCTTTGTCCATATTCCTATACATATGTGTGTCAAATTTGAAGGCATTTGATTGAGCCATTTGAAAATTATGTTACTGACAAAATAGTGGTTAGAAATAAGAAAAATAAACTAGAAATGTAATTCGTCATGAGGACGAATAAGGTGGTCTGTTATGTAATCTGAATAACTGATCTTGTAGAAAATTGTCTTAGCTACAACATATCAAAATTTGGAAGAAAATCGATCCATATTTACAGAGATACAATCAATTTTCCATAAATATGCTGACGTCATAATATGCAAATTCGTATTTTGAGTTCCAAGGCCAAAGGGCAAAGGGCAGAGCTATAGAAAATTAAGGAACATTACAAGACATAATAGAAGGAGAACGAGAACCAGAGGCGGGAGAGGTAGAGGGTGAGAGAGAAGAAAAAGAGAAGGGCAGAGGCAGAGGGAGACAGAGCAAGAGAATAAGAGGGAGGCAAGGCAAGAGGTCGAGGTAGAGGGAGGCAGAGAGAGAGGGAGAGGGTAAAAGAGTAGAGAGAGATATATATGCAGAGACAGAGCAAGAGAAGGAGAGGGGCAAAATAAGAGAGGAGAAGGAAACAGAGCAAGAGAGAGGAGAAAGAGAGAGATGCAATGGAGAACGATGCATTCAATATATCCAGCATAAATAGAATTTAATATAGAGAAAGAGAGAAGTATAGACAAGTAAACAATTCTATGTCCACGGGAGAGACGTAAACATGCATATACCTGGGCTGAATAACTGGAAAAGTAAAAACGTCTGGGAAGGAGACTAGCAAGGTGATTTGATATTGTAGCAGAGTTGGGAGATAAACCCTATATTAGGTTTAATACACGACAAGGAACCAGATTTCCCATAGGGTTGTACTCAAACGATTGACATTCTTCTCCCATAGATATAACACGCAAAATTAGGCATTTTATTACATTGTTTGTGATTGTATATGATAATATGTTATAATAGTCGAAGAAGATCATAAAATCAAATTTAAAACGACGGCAAAAAAAAAAAAAATGACCCACCAGGAATCGAACTTGGGTCGCCGGAATGGGAGGCAAGTGCTATGACCACTATACCAAAATAATCCACATAGACATTACACGTGAACGGAAAATGGAATTCTCAAATCCCACTTTGCAAGTGAAATATGAGCATGATCCCGGCATCTGATCGAAAAATAAAGGGCACACTTGTGATAGCTTATTGTCTCAGCTACAACATACTCAAAGCTCAGCAGAAACAAAACTAAAACGACGGAGATATTGCTCGCGAAAGACGGTAATGTAGAATCCAGTTTTGAGAAAAAGTCATGTCCCATAGAGAATACACGCAAAATGTGAAAATTGACATGCCTCCTTTAATCGCAAAAATACGCCATGATGCCTTTGTCAAAATGAAAATCGTGGCAACTGCATTTGTAGAGAATTGTCTCAGCTAGAACATATCAAAATTTGGAAGAAAATCGATCAATATTTACAGAGATACAATCAATTTTCCAAAAATATGCTGACGTCATAATATGCAAATTGAAATTTTGAGTTCGGAGGCCATTATGATGACGTCATGAGTTAATTGAGGGTCAAATGAGACATGAAATCATATCTCCGACTCATAATCTATCCAAATATGAAAAAAATTTGAGTTCCCAAAGAGCTATAATGGATTTTGTATAGGCATGTTTTTGCCCATATATGCTATGTATTACAAGAGCTCGTGCGCACGGACATGTTTCTTTAACGGACGCTCATTCCGTTATTAATGGTCATAAAAGAATAAACACGGTATCAAATTGTTCAAAAAAAAATGAGGAATATCATGCCTAAAAAAAGATTGGAGGAATTATTTTGCGTTCGGCCGTCACGGACGAAAACGCGTGCGCATTCGTGTGTGCGCGTTTTTTTGCGAAATGCTTAAATTGGCCTGAAACGTATTCAAAATGAATTTGAGACGATTTGGAGCATTTTGAAATTTTGCGCGTGCGTTCACGCGCGGTCGTACGCATGCGCGCGCGTTTTTTGACCTGAAATTGACCGGACGGATATTGACCTTGATTATGATAAATATGAATGAGAAATGACTTTCCGTTATGAAGATATGATCATGAGTTTTCGGGCGTTCTGGTATTTTGCATCATAGAATCGCCAACTTTTCTCTGTCATCATATTTGGCATATTTTTCCAAGCATTTTGATACCTTGTTCACCTTTTTCTGACCAGTAATAACGCAATGAGCGTCCGTCAAAATTGATAGCACCCGCGGACCTGCGCTATCTCTATCCACAATACATGGGCAAAACATGCCTATACAAAATTCATTGTAACTCTTCAGAATGGATGGGAACTCCCAATTTTTTTCATATTTGGATAGATTATGAGTCGGAGATATGATTTCATGTCTCATTTGATCCTCAATTAACTCATGACGTCATCATAATGGCCTCCGAACTCAAAATTTCAATTTGCATATTATGACGTCAGCATATTTTTGGAAAATTGATTGTATCTCTGTAAATATTGATCGATTTTCTTCCAAATTTTGATATGTTCTAGCTGAGACAATTCTCTACAAATGCAGTCACATGATTATTCATTTCGACAAAGGCATCATGGCGTATTTTTGCGATTAAAGGAGGCATGTCAATTTTTCACATTTTGCGTGTATTCTCTATGGGACATGACTTTTTCTCAAAACTGGATTCTACATTCCGTCTTTCGCGAGCAATATCTCCGTCGTTTTAGTTTTGTTTTCGCTGAGCTTCGAGTATGTTGTAGCTGAGACAATAAGCTATCACAAGTGTGCCCTTTATTTTTCGATCAGATGCCGGGATCATGCTCATATTTCACTTGCAAAGTGGGATTTGAGAATTCCATTTTCCGTTCACGTGTAATGTCTATGTGGATTATTTTGGTATAGTGGTCATAGCACTTGCCTCCCATTCCGGCGACCCAAGTTCGATTCCTGGTGGGTCATTTTTTTTTTTTTGCCGTCGTTTTAAATTTGATTTTATGATCTTCTTCGACTATTATAACATATTATCATATACAATCACAAACAATGTAATAAAATGCCTAATTTTGCGTGTTATATCTATGGGAGAAGAATGTCAATCGTTTGAGTACAACCCTATGGGAAATCTGATTCCTTGTCGTGTATTAAACCTATAGGGTTAATCTCCTAAGTCTGTTGGAATATATCAAATCATCCCATTTTTATGATGTTAGTCTCCTTCCCAGACGTTTATACTTTCCAGTTATTCAGCCCAGGTATATGCAATGTTTACGTCTCTCCCATGGACATAGAATTGTTTACATGTCTATAACTTCTCTCTTTCTCTATAATATAGTAAATATTCAATTCTATTTATGCTGGAAATATTAAATGCATCGTTCTCCATTGCATCTCTTTCTCTTGCTCTCTCTCTCTCTCTCTTGCTCTGTTTCCCTTCCCTCTCTTGTTCTGCCCCTATCCTTCTCTTGCTCTGTCTTTGCATCTCTCTCTCTCTACTCTTTCACTCTCTCCCTATCTCTGTCTCCCTCTCTTGCTCTGCCTCCCTCTGTCTCTGCCTCTCATTGTATACTCTCTCACCCTCTCCCTTTCCCGCCTCTGGTTCTCGTTCTCCCTCCGATATCTCTTGTAATTGTCTTTAATTTCCTCTAGCTCTTCAATTTGCCCTTTGTATTCATATTTCACTTTACCATGTTTCCTTATACTATCCTCTCTCCTTCCAAGTGTATGCATTCTGATTCCTCTTTCATCCCTCGGTCCAGCTCATGTATTTTTACATGACTATAACCCGTCTCCCTCTCTCCTTCTCTATATCTATATTTTCATTAAATTTCATTATGATCATGATTTTGATCATAATCATTTCTCAATATTTTTTCATCAGTTAAGTTATCACTTCAGTTCAGGTCACAGTTCAATCTATCAGTTCATCAGTTCATTCATCAGTTCATAAGTTTAGCTCATCAATTCAGTTTATTTCACATCAGTTCAATCTATCAGTTCATCAGTTCATCAGTACTTCATTCATCAATTCATATCTTAATACATCATTTTACATTAACATCATTATATTGGATCACTGAATTGTAGATGAGCATGATCATAAGAATTGAAGACAGACCACCTAATTCGTCCTCATGACGAATTAAATATCTAGTTCAGTTTAATTTTTTGCCTTTATAAATAGTGAGGGAAAGCAAGAAATAATCAAAGTATAATTGTTTGTGACCTCTTTCCAAGCTTTCGTAGCTAGCTAGACTCTTCGCAAGCGTGTTTATTGAAATTGCGGTGGGAAAAAAAATTACGCATCCCGGTCCATCCCAAAGTGCTATAATGGATTTTTTTATAGGCATGTTTTTGCCCATATATGCTATGTATTACAAGAGCTCGCGCGCACGGACATTTATCTTGAACGGACGTTCATTCCGTTATTAAAAATCATAAAGAGATAAACATGGTATCAAATTGTTCGGAAAAAAATGGCGATTCTATGTTGTGTAATGGCGTCACGCGCGAATTCGCGCGCGCGCAAAATTTAGAAATGATTAAAATGGCCTAAAACTTACTCTTTGATTAAGAAGTGATTTTGAGCATTTATTAATTTTGGCGCGCGTACGTACGCGTAGTGGTGCGCCTTCGGATTTTGATGACATGTTTTACTGAGCCTTGACCTTAAGTTCATGTGTTTCAAATATGGTTCAAATTTAATGCCTCGTCTTGGCATGGTCGCAATTACAACATTCAATTGAAAATTTCGACATGATCCCAACATCTGATCAAAAAACAAAAGGCACAGTTTCCATAGCCCATAGTCTCAGCTATAACATACCAAAATTTGGGAGAACATAGAGCACAAATAAGCTAGATAGTACTCAAAGATTAATGTCATGTAGATACATGATGTGAACGAAATTCACCTTCCGTAGACATAACACGTAAATTAAGAAATTCTGACATGTGGCCTTTAATTGAATTTTTGACTATGATGACGTCATTAAAATGAAAATTAGTGTATACTCATCTTGTAGACAATTGCCTCAACTACCACATATAAAAATTTGGGAGAAAAATGATCAATGTTTACAGAGATACACTCAATTTTCCAAAAATATGCTGACGTCATAATATGCAAATTCGTATTTTGAGTTTCAAGGCCATTATGATGACGTCCCGATGTACTTGATGGCCAAATGATACATGAAATCATATCTCTGACCCATACTCTATCGAAATATGGAAACAATTTTGAGGGTTCCGGTGCACCCAAAAGAGCTATAATGGATTTTGTATAAGCATGTTTTTGCCAATTATATGCTATGTATTACAAGAGCTTGCGCGCACGGACATTTATCTTGAACGGACGCTCATTCCCTTATTAATAAAGAGATAAACATGGTATCAAATTGTTCGGGAAAAAATGAGGAATATCGTGTCAAAAAAAATATAAGGAGGAATTATTTTGCGTTCGGCCGTGACGAACGAAAACGCGCGCGCATGCGCGTGTGCGCGAGTTTTTATAAAATGATAATGCTAATAATGGCGTACGCGCGCGTTTTTTTGACCTGAAATTGACCGGACGGATATTGACCTTGATCATGATAAATATGAATGAGAAATGACTTTCCGTTATGAAGATATGACCATGAGTTGATTTTCAGAAAAATTCACAAAATGGCGCCTAGATGACGTCATCATTCATGGTCAAGGTTGAAAACCTTATTTTGCTTTGTCCATATGCCTATACATATGTGTGCCAAATTTCAATGCATTTGATTGAGCCATTTTCAAGTTATCTTGGTGACAAAAAAGTGGTTAGAAATAAGAAAAATAATCTAACGAAAACATAAGGTGGTCTGTATTATATACAGCCCACCTGACAAGGCATTGACGGAGGACGTCAATGCAAGAACAGTAGCTTGACCAGTAACATGTATAGCGGGAACTGGAGTGTAAATAATTATGAGAAAAAAAAAACATGTGTGAGAAGTCCACTTCACCCTGGTCATCCTGCTTAGTTTGTGAGTCTTCGGATACAGTCGACAAGACCCAAACTTTCAGTCTTTTTAGACTTCCAATTTTTTGTTCAGAAGGTTCACCCGACTGACGGCCCCCGAGAACGACAACCCTCTGAGATCGCCATTTTGCTGTCTACCCTTTTGTATTTCTTTGTTTTGTCGTTTATGTGGGCTTTCGGTCTAGTAAACCTTTTGTCAATGTCGGTCTTGTGGGCTTTAGGTCTACTTGGATGATCCCTGATTATCATCTTCCATGAGAAAACACTTATCTTTGCTTAAACATTGCTAACTCTTCGTACATTTAACAGTAAACAAAGTTATCTGTACGTTAACTTTCTCCTTTGCCCGTTACAAAATCCATAACCAAACGGCCAATGTTTTGTCCAAATTGAGCCAGCGGAAGAGCCTACAGAATTTAGCTTGAAATTGTCATGCAACATTGAATACGCTTCCGCCTACAGGGGGTGGCGCTGGACCCATCATTTACCCTTTTTCGAATTTTTAGAAGTTTGACCATTGATCACCCATGTTTGTTTATTCAGGTGTTGCTAGCGATGTTCCTGATGATGTTGTGTATACTGATCTACACAGAAATGTAAGAATTGGGGACAGAGTAGTTCTGAAATGTCAGTTTCGTGGGACACCATTAGCTGTCTACTGGAAGAAAGGAGATGATCCAAAAAGAGCACCAACCCTGATCTCATGGATTAGAGGAGACCCTGTGACAGGATCATGTGCAGGTGAAAGGATATGTCAGATCATGGAGATGAATGAAGAACACTCTTTGGTCATCAAAGAAGTCAGCATAGCAGAACAAGGACAATATATCTGCAAGGTAGCAAACTACAAGGGGATACTGATACACAATCTTACGGACATTAATGTTTTTTGTAAGTATTATCATCATGAAGTCAAATAATTATAAACGAAACTGATTAACAATATCCTGAAAATAATTTACGTTATCTGTAAGATGGGGTTTCGAACATTTAATCAATGTAAATAATTGGCACAAAAGGATTTTCCTTCTTCTCCAAAAGAGCTTATTTTTGTTCATGTAATATTGTAATTATTTTAATTTAAGAGACTTGGCTTAATAAGTAGACACAACGCTGTTTATATTGTAGGACAAAGCTTCGGTAACCGTGTCCATACCACCAGAGATATTATGTATTAGTTATTGTTTATGCATTTTTTTTCCTTTTTGTGTTTGTTATTAAATGTACATTCAATATTTTTTTTCTTCTAAATGATATCAATATTTCTTCGGAAATAAGATTATAGGCCTATGAATATTTTTTTCATAATTAGACTCCTCTTGTGTTTATTGAAGCTCCCCCGAAGAAACCATACCCAGTTATCGACCAATGTCTGAGGTCCCCTGACATGAAATCTTATCAGACTTGCATCATATCAACTACCGTGGACCCAATCAACATCTCATGCACTGCCTCGGGGTACTTCCCAGACCTAGACCTGTTCTTTCTTCGTGGCTCTCAATATATCACCACCATACATTCTGAGGAAACGAAAAATGAAGATGGGAAGAAAAATAAATCAATTACATCACAAGCTTCTTCAAGTCCGGAACCATACGTGTGTGTGGCGTCAGACATTCCTGGAGTTGGAGGCCGAAAGGTAGCATCCGTATTAGTGACAACCGCAACCGCATCGGTAGATCGATTTGACAGTACCCTAGCAGTAGAAATAGGTAAATATTCAGTATAATTGGTCAGATAATATTATTTTATTCATACCGTCCAGAAATTCCTATCATAAAGGGATAACGCACGGCAGAGGTGATTAACCACTCAGTCGGGACGCGGGTATATTGGTGCTTTTGGAAAGTACCAATTAAAGGTCATGACGTTATCAAGTGTGCGTATATTATCATTATAATATAATTGGAGCAAAGTTCATTGTTCCCAGTTTGAAAGGCATATGTTACTCTCTATCAGGGATCTATTTTTAGAAACTATATAATTTTCGAATATAACACATAGTTTAGCAAGATTCGTGGCGTCTGATTGGTCGAAACTGCACACATTAGGTTCACTGCTGACTGCTGACAGGGTACACTTATATAGCATGCCCGTACTGTTAGCATTAAGTGGAGATTGGATCCATATATATCTATGTCCATTCATATTGTAGATCTATGGTATTTATGAAACAAATGATTCATAGTGGCTGGTGCAATATGCCCGTTGCACTAGAGACATCATCTGTCTGACATAGGCTTGCATCAGTTACAAGTGCGATATTTGAAGCCTTGACATCATTCGAAAATGAAATGGAAATTAGCAATGAGCACGTACATATGTAGCTTAGGTGACTAACGCAATCAAAATGAAGTCTCGTGTGCAACTGAAATCTCCTGCACTCAGTTGAATCTCAATTAGACGGAAGGTGTCTTGTACATCAGCTATATTTTCTATTGTGACTTTTCCGACGTATTAATGTATATTTTATACAATATTTACACTACAGTTGTTCCACTTATATTCATCATCCTCTTGGTTGCGGCTATTCTTGGAGCTATAATTCTTTGGCAGATCCGACAACAAGGTAAGTAAATATATATGTATAAGGGTACGACCATGTTTTATTTTTCTTCTTAATCTTGAACCATCCGCGTTGCAAATTCTAGGCTGTATTAAGTAACACTCGCGAAAGGGCCGCCTTCGGCGGCCTTTCGCGCGCGTTGTGTGAGCGATATAAGGTGTTGAAAGGACGTACTTGAGAGTTGACTTGTTGAATGGTGGGTTGGAAAAACAAAACAAAACAAATGAAGTTGGTGAATGCTATCCTATACAGAATTATAATAATAATATGTGCTTATATAGCGCCTAACACTTACTTTGTTGGAAGTCTCTATAAGCGCTCTGCAATAACGCAGCATAATTACCCTGCATGGCTTTAGCAGAGCAGCTGTCACGCGCTCTGCGTTTCAAGGAATAAATTCCTACCAGGTCCCCATTTACTTCACCTGGGTGGAGTGCATCACAATGTGGATGAATTTCTTGCTGAAGAAAATCAACGTCCTGGAGTGGGATTCGAACTCACGACCTTATGATTGAAAGACGTGAGTCAGAACCACTACACTATGACGCTTCCAGATCGTGTGCAACTAATACATGTACAATAATAAATCCATTCTTATTTTGAGGTGATTTGATGCCGTCTATACTAGTAAAAGTAGCGCATTTACCCCCGCAACAAAAAGGAGTAAAATAGACATAAATAGTGAACAAAATATATAAAATATATCAGATATTTGTTTTGTATTTTCATGGTATTTTTTAATTGCCTAAAAGAAAAATGATTTAAATGAGCCAATCTGTTTGAAGGTGGTAACACTACATTTACACATACATGTAAACAGAACACAAAAAGTAACTACTAACTACCCCCTAAAGAATTGCTCATAATTTCGAAACCCATAAAATGTATCACGATGTCATCTTACCACAATATTGGTAGAGTCGTTAGGTACATTTTGTGTGAAAATCAGAGATATCCATCACTGTATGGCTGAATGAGCAAAGATTAAAGACATAATGGCCCAATTCAAAAGTCACAAGACATTGTGCGTGCCCGTACATTGTTGTGAAACAGCACACATGACTGAATGCATTGATTATGAAACAATGCTTTGTGATATTCCATCCATTTTTATTTGTAAATGGCACATGTGGTTAAATGCATTATTTGCAATTGTAAAACCGAGTGCCTGTTTTGAAATTTGTTAATACTCAGTAAACTGCAATGATAATATTACTTTTGCGAATTTTTAAATACGAAAATAAAATATCATTAATGTGTGCTTACTCAACCATGGATTAATGATAACCTCTTATTGTTACACATTGTTTTCCTAACTACCATAGAAATATTTTTGCAAGACGAAATCTTGAAACGATTCTACGTTACAAAATTATGAGCAATTGTTTAGGAGTGTAGTTACTTTTTGTGACAATCAACCATCAATTTTTTTTTTCTTCCAAGGGGGCTCTTTTTTAATTTACAAAAAGAGCCCCCTTCAGGTTTCTCTTGGGGGTTCGATGACGGGGGCTACTTTTTGGAATGTAATTTGGTTTCTTAATTTTAGTCCGCCCGTATCGTATAGATATACAGCATTCATAGAATCTTACATTTCAGTTAATGATTCCATCCACTATTACTCAAATGGAAATGTTCTTATACTATTAGATATTACGTCGTGTCAAGATATATGTCGTGTAGTCACTATTTTTAAAATTTATCATTATGAATTATGAATTTGTTGATAGATAATAATTGGTATACGACTATTTGTTCATGTAATCTTGAAACCATGATTCAAATTAAAAAAAGGAAGACAAATAGAGAAACTCACAACTGGGAATTTTCACAACTGTATAATTTTCACATGATCAGATCAACGCGAACGAAAAAGTAGATAACCAAATACATAGATACAGCGCGCGCAAACAATCACAGCTTTCGTGTTCGCTTTCCACGTAGATGAAGGCACCAGCGAACGCAACGGTACTATGAAATTGTTGCTTCTTTCAGTTATCGGTGAAAACGTTGCGAGAAGAAATCCCATAGACCAGTACAGACATTTTCTCTCGCGGAACCATTCTTTTATACATGCTGAAGGTATCGCTAATTTTATTATTCTCAATTTGAAGAGTGTACATTTGCTCAACAGTGCAAGTGCCGATATCCGTTGCCATCCTCTTTCAGGAACTATTTTGCGTGTTTATATTCATTTCGAGATTTCAAACAACTTATTAAAAAAATCCCAAGCTTTACAGCTATCTACAGGCAGAACGAATGACACGTGGAGTTTTTTTAACCGAAGCGTGCAAAACCCTAAAAGTTTTTAAATTTGAAAGGATTTCCTTACTCAAATTATAATATAAATACTATCATAATGGATGCCCTGTATGCAGGGGCGTCGCTAGACCTTTTTCAGTGGGGAGGGGGGAGGGGGTGTAGAGGCCACCGATTACCGACAATGTCTACAAATTTAACCGTATAAACCCGGGGCCGGGGGCTACATTATTTTTCCTACGAACTATCAGGCGCGTTGCTAGGATTTTATTTTAGGTGGTAGTGAGCACGCGAAGCGTGCTAATCACTTACATAGCGCGTTCCCTAGGGGGTGGGTGCAGGGAGGGGGTTGTTTCCCCCCTCCCGTGGGAGGCGCGGAAGCTTTGTCTTTTCATTAATTTATTATGGAAAGAAGACGATTCGTTGTACGGTTCTCGACTCTCAGTAATCCTTGTCTGTACTCAGTTCCCCCCTCCCGCTCGAAGCACGGAAGCTTTAACGTTTCATTAAATTATTAGAAAAGAAGACGATTCGTTGTACCGTTCCCGACTCTTAATTCTTGTTTCACCCCTCCCACGCGAAGCGCGGAAGCTATGACGTTTCATTAAATTAATAGAGAAAGAAGACGATTCGTTGAACCGTTCTCTACTCTTAATACTTATCTGAATTCAGTTCCCCCCCCCCCCGCGAAGCGCGGAAGCATTGATGTTTCATTACATTATTAGAGAAGGAAGACAATTCGTTTTACCGTTCTCTACTCTTAATCCTTGTCTGAATTCAATTCCCCCCCTCCCGCGCGAAGCGCGGAAGCATTGATGTTTCATTAAATAATTATTACTCTTAATCCTCGTTTGAATTCATTTTCGCCCCTCCTGCGCGAAGCGCAAAAATTAAATTATTACTTATAATCCTTGTTTGTATTCATTTTCGCCCCTCCCGCGCGAAGCGGAAAAGCATTGATGTTTCATTAAAATTATTACTCGTAATCCTTGTTTGAATTAATTTTCGCCCCTCCCGCGCGAAGCGCGAAAGCATTGATGGTTCATTAAATTATTACTCGTAATCCTTGTTTGAATTCATTTTCGCCTCTCCCGCGGGGAGCACAAAAGCTTTGACGTTTCATTAAATTATTAGAGAAAGAAGACGATTCGTTTTACCGTTCTCTACTCTTAATCCTTGTTTGAATTCATTTTCGCCCCTCCCGCGCGGAGCACAAAAGCTTTGACGTTTCATTAAATTATTAGAGAAAGAAGACGATTCGTTGTACCGTTCTCTACTTTTATTCCTTGTCTGACTTCAGTTCCCCCTCTCCGCGCGAAGCGCGGAAGCATTGATGTTTCATTAAATAATTATTACTTTTAATCCTTGTTTGAATTCATTTACGCCCCTCCCGCGCGAAGCGCAAAAGCTTTGACGTTTTATTAAGTATTACTCGTTTATCCTTGTTTGAATTCATTTTCGCCCCTCCCGCGCGGAGCATAAAAGCTTTGACGTTTCATTAAATTATTAGAGAAAGAAGACGATTCGTTTTACTGTTCTCTACTATTAATCATTGTTTGAATTTATTCGCCCCTCCCGCGCGAAGCGCGAAAGTTTTGACGTTTCATTAAATTATTAGAGAAGGAAGACGATTCGTTGTACCGTTCCCGACTCTTAATTCTTGTTTCGCCCCTCCCTTGCGAAGCGCGGAAGCTATGACGTTTCATTAAATCATAAGAGAAAGAAGACGATTCGTTGTACCGTTCTCTACTCTTAATCCTTGTCTAATTTCAGTTCCCCCCCCCCTCCCACGCAAAGCGCGGAAGCATTGATGTTTCATTATTAATACTCTTAATCCTTGTTTGAATTCATTTGAATCCGCGCGAAGCGCGAAAGCATGATGTTTCATTTAATTATTACTCGTAATCCTTGTTTGAATTCATTTTCGCCCCTCCCGCGCGAAGCGCGAAAGATTTGACGTTTCATTAAATTATTAGAGAAAGAGGACGATTCGTTTTACCGTTCTCTACTCTTAATCCTTGTTTGAATTCATTTTCGCCCCTCCCGCGCAAAGCGCGAAAGCATTGATGTTTCATTAAATTATTAGAGAAGGAAGACGATTCGTTGTACCGTTCCCGACTCTTAATTCTTGTTTCGCCCCTCCCTCGCGAAGCGCGAAGCTATGACGTTTCATTAAATCAGAGAAAGAAGACGATTCGTTGTACCGTTCTCTACTCTTAATCCTTGTCTGAATTCAGTTCCCCCCCGCGCGAAGCGCGGAAGCATTGATG
Organism: Mesocentrotus franciscanus; assembly: GCA_037976565.1. Lineage (NCBI taxonomy): Eukaryota > Metazoa > Echinodermata > Echinoidea > Camarodonta > Strongylocentrotidae > Mesocentrotus > Mesocentrotus franciscanus. The sequence goes on along the minus strand of CP137671.1, from coordinate 11,970,992 downwards.
TTTCATTAAATAATTATTACTCTTAATCCTTGTTTGAATTCATTTACGCCCCTCCCGCGCGAAGCGCGAAAGCATGATGTTTCATTAAATTATTACTCGTAATCCTTGTTTGAACTCATTTTCGCCCCTCCCGCGCGAAGCGCGAAGACGACGTTTTATTAGAAAGAAGACGATTCGTTTTACCGTTCTCTACTCTTAATCCTTGTTTGAATTCATTTTCCTGCGCGAAGCGCGAAAGCATTGATGTTTCATTACATTATTAGAGAAGGAAGACGATTCGTTTTACCGTTCTCTACTCTTAATCCTTCTTTGAATTCATTTTCGCCCCTCCCGCGCAAAGCACGAAAGCTTTGACGTTTCATTACATTATTAGAGAAGGAAGACGATTCGTTGTACATTTCTCGACTTTTAATCCTTGTCTGAATTCAGTTTCCTCCCAAGCTTTGACATTTCATTAAATTATTAGAGAAAGAAGACGATTCGTTGTATCGTTCTCCACTGTTATTCCTTGTCTGACTTCAGTTCCCCCCCCGCGCGAAGCGCGGAAGCATTGATGTTACATTAAATAATTATTACTCTTATCCCTTGTTTAAATTCATTTACGCCCCTCCCCCGCGAAGCGCAAAAGCTTTGACGTTTTATTAAGTATTACTCGTTTATCCTTGTTTGAATTCATTTTCGCCCCTCCCGCGCGGAGCACAAAAGCTTTGACGTTTCATTAAATTATTAGAGAAAGAAGACGATTCGTTTTACCGTTCTCTACTATTAATCATTGTTTGAATTTATTCGCCCCTCCCGCGCGAAGCGCGAAAGCTTTGACGTTTCATTAAATTATTAGAGAAGGAAGACGATTCGTTGTACCGTTCCCGACTCTTAATTCTTGTTTCGCCCCTCCCTCGCGAAGCGCGGAAGCTATGACGTTTCCTTAAATTAAGAGAAAGAAGACGATTCGTTGTACCGTTCTCTACTCTTAATCCTTGTCTGAATTCAGTTCCCCCCCCCCTCCCGCGCGAAGCGCGAAAGCATTGATGTTTCATTAAATAATTATTACTCTTAATCCTTGTTTGAATTCATTTACGCCCCTCCCGCGCGAAGCGCGAAAGCATGATGTTTCATTAAATTATTACTCGTAATCCTTGTTTGAATTCATTTTCGCCCCTCCCGCGCGAAGCGCGAAAGATTTGACGTTTCATTAAATTATTAGAGAAAGAAGACGATTCGTTTTACCGTTCTCTACTCTTAATCCTTGTTTGAATTCATTTTCCCCTCCGCGCGAAGCGAAAGCATTGATGTTTCATTAAATTATTAGAGAAGGAAGACGATTCGTTTTACCGTTCTCTACTCTTAATCCTTGTTTGAATTCATTTTCGCCCCTCCCGCGCGAAGCACGAAAGCTTTGACGTTTCATTAAATTATTAGAGAAGGAAGACGATTCGTTGTACATTTCTCGACTTTTAATCCTTGTCTGAATTCAGTTTCCTCCCAAGCTTTGACATTTCATTAAATTATTAGAGAAAGAAGACGATTCGTTGTACCGTTCTCTACTGTTATTTCTTGTCTGACTTCAGTTCCCCCCCTCCCGCGCGAAGCGCGGAAGCATTGATGTTTCATTAAATAATTATTACTCTTAATCCTTGTTTGAATTCATTTTCGCCCCTCCCGCGCGAAGCGCAAAAGCTTTGATGTTTTATTAATTATTACTCGTTTATCCTTGTTTGAATTCATTTTCGCCCCTCCCGCGCGGAGCACAAAAGCTTTGACGTTTCATTAAATTATTAGAGAAAGAAGACGATTCGTTTTACCATTCTCTACTCTTAATCATTGTTTGAATTCATTTTCTCCCCCTCCCGCGCGAAGCGCGAAAGCATTGATGTTTCATTACATTATTAGAGAAGGAAGACGATTCGTTGTTTATTCTCGAATTTTAATCCTTGTCTGAATTCAGTTTCCTCCCAAGCTTTAACATTTCATTAAATTATTAGAGAAAGAAGACGATTCGTTGTACATTTCCAGACTTTTAATCCTTGTCTGAATTCAGTTTCCTCCCTCCCGCGCGAAGCGCGGAAGCTTTGACATTTCATTAAATTATTAGAGAAAGAAGACGATTCGTTGTACCGTTCTCTACTCTTATTCCTTGTCTGACTTCAGTCCCCCCTCTCGCGCGAAGCGCGGAAGCATTGATGTTTCATTAAATAATTATTACTCTTAATCCTTGTTTAAATTCATTTACGCCCCTCCCCCGCGAAGCGCAAAAGCTTTGACGTTTTATTAAGTATTACTCGTTTATCCTTGTTTGAATTCATTTTCGCCCCTCCCGCGCGGAGCACAAAAGCTTTGACGTTTCATTAAATTATTAGAGAAAGAAGACGATTCGTTTTACCGTTCTCTACTATTAATCATTGTTTGAATTTATTCGCCCTCCCGCGCGAAGCGCGAAAGCTTTGACGTTTCATTAAATTATTAGAGAAGGAAGACGATTCGTTGTACCGTTCCCGACTCTTAATTCTTGTTTCGCCCCTCCCTCGCGAAGCGCGGAAGCTATGACGTTTCCTTAAATCATAAGAGAAAGAAGACGATTCGTTGTACCGTTCTCTACTCTTAATCCTTGTCTGAATTCAGTTCCCCCCTCTGCGCGAAGCGCGGAAGCATTGATGTTTCATTAAATAATTATTACTCTTAATCCTTGTTTGAATTTATTTATGCCCCTCCCGCGCGAAGCGCGAAAGCATGATGTTTCATTAAATTATTACTCGTAATCCTTGTTTGAACTCATTTTCGCCCCTCCCGCGCGAAGCGCAAAAGCTTTGACGTTTCATTAAATTATTAGAGAAAGAAGACGATTCGTTTTACCGTTCTCTACTCTTAATCCTTGTTTGAATTCATTTTCGCCCTCCGCGCGAAGCGCGAAAGCTTTGACGTTTCATTAAATTATTAGAGAAAGAAGACGATTCGTTTTACCATTCTCTACTCTTAATCCTTGTTTGAATTCATTTTCCTCCCGCGCGAAGCGCAAAAGCATTGATGTTTCATTAAATTATTAGAGAAGGAAGACGATTCGTTTTACCGTTCTCTACTCTTAATCCTTGTTTGAATTCATTTTCGCCCCTCCCGCGCGAAGCGCGAAAGTTTTGACGTTTCATTAAATTATAAGAGAAGGAAGACGATTCGTTGTACATTTCTAGACTTTTAATCCTTGTCTGAATTCACTTTCCTCCCAAGCTTTGACATTTCATTAAATTATTAGAGAAAGAAGACGATTCGTTGTACCGTTCTCTACTGTTAATCCTTGTCTGACTTCAGTTCTCCCCTCTCCGCGCGAAGCGCGGAAGCATTGATGTTTCATTAAATAATTATTACTCTTAATCCTTGTTTGAATTCATTTTTGCCCCTCCAGCGCGAAGCGCAAAAGCTTTGACGTTTTTTTAATTATAACTCGTTTATCCTTGTTTAAATTCATTTTTGCCCCTCCCGCGCGAAGCGCAAAAGCTTTGACGTTTCATTAAATCATTAGAGAAAGAAGACGATTCGTTTTACCATTCTCTACTCTTAATCATTGTTTGAATTCATTTTCCCTCTCGCGCGAAGCGCGAAAGCATTGATGTTTCATTAAATTATTAGAGAAGGAAGACGATTCGTTTTACCGTTCTCTAATCTTAGTCCTTGTCTGAGCTCAGTCCTCTCCCGCGCGAAGCGCGGAAGCATTGATGTTACATTAAATAATTATTACTCTTAATCCTTGTTTGAATTCATTTTCGCCCTCCCGCGCGAAGCGCAAAGCTTTGACGTTTCATTAAATTATTAAGAAGGAAGACGATTCGTTGTACCTTCTTGACTTTTAATCCTTGTCTGAATTCAGTTTCTCCTCCGCGCGAAGCGCGGAAGCTTTGACGTTTCATTAAATTATTAGAAAGAAGACGATTCGTTGTACCGTTCTCTACCCTTAATCCTTGTCTGACTTCAGTTCCCCCTCCCCGCGAACCGCGGAAGCATTGATGTTTCATTAAATAATTATTACTCTTAATCCTTGTTTGAATTCATTTTCGCCCCTCCCGCGCGAAGCGCAAAAGCTTTGACCTTTTATTAAATTATAACTCTTAATCCATGTTTGAATTCATTTTCGCCCCTCCCGCGCGAAGCGCGCAAGCATTGATGTTTTAGTAAATATTACTCGTAATCCTTGTTTGAATCAATTTTCGCCCCTCCCGCGCGAAGCACAAAAGCTTTGACATTTCATTAAATTATTAGAGAAAGAAGACGATTCGTTGTACCGTTCTCTACTGTTATTCCTTGTCTGACTTCAGTCCTCTCCGCGCGAAGCGCGGAAGCATTGAAGTTTCATTAAATAATTATTACTCTTAATCCTCGTTTGAATTCATTTTCGCCCCTCCCGCGCTAAGCGCAAAAGCTTTGACGTTTTATTAAAATATTACTCGTAATCCTTGTTTTAAATTCATTTTCGCCCCTCCCGCGCGAAGGGGAAAGCTTTGACGTTTCATTAAATTATTAGAGAAAGAAGACGATTCGTTTTACCGTTCTCTACTATTAATCATTGTTTGAATTTATTCGCCCCTCCCCCGCGAAGCGCGAAAGCTTTGACGTTTCATTAAATTATTAGAGAAGGAAGACGATTCGTTGTACCTTTCTCGACTTTTAATCCTTGTCTGAATTAAGTTTCCTCCCTCCCGCGCGAAGCACAAAAGCTTTGACGTTTCATTAAATTATTAGAGAAAGAAGACGATTCGTTTTACCGTTCTCTACTATTAATCATTGTTTGAATTTATTCGCCCCTCCCGCGCGAAGCGCGAAAGTTTTGACGTTTCATTAAATTATTAGAGAAGGAAGACGATTCGTTGTACCGTTCCCGACTCTTAATTCTTGTTTCGCCCCTCCCTCGCGAAGCGCGGAAGCATTGAAGTTTCATTAAATAATTATTACTCTTAATCCTCGTTTGAATTCATTCTCGCCCCTCCCGCGCAAAGCGCAAAAGCTTTGACGTTTTATTAAAATATTACTCGTAATCCTTGTTTTAAATTCATTTTCGCCCCTCCCGCGCGAAGCGCGAAAGCTTTGACGTTTCATTAAATTATTAGAGAAAGAAGACGATTCGTTTTACCGTTCTCTACTATTAATCATTGTTTGAAAGTATTCGCCCCTACCGCGCGAAGCGCGAAAGTTTTGACGTTTCATTAAATTATTAGAAAAGGAAGACGATTCGTTGTACCTTTCTCGACTTTTAATCCTTGTCTGAATTAAGTTTCCTCCCTCCCGCGCGGAGCACAAAAGCTTTGACGTTTCATTAAATTATTAGAGAAAGAAGACGATTCGTTTTACCGTTCTCTACTATTAATCATTTTTGAATTTATTCCCCTCCCGCGCGAAGCGCGAAAGTTTTGACGTTTCATTAAATTATTAGAGAAGGAAGACGATTCGTTGTACCGTTCCCGACTCTTAATTCTTGTTTCGCCCCTCTCGCGAAGCGCGGAAGCATTGATGTTTTATTAAATAATTAGTATTCTTAATCCTTGTTTGAATTCATTTACGCCCCTCCCGCGCGAAGCGCGAAAGCATGATGTTTCATTAAATTATTATTCGTAATCCTTGTTTGAATTCATTTTCGCCCCTCCCGCGCGAAGCGCGAAAGCTTTGACGTTTCATTAAATTATTAGAGAAAGAAGACGATTCGTTTTACCGTTCTCTACTCTTAATCCTTGTTTGAATTCATTTTCCCCCTCCCGCGCGAAGCGCGAAAGCATTGATGTTTCATTACATTATTAGAGAAGGAAGACGATTCGTTTTACCGTTCTCTACTCTTAATCCTTGTTTGAATTCATTTTCGCCCCTCCCGCGCGAAGCACGAAAGCTTTGACGTTTCATTAAATTATTAGAGAAGGAAGACGATTCGTTGTACATTTCTCGACTTTTAATCCTTGTCTGAATTCAGTTTCCTCCCAAGCTTTGACATTTCATTAAATTATTAGAGAAAGAAGACGATTCGTTGTAACGTTCTCTACTGTTATTTCTTGTATGACTTCAGTTCCCCCCCCTCCCGCGCGAAGCGCAAAAGCTTTGACGTTTCATTAAATCATTAGAGAAAGAAGACGATTCGTTTTACCATTCTCTACTCTTAATCCTTGTTTTAATTCATTTTCGCCCCTCCCGCGCGAAGCGCGAAAGTTTTGACGTTTCATTAAATTATTAGAGAAAGAAGACGATTCGTTTTACCATTCTCTACTCTTAATCATTGTTTGAATTCATTTTCTCCCCCTCCCGCGCGAAGCGCCAAAGCATTGATGTTTCATTACATTATTAGAGAAGGAAGACGATTCGTTTTACCGTTCTCTACTCTTAATCCTTGTTTGAATTCATTTTCGCCCCTCTCGCGCGAAGCGCGAAAGTTCTGACGTTTCATTAAATTATAAGAGAAGGAAGACGATTCGTTGTACATTTCTAGACTTTTAATCCTTGTCTGAATTCACTTTCCTCCCAAGCTTTGACATTTCATTAAATTATTAGAGAAAGAAGACGATTCGTTGTACCGTTCTCTACTGTTATTCCTTGTCTGACTTCAGTTCCCCCCCCCTTCCGCGCGAAGCGCTGAAGCATTGATGTTTCATTAAATAATTATTACTCTTAATCCTTGTTGGAATTCATTTTCGCCCCTCCCGCGCAAAGCGCAAAAGCTTTGACGTTTTATTAAAATATTACTCGTAATCCTTGTTTTAAATTCATTTTCGCCCCTCCCGCGCGAAGCTATTAGAGAAGGAAGACGATTCGTTTTACCGTTCTCTACTCTTAATCCTTGTTTGAATTCATTTTCGCCCCTCCCGCGCGAAGCACGAAAGCTTTGACGTTTCATTAAATTATTAGAGAAGGAAGACGATTCGTTGTACATTTCTCGACTTTTAATCCTTGTCTGAATTCAGTTTCCTCCCAAGCTTTGACATTTCATTAAATTATTAGAGAAAGAAGACGATTCGTTGTACCGTTCTCTACTGTTATTTCTTGTCTGACTTCAGTTCCCCCCCTCCCGCGCGAAGCGCGGAAGCATTGATGTTTCATTAAATAATTATTACTCTTAATCGTTGTTTGAATTCATTTTCGCCCCTCCCGCGCGAAGCGCAAAAGCTTTGATGTTTTATTAATTATTACTCGTTTATCCTTGTTTGAATTCATTTTCGCCCCTCCCGCGCGAAGCTTTGACGTTTCATTAAATTATAAGAGAAAGAAGACGATTCGTTTTACCATTCTCTACTCTTAATCATTGTTTGAATTCATTTTCTCCCCTCCCGCGCGAAGCGCGAAAGCATTGATGTTTCATTACATAATTAGAGAAGGAAGACGATTCGTTTTACCGTTCTCTAATCTTAGTCCTTGTCTGAGCTCAGTCCCCCCCCTCCCGCGCGAACCGCGGAAGCATTGATGTTTCATTAAATAATTATTACTCTTAATCATTGTTTGAATTCATTTTCGCCCCTCCCGCGCGAAGCGCGAAAGCTTTGACGTTCCATTAAATTATTAGAGAAGGAAGACGATTCGTTGTACCTTTCTCGACTTTTAATCCTTGTCTGAATTAAGTTTCCTCCCTCCCGCGCGAAGCGCGGAAGCTTTGACTTTTCATTAAATTATTAGAAAAGAAGACGATTCGTTGTACCGTTCTCTACCCTTAATCCTTGTCTGACTTCAGTTCCCCCCCCCCTCCCGCGTGAACCGCGGAAGCATTGATGTTTCATTAAATAATTATTACTCTCAATCCTTGTTTGAATTCATTTTCGCCCCTCCCGCGCGAAGCGCAAAAGCTTTGACCTTTTATTAAATTATTACTCTTAATCCGTGTTTAAATTCATTTTCGCCCCTCCCGCGAGAAGCGCGCAAGCATTGATGTTTCATTAAATATTACTCGTAATCCTTGTTTGAATCAATTTTCGCCCCTCCCGCGCGAAGCACAAAAGCTTTGACATTTCATTAAATTATTAGAGAAAGAAGACGATTCGTTGTACCGTTCTCTACTGTTATTCCTTGTCTGACTTCAGTTCCCCCCCCCTTCCGCGCGAAGCGCTGAAGCATTGAAGTTTCATTAAATAATTATTACTCTTAATCCTCGTTTCAATTCATTTTCGCCCCTCCCGCGCAAAGCGCAAAAGCTTTGACGTTTTATTAAAATATTACTCGTAATCCTTGTTTTAAATTCATTTTCGCCCCTCCCGCGCGAAGCGCGAAAGCTTTGACGTTTCATTAAATTATTAGAGAAAGAAGACGATTCGTTTTACCGTTCTCTACTATTAATTATTGTTTGAATTAATTCGCCCCTCCCGCGCGAAGCGCGAAAGTTTTGACGTTTCATTAAATTATTAAAGATGGAAGACGATTCGTTGTACCTTTCTCGACTTTTAATCCTTGTCTGAATTAAGTTTCCTCCCTCCCGCGCGGAGCACAAAAGCTTTGACGTTTCATTAAATTATTAGAGAAAGAAGACGATTCGTTTTACCGTTCTCTACTATTAATCATTGTTTGAATTTATTCGCCCCTCCCGCGCGAAGCGCGAAAGTTTTGACGTTTCATTAAATTATTAGAGAAGGAAGACGATTCGTTGTACCGTTCCCGACTCTTAATTCTTGTTTCGCCCCTCCCTCGCGAAGCGCGGAAGCTATGACGTTTCATTAAATCATAAGAGAAAGAAGACGATTCGTTGTACCGTTCTCTACTCTTAATCCTTGTCTGAATTCAGTTCCCCCCCCCTCCCGCGCGAAGCGCGGAAGCATTGATGTTTCATTAAATAATTATTACTCTTAATCCTTGTTTGAATTCATTTACGCCCCTCCCGCGCGAAGCGCGAAAGCATGATGTTTCATTAAATTTATTTCTCGTAATCCTTGTTTGAATTCATTTTCGCCCCTCCCGCGCGAAGCGCGAAAGATTTGACGTTTCATTAAATTATTAGAGAAAGAAGACGATTCGTTTTACCGTTCTCTACTCTTAATCCTTGTTTGAATTCATTCTCGCCCCTCCTGCGCGAAGCGCGAAAGCATTGATGTTTCATTAAATTATTAGAGAAGGAAGACGATTCGTTGTACCGTTCCCGACTCTTAATTCTTGTTTCGCCCCTCCCTCGCGAAGCGCGGAATATATGACGTTTCCTTAAATCATAAGAGAAAGAAGACGATTCGTTGTACCGTTCTCTACTCTTAATCCTTGTCTGAATTCAGTTCCCCCCCCCTCCCGCGCGAAGCGCTGAAGCATTGAAGTTTCATTAAATAATTATAACTCTTAATCCTCGTTTGAATTCATTTTCGCCCCTCCCGCGCGAAGCGCAAAAGCTTTGACGTTATATTAAATTATTAGAGAAGGAAGTCGATTCGTTGTACCTTTCTCGACTTTTAATCCTTGTCTGAATTAAGTTTCCTCCCTCCCGCGCGAAGCGCGAAAGCTTTGACTTTTCATTAAATTATTAGAGAAAGAAGACGATTCGTTGTACCGTTCTCTACCCTTAATCCTTGTCTGACTTCAGTCCCCCCCCCTCCCGCGCGAACCGCGGAAGCATTGATGTTTCATTAAATAATTATTACTCTTAATCCTTGTTTGAATTCATTTTCGCCCCTCCCGCGCGAAGCGCAAAAGCTTTGATGTTTCATTAAATTATTACTCGTAATCCTTGTTTGAATCCACTTCGCCCCTCCCGCGCGAAGCGCGAAAGCATTGATGTTTCATTACATTATTTGAGAAGGAAGACGATTCGTTTTACCGTTCTCTACTGTTATTCCTTGTCTGACTTCAGTTCTCCCCCCCTCCTGCGCGAAGCGCGGAAGCATTGATGTTTCATTAAATAATTATTACTCTTAATCCTTGTTTGAATTCATTTTTGCCCCTCCAGCGCGAAGCGCAAAAGCTTTGACGTTTCATTAAATTATTAGAGAAAGAAGACGATTCGTTAGACCGTTCCCGACTTTTAATTCTTGATTCGCCCCTCCCTCGCGAAGCGCGGAAGCTATGACGTTTCATTAAATCATAAGAGAAAGAAGACGATTTGTTGTACCGTTCTCTACTCTTAATCCTTGTCTGAATTCAGTCCCCCCATGCGAAGCGAGGAAGCATTGATGTTTCATTAATTTATTACTCGTAATCCTTGTTTGAATCCATTTTCGCCCCTCCCGCGCGAAGCACAAAAGCTTTGACGTTTCATTAAATTATTAGAGAAAGAAGACGATTCGTTTTACCGTCCTCTACTCTTAATCCTTGCTTGAATTCATTTTCGCCCCTCCCGCGCCAAGCGCGAAAGCTTTGACGTTTCATTAAATTATTAGAGAAGGAAGACGATTCGTTGCACCGTTCTCTACTCTTAATCCTTGTCTGACTTCAGTTCCCTCCCCCTCCCGCGCGAAGCGCGGAAGCATTGATGTTTCATTAAATAATTATTACTCTTAATCCTTGTTCGAATTCATTTTCGTCCCTCCCGCGCGAAGCGCGAAAGCATTGATGCTTCATTAAATTAGTACTCGTAATCCTTGTTTGAATTCATTTTCGCCCCTCCGCGCGAAGCACAAAAGCTTTGACGTTTCATTAAATTATTAGAGAAAGAAGACGATTCGTTTTACCGTTCTCTACTCTTAATCCTTGTTTGAATTCATTTTGCCCCTCCCGCGCGAAGCGCGAAAGCTTTGACGTTTCATTAAATTATTAGAGAAGGAAGACGATTCGTTGCACCGTTCTCTACTCTTAATCCTTGTCTGACTTCAGTTCCCCCCCCCCTCCCGCGCGAAGCGCGAAAGCATTGATGTTTCATTAAATAATTATTACTCTTAATCCTTGTTCGAATTCATTTTCGTCCCTCCCGCGCGAAGCACGAAAGCATTGATGCTTCATTAATTTAGTACTCGTAATCCTTGTTTGAATTCATTTTCGCCCCTCCCGCGCGAAGCACAAAAGCTTTGACGTTTCATTAAATTATTAGAGAAAGAAGACGATTCGTTTTACCGTTCTCTACTCTTAATCCTTGTTTGAATTCATTTTCGCCCCTCCCGCGCGAAGCGCGAAAGCTTTGACGTTTCATTAAATTATTAGAGAAGGAAGACGATTCGTTGCACCGTTCTCTACTCTTAATCCTTGTCTGACTTCAGTTTCCCTCCCCCTCCCGCGCGAAGCGCGAAAGCATTGATGTTTCATTAAATAATTATTACTCTTAATCCTTGTTTGAATTCATTTTCGCCCCTCCCGCGCGAAGCACAAAAGCTTTGACGTTTCATTAAATTATTAGAGAAAGAAGACGATTCGTTGTACCTTTCTCGACTTTTAATCCATGTCTGAATTCAGTTTCCTCGCTCCCGCGCGTCCTCTACTCTTAATCCTTGTTTGAATTCATTTTCGCCCCTCCCGCGCGAAGCGCGAAAGCTTTGACGTTTCATTAAATTATTAGAGAAGGAAGACGATTCGTTGTACCTTTCTCGACTTTTAATCCATGTCTGAATTCAGTTTCCTCCCTCCCGCGCGGAGCGCGGAAGCATTGACGTTTCATTAAATTATTAGAGAAAGAAGACGATTCGTTGTACCGTTCTCTACTTTTAATCCTTGTCTGACTTCAGTTCCCCCCCCCTCTCCCGCGCGAAGCGCGAGAGCATTGATGTTTCATTAAATAATTATTACTCTTAATCCTTGTTTGAATTCATTTTCGCCCCTCCCGCGCGAAGCGCAAAAGCTTTGACGTTTTAATAAATTATTACTCGTAATCCTTGTTTGAATTAATTTTCGCCCCTTCCGCGCGAAGCACGAAAGCATTGATGTTTCATTAAATTATTAATTGTAATCCTTGTTTGAATTCATTTTTGCCCCTCCCGCGCGAAGCGCAAAAGCTTTGACGTTTCATTAAATTATTAGAGAAAGAAGACGATTCGTTTTACCGTTCTCTACTCTTAATCCTTGTCTGAATTCAGTTCCCCCCCCTCCCGCGCGAAGCGCGGAAACTTTGTCGTTTCATTAAATTATTAGAGAAAGAAGACGATTCGTTGTACCTTTCTCGACTTTTAATCCTTGTCTGAATTCAGTTTCCCCCCTCCCGCGCGAAGCGCGAAAGCATTGATGTTTTATTAAATTATTACTTGTAATCCTTGTTTTAATTCATTTTCGCTCCTCCCGCGCGAAGCGCAAAAGCTTTCACGTTTCATTAAATTATTAGAGAAAGAAGACGATTCGTTTTACCGTTCTCTACTCTTAATCCTTGTCTGAATTCAGTCCCCCCCCCCTTCTCGCGCGAAGCGCGGAAACTCTGTCGTTTCATTAAATTATTAGCTAAAGAAGACGATTCGTTGTACCTTTCTCGACTTTTAATCCTGGTCTGAATTCAGTTTCCCCCCTCCCGCGCGAAGCGCGAAAGCATTGATGTTTCATTAAATTATTACTTGTTATCCTTGTTTGAATTCATTTTCGCCACTCCCGCACGAAGCGCAAAAGCTTTGACGTTTTAATAAATTATTACTCGTAATCCTTGTTTGAATTCATTTTCGCCCCTTCTGCGCGAATCGCGAAAGCATTGATGTTTCATTAAATTATTACTTGTAATCCTTGTTTGAATTCATTTTCGCTCTCCCGCGCGAAGCGCAAAAGCTTTGACGTTTCATTAAATTATGAGAGAAAGTCGACGATTCGTTTTACCGTTCTCTACTCTTAATCCTTGTCTGAATTCAGTTTCCCCCTCCCCTCCCGCGCGAAGCGCGGCATCTTTGTCGTTTCATTAAATTATTAGAGAAAGAAGACGATTCGTTGTACCTTTCTCGACTTTTAATCCTTGTCTGAATTCAGTTTCCCCCCTCCCGCGCGAAGCGCGAAAGCATTGATGTTTTATTAAATTATTTCTTGTAATCCTTGTTTGAATTCATTTTCGCCCCTTCGCGCGAAGCGCAAATGCTTTGACGTTTCATTAGATTATTAGAGAAAGAAGACGATGCGTTGTACCTTTCTCGAATTTTAATCCTTGTCTGAATTCAGTTTCCCCCCTCCCGCGCGAAGCGCGAAAGCATTGATGTTTCATTAAATTATTGCTTCTAATCCTTGTTTTAATTCATTTTCGCTCCTCCCGCGCGAAGCGCAAAAGCTTTCACGTTTCATTAAATTATTAGAGAAAGAAGACGATTCGTTTTACCGTTCTCTACTCTTAATCCTTGTTTGAATTCATTTTCGCCCCTCCCGCGCGAAGCGCAAAAGCTTTGTCGTTTCATTAAATTATTAGAGAAAGAAGACGATTCGTTGTACCTTTTTTGACTTTTTATCCTTGTCTTAATTCAGTTTCCCCCCTCCCGCGCGAAGCGCGGAAGCTTTGACGTTTCATTAAATTATTAGATAAAGAAGACGATTCGTTGTACCGTTCTCTACTCTTAATCTTTGTCTGAATTCAGTTCCACCCCCCTCCCCCGCGACGCGCGGAAACTTTGTCTTTTTATTAAATTATTAGAGAAAGAAGACGATTCGTTGTCTGAATTTCAAAAAGTTTTACTTTGTCTGATAAAAAGTCACAGTTCGTAGGGAAAACAAATTTGCCGGCCGACCGACATAATACGTCTCACCGACTTCAAACTTCTGCATTGATATAGTACACGATGATCGAGCAAGAATACCGATATAGCTGACCCGACACAGCAACATATCTATGCGTATCTTTCTTGCTCCTTCGACGAGGCGACTCCACCCAACAACCCCTTCTCTCTCTTACTCCAACCCCTCAACTCTCAGGCTCTTAACCCCTCTCTCTCCTCTCTTTCATCCCCCGTTTCTTTTGTTTCCCTTTTCTCTTTTTTTTTCTTTTTTTTTTCCTTTTCTCTCTTTCTTCCTTTTTCCTTCCTTTTTCTTTTCCTTTCTTTCCTTTCTTTGTTTTTTTCCTTTCTTTTCCTTTTCTTTTCTTTTCTTTTTCCCTCTCTTTTTCACCTCCCCCTTTTCTCATTTTTCCCGACGGCAGCGCAATTTTACCGATAAAATCCCGACAGGTAGGGGTGTCGCACCCCCACACCCCCTTTTAGCGACGCCCCTGCCTGTATCCTTTAAATATAGATAGTTAACTTTTGTTTACTTCAACCATTCCATTTGTTATTCGATGGATAAGGGGGCATACATGAATTATGAAGATATGCTTCTCCTGTCCATTGCATGGTTACTGTATTGGTTCATTGCCTTGCAATACACTTCATCAGCAGCCCCCAAATGCATCTAGTAAAAACATATATAATATTCAATGAATATGAAAGCATGGTATACACACACCATAAACAAGATAAAGGGAAATGTATCCAGGCTATCAAATATGATTTTATTGTCATGATTGTTGCAAGGCTGAGTAGCTGAACTATTCGACTAAATTAAACGAAATTCTTGTCCAATTAATCAGTCTTTTGATTCTGCAGCAGATTATCAAGTGAGACGAATTCACATGAAATCTGACTAATAAACCAACTTGAATGGAACAATTACTTAATTAACTCTGACATTTGCAAGTTCCTAGATTTTCAGGACGGAGCTAAATTGCAAATGAATAAAACAAAAGGTGTTAATATAGACGGGTAAACTTACCAGTATCAATTCATATTTATTTCGTTCTTTCTTCTCCTTCTACTATTACTGTTGCTGTTGCTGCTACCTCTACTTCTAAATTGACTACTACTTATACCACTACTAATAATATTACTAGCGCTACTAAGAACAACAGTGGTTATGAACACCGTATGTATTAAGTTTAATAGAAGGGGTGGCAAATTAAAACTGATGAAATATTCAATGTTTTCACCAAAACCTACCATTTTTTTATATTACGCATATCGAACTTGTATTATCTTATTAATCTCTATCGTTTTCTGTAGAGCCCATTTCATATGTGGAGCTTTGGAAACTTGTCGATGAGGGCGACCGTACTAAAGTAGAAGAAATTGTGAGCAAATTGGTGGGAAATCCAGAAAGAAACACTGCAAAGAAAGATCTCTACAGAATATTGTGTGAATGGAAGGAGGGGTTGTCTGGAAATGTCAGATCGCTTTATCGTGCTATTCAGCAACTTGGATTTCATTATGATCTAAAAAGAATCAAAGGTATTCATTTCTAACTTTTCATTCACATATCTTTTTTATTTTGTTATATCTTACATTCCTTTTTCTATCGAATACAAACATTGAAAAGATATTGTAATTTGAGGTGTCAAAGTTATACATGTATATTATGATAATGTTAGGCGAATATAATAAAAAACGAACAAGGGTGTTTTAAGTTTCTTTTCAATATGAAGTACAATACCTTAGGTAGTGACCATTGGGAATTGTAGAAAATAAATATTAATGTAATAAACACAAGGACAATTAATTGTTATCGATGTGCATGTTCTTTACAGATTTCCGTGCATGTACAAGTGTGTCGGTTTCAGATGACGACTTGGAACACATTTGCTGGCACGTTCGCGGTTGCGAGGAGACAGTTAATCCCATATTGCGAGCCTTGTATTCTTCCGATAGGCAAGGTAGACGTCCGATATTCTCCACAGGTAACAGCTTTGAGAATGATCTCCGAATGATGAAGAGGTGGAAGTCAGGCTCAATGCCAGAGACAGTGAAATTTCGCAGTGGATCTGATGAGATGTCCATAGAAGTAAGGAGTACACCATCTACGCCAGCCAGGCAAGAAATGCTCCAAAGTCGTACGGTAGATTCACCCGCAGGAAACCATGATGATGATTACTTTACACCAATCGATCCTGTTTCAGGAGAGGTACACCTGAAAGTAAAAGCTTCACCGCCTAACCAGACGATCCGACTATGTCTCGCTTTAGAGGAAGCAGGAAAGACGGTAGACGAACGCCATCGTCCAGTGTATCTCCCATTGGCCAAAACATTCTTCCAGAGTGAGATATATCCTTGTTTTTTCCTGAGATTCAGGAAGAGCATAGTTCTGTTTTAATTTGGATATAGACCTACATAGATTTTGTTGTACATAATTATGTGGAAATGTTATTTATTGCACAGGATATCATCATCCCCTATCTCTTGTGTACAATGTACATATTTGCGATTGATATCAATCGCAAATAAGGTGCGATTAATATCAATTCTTTTTTACACGGGGCCCAGGTAAACCTTAATGGTCACAAGTCTGAATATAAGGTAAACAAAGTCAATGGTAACAACGAAGAAACTAAAGTTATTGGGATAACTTCGGATTTTACAATTTCTTTATTTTCAGATGACAAAAACTTGTAAATTACTGTATATTAAAACATTCAGGAAATGCAAATGCTCTTTTTTTCCAGAGCAAACATGAATTGGTCTTATTTGCACGTACTAGGACTGCAATCTAAATAAAGGAAAGGTCGGTTGGCCTACACTGTACATGAAGGTATGTTTATGTTTCGCATTTTAGTTCGAGATGAGTACAAGATTGCACTGACAGACGGGGTCTTGAAGGGGTTTGCTCTCTCTCTCACCAAACGACATTGTCAGAGACAAGTGAACACCTTGGAACTTCCTGAAAACGGCATTGCTGCTACAAATGAAAATGACCTCGGTGTGATATTCCGGACGGATGCTACCCTGAGGGACTGGGTGTTGGATCAAAAGTGTAGTTACTACGAAATCAGGCAGAGACTGCGATGGACAGCAGAACGTTGCAACCGTCATGAAATAGCCGGTGCGTCCTTTACGAAGTTTGGAATACATTATGTAATTAGGATTTAAATTTAGTTAACCAATTAGTGTAATTTGTAAAATAATATTCTCCTGAGTAATTAAATTGTGATGAAATCATTCCAAGCATTGTAAATCTCTTAACTACAAACATCCCGTATACTTCTCATCTTATATAGCCTTTTGTCCATTAACCTCTACACGCTACGAAATGAACCTCCTAAAATAGGCCCATGCAATTATATTTTAAAATTGTAATTTCATTTTATACAGTTAAATTTAGTTAAGCTCGTCCCATTATAGGAATGTAAAGATCATTGCGTAGCTACAAAAAACGATTCACTACAGAATAACTTTGTTGAAGAAAATAGTCTTTTTTTAAACAGGAAAATGTTTCGAGTTTCACGATTAAGAGACATTCCAAGGTCGATGTGTTACGGAGCTTTTAATTTCAATTAATATATGATGTTTCATGTATACTTCAGTGTCTATTTCAACTTGGTTTAAGAATATCATAGATGGATCAAAGCTTCTGTAAGGCGGTCCAATTCGATAAATTCCAGACAAGCATTAACAAGGAAACTAGAAAACAAAATTATAAGATTTTTACGTGCGTTTGGTTCGGTAATTCAAGGGTCACACTTTTTGTTTCGTGTAATAAAGGTATGCAACGTTGAATTTAAAAAGAGGGCGCAGGTCATTTTTTGGTCCCTCTAAATAAGCCAGCAAATGCCACGTCAAACCTATTAATGATACACTTTTACTTGCCCTTTTAAATGAAACTCACGTAAATAAATGTACACATATACAAATATAATGGCGATCGTTCTTTTGCAGACGTTTTTATTCCTGAAGACCAGAGTAACGTCATGCCACTCATAGGGCCAGACTATGTGACACGTACATACGATAACCAGTGTCCACGAAACAGCGTATCCGATGGCAGTAAGTAGGCATACTCGACACTTGTAGAAATCCCAACATTAGTTATAATTGTCCACCACATTATCGCTCAGAAAATTGGTAGGTTTTTGTCACTTTCAAAATATAGTATGAAAAAGTGAAGAAACAAACAAGCAAATTAAGAAAAAAGGGAAAGGTTTCACACTCGCATTTCAGTTAGTGGTAGTAATAACTTTCACATACTTGTCTTTCAACGGTAACATGCATGAAATCAGTTGCGTCCGAGTGTAAAATCTCCTAATAAAGCCTTGTTCACATGAGTAGCGGTAAACCGTGGCCCTATCATTTTATGTATACATATAAATATATATATATATATATAAATATATATATATATATATATATATATAATGACGAAAGTGTATATAGTACGCTTCACATTTCAATATCTTATACATATAGCCTAGTGAAAATGTTGCGCGCAAGGTCAATTCATTTCCACATTTAAACAAATTAATAATAATGTTTAAAAAAACGGGCGCGGATTATCACGGCATATTTGGACGACCTTTTATTTGTGCAAAATGATGCGCACCCTGTCAGTGACATGGGGAAATCGATATCAACTCAATGAGGGTTCATTTGTTTCTGCTCGTTACAAATGCAAGATAATTCGACAAAAGTGTGAGACCTAATTACATGAAATGTTTATCGTTGTAAGGAATTTGAAATAGCAATACAAAGGTGTGACACGAATATTCAATTGGCGATTCGTAATACCAAACTGAATAATACTCATTGTAAATTAAATACATCTTTGTAATACAATTCCAATAAATGAGTAGTAATGAGTAGTAAAAGATTACTATTAACACAAAATTATAAGACAAAAGTAGTTTGTTTTTATGGAAATGGATTTGAGAAGTTTTCAGATTTCATTAAAAAACTTTATTCATGAACGGTAATTTGCTAAAGCTTACCTTTCGATATCATTCCATTACAGATAGAGATGTTTTACGTAACGAACTCAATCGTATTGGTCGAGACGCTGAGAGCGTAGCCCTCCTTGGATTTGGTAGGAAATACGAGTCTACAGAAGTCTCAGAACAGCACACTTTGGACATGTCAGGACGAGAAAAACTGCGTTCAGAAGACGTTTTCATTCATAAAGACCAGAGTAACATCATTTCACCCATAGGGCCAGACTACATGACACGTACAGACGATAACCAGTGTCCACGAAACAGCGTATCCGATGGCGGTAAGTAGGCATACTCGAAAAATTGTACAAATTCTCACATTAGTTATAATTGTCCACCAAATCATCGCTCAAAAATTGGTAAGTTTTTGTCGCTTCCAACATTAGTATTGAATTGAATTTATTCACCACTTTGATAAAAAAAACATACATAGTCAAAGAATACAATAAAATATTTCTTGCAAACATATATAAGCCTATAAAATGGAAAATACACTAAAGGAAATTACGAAGTGGTTGGATAATCAAAAAAAGTTACAGAAACATATAGGTAGATGAATCTAAAAACTAACACAAATGGTAATAACACATACACAAGTGCGGTTGTCAAATTCAAAGTTTCTGCATATGTAAAGCTTTAGATTAAGCTTAAAATTGTTTAAAGACGCACACTGTTTGAGTTTTTGGGGTAGTTTGTTCGACTTAGTGGTCTAGTGTAGATGAATCTCTACAAGCTTTTGTTTTTGTTCGCCCGAAAATCAAGATTAGCGTCTTGCAGAACAAGCCCCGAACCACTTCCACCCAACCGTCATGCATTTGGTGTTATTATTAAGGTTAGGGTCATAATAATGATCATTGTCTAAATAGTAATATCATTGTTATTTGTAATTATTTCATTTTGATGTATGTGAAAAAATTTAAGCATAAATGTACTTGACACTTATTTATTGTGCATTAACATTACCTATATTGTAAGCACTGACTTGCCAACATTTAAACTTGAAATACATAAGCAGCTGATGGCTTGCAACGAACAGTCACGTATCACGTATCACGTGTCACGTTCACATTTTGCGTTGATTCGTAAAATAGGTGACTCTAATTTACGATGTGTAGGGCCTACCATTCGTTGTTTTCCACGGCGGTAAAACACGAATGATCACGTCTACCAAAACGTGACGTGAGTATTTAATCAATATTTTTAAAATTGCAAGCGCTTATTACTAAGACTAGTCATGACGTCACCGTAATATGTATGATTTGTGTATGTACGTACGTACGTAAAGTATACGTACCGCCTGCGCCTAGCTAGCTGACAACGCGTCGCGACGATATCGACGAGGACGAGGCCGGCACGGTTCGACGACGTGGCGATCGAGGCTAGCCAGCGCTCAGCGAGCCGCAGATTATCAATGATACAAAGTGAGAATGGCCGAGCTTCCTGGGTGACAATGAGTCGAGTGAGACAGAGTGAGAGTAAGACTGGTGATGGATTGGCCTAGTGTTTCATGAAGATGCATGTTCGTAAAGTTATGCATGACTTTTTGAACTACTGGAAGTGGAATATGGCAAGCCAAATGGGTGTCTCATTCATTTTTAATCGCATTATTTAATCATTAATGATTAGCTAAAGTTGAAATATGCAGATGATGATGAACATTCTCACATGTGAGAATGTTCATCATGTTACACTGTTAAGTCTTAAGACGCTATGACTGTCTTAACCCTTAAACCAGGCCAGTCCGGATTATTTTGGCTATGATCTGGCCGAGTGGTGGGGTGGATTCAAGCCCCCCGCGGTCTGGTTAGGGTTACACAAATTTTAGTGCAAAGCCAAAGGCCACAATTTAAATGAAATTATTTGAAATGCAGTCATACTTTGTTAAAACATCAGGAAAAACTTTGAGCTCACATTTTGGCACTTCATGTTCCAGTCGTTAGTAAAGACATGCATAACTTTATGAACAGCTGTATACAAAAAACCCTGGCAGGGGGGGGGGGGATGTTGGCATAGTCGAGCATACATATACGCATAGTAAACCACAGAGTTACACAACAGATTCTGGCCTGAAGCAGCTTTTTTGCCATTAGTCTCTTCTCAATGACAATTTGCATTATTTTTTTAAACGCCAGCGTCAATTTACGTGAGCTTTCGTAGACTCCATATAGCAAATCAACAAATTGTTGGGTCACGTAACCCAACACTTTGTAGATTTGGGTGACCTGTTTCACGAAAGGGCGCAAGACGTGAACATGAACGTGATACGTGATACATGACTGTTCGTTGCAAGCCACAGCTGATGGATTGTGGAAATATTTACCTCAATGTTATTCACTTTTCATGAGAAAAAAAATGAACGTACATGTAATAAGATAAACTTAGACGTGGCGTTACTGGATATAAGGTCTTTTCATTTCGTCTTTCCATTTATATAAATGTTGTATTCATAGTTATAACATTTTTCACATATCTTTAAGTGTTATATCATTTTCAATGTACTTAAATATATCTACAGTTTAGTCATTTTTTACCCCATGTCCTATCTATTTGAAAAGGTCATTGCTAACATTCTTGATAATGTATGCAGTTTTTCTTATGGCCAAAGAAGTCCTTTTTGCAGTACGCTATGAATATTTTATTTGTTGTATTCAGTGTGTGATCTTTTCAGCTTTATATATGTCGAAGTCAGTTTAGAAATAAAATATGAATATTAAGAAGTGGAATGTTAAAATGTATTCCTAGTCATATTTCATTTATAATTATTTATTATTAGTTTAGTTTAGTTTATTTCTTTATTAAAAATTCACACCCGTCATCAGACGGCCGGCCTAAGAAGGCCTATGAGTGATACATCAAAAAATAACATAGTCATAAACAATTTGACATGGTATTACATAGTATAGATATAACATAATTACACACACAGAAAAAGAATATTCATGTATTACAGTGTAATTGAAAGTTAGTTGACATGCACTAAAAACATACCAACAACAAACAAAAAACAGAAAAAACGAATTATTTGTTTAAGTAGTACAACAATTATTGGCGAGTTGTTAGGATTTGGTTTGCGAAACTGGCTATTAAACTGCTTAGTGAGTCGGCTGAAATCAGGTAAAGAAATTGTTGGTAAGTGTATAGATTCAAAAACGTATGGTCATGTTCTAGTATATCATTAAGAAGGTGTGATCTGATGTCATTACATGCAGAACAAATCATAAAACAGTGGAACTCATCTTCTATGTTACTAGAATTACAAAGAACACAGTATCTTTCTTCATATGGAGCATTTTGATAACGCCCAGTTTCAAGAGCTATAGGGGCACAACCGCATCTAAACAAAGCCAAATCATTCTGTTTAATCTATTTCGACATTCTATTACATATTTTGAGGTGCTCAAAGATTGTTTAAATTACGATAGGTCCTAAGTTTATTTTTAGCATGAGCTTTCTTCCTTTTATCGTCAAAGATTGAATTTCTCCATCTATTCTCGATAAATAATTTACATGCCGATGACATAGTTTTTACAAAATTATCCGTACTGATAAGATTAGCTAAAGGTAAAATATGTATACATTGTTATTTTGAAAAAAGCTCTTTGACTCTGAAACACCAGTTTTTGACTCCATTGTTTGCTAGAGACTTAGACCAAGAGAAGATTTTACTTGGGTAGCGGTCACTATGGTTTACTTAAATTACTCCATAATCTAACAACCGATTGAATTTGGTGATAAAATGGTGGGTCCCAATTACCCATCTCACCTAATACTGCATTGTTAGGTGTATATTTCCCAACTCGTAAGTAGAAACGGCATGTTCTGAAAAAGACACTATTTATAACACAATACTCATCCACACCCCAGATACCACTTGCATAATGTAGTATGAGTAAAATCATGGCATCATAAAGTTTTTTTTTATTTATAAGTCTTGAATAAAGAGCCTCCAATCAATTTAGATTTACTTATAACAACACCCAATGCTCTGGATGCAGACTGAGCTAGCATTCTGGTACCCTTTTGAAAGCTAAGGAATTCATCAAACCACAGCCCAAGGTATTTGTATGAGTCCACAATATCAAGCTTTTCTCCAAATTTGTCTCGCCTGCCTAGCAAAAAGCGAGACATAGGCGCTGCTTTTCCGGTGACGGCGGCGACGGCGACGGCGGTGGCGGCGTCAACATCAAAAATTTAACCTAAGGTTAAGTTTTTGAATTTTTAATATAATTTTAAAAGTGTAAGTTACTATTCTATGAAACTTAGAATAAAGGGTTATCAAGTATCCCCAATCATCTGAGTAGAATTTCAGGTCACTAAGTCAAGGTCAAAGGTCATTTCAGGTTAACAAATCTAGACTATGTTGTGGCATCAACATCAAAACTTAACCAAAGGTTAAGATTTTGAATTTTTTTTTTGAAAGTATTGAAATTTTGAAAGTATAAGTTCTTATTCAATGAAACTTAGACTATAGGGTTATCAAGTATCCCCAAACATGTGAGTAGAATTTCAGGTCACTAAGTCAAGGTCAAAGGTCATTTCAGGTCAACAAGCCTAGACTATGTTGTGGCATCAATATCAAGATTTTGAATTTTTAGCATAATTTCAAAAATGTTTGTTCAAATTCCATGAAACTTGTACCCAAGGGTTATCAAGTATCACAAATCATATGACACAAATTCCAGGTCACAAAGTCAAGGTCAAATGTCATTTTAGGTCAGTAGACTTGGATTATGTTTTCACAACTTAATATGAGAATTAATAAATCAATTTTTGTTATTTGTTCATATTTCATGAAAGTTATCAATCTTGGTACAAATAATACTAAATAATCCTTCTGATGATTCTTAGTCAATATTCACTTCAAAATGCTGATTATATTCAAAGGATTTCATTTTCGGGTGCCTGCTAATGGGCCACCCTGCCTATTTCATTTCATTTCATTTTTATTTTTTTTCATTTCCAACAAAATACAGTACATAATAACGAATAAAATGTAAAATGTATACAAAACATAGTTACATTTGTAATAAACAAATTTATCTTAACTGTAATTTATACATTTGAGGAAGACAAAAATAGAATTTTAAATTTAACTGCATTTATATTTTGAGGAAATGGAGAGGTCCACTGAAAAGCAGAGCTTGTAAATTGTGGTCCCCTCAGATAATAATGAGTGTGAAAAGAGTATGGAATACATAATCAATCAAAGAAGAATAGCGGCCAACAGAGACGACATTTATTAAAACACGTAATGACTGTAAACAAGAAGACGTAAAAAATTACATGACGAAGTAAGAACAGGAAAAAAAAACAGTGAAAAAAAAGGGAAAAAAGAAGAAAAAAAACGTGGGCTGCGTTTGGAGGAATGGAGAGGAGAGGAGAGAAAAGGAAAATTGTAGAGATCGAGCACTTAATATAGGGAGCGCACAAAATCCTTGAGATAGCTGAAACAAAAAGAGCAAGAACATGATGGCAAGTAGTTTTTTTTTTTAGAGATGGGCAGAAGAAAAGAGGAAAACAAAAATTGGGGAGGACATGTTCTACCACAATAAATTTCTAAATATTATATAATTGTAAAAAGGAAAATTTTAACTTTTTTTTAAAGCAATTAGTGAAGGGGAAGTTTTCAAATCGTTATGCAGAGTATTCCAAAAATTAGGGCCTTCAAAAATAAACGTGTTCTGTGCAGAACATGTTCTCAAAAGAGGTAAGTGAAACTCATCGGATTGTCGAGTGGGGTATCTATGAACAGCATGGTTTTTAAGAAACATATCATTAAACACAGAAAGCAGTATACCACTATTCTAATTAAATTGACCAAGCTGGAATGAGTACAAATCCTTAATTTTTAAGATATTATTTGCAAAAAACAGAGGATCAGTATGGGAGCCTATGGGGACATTACAGATAATACGAATAACTCTCTTTTGCAGCAATAAAACTCTTTCCAACAATGTATGATGTGTATTGCCCCAAACTAGAAGACCGTAATTCAAATATGGTAAGATCAATGAAGAATACAGCATATATAATGATGATTGTGGTAAGTACAATTTTAGTCTATTAATAACACCAATATTGCGCGAAATGATTTTACATATATTATCAATGTGTGGTTAGCAAGAAAGTTTATCATCGACTGTTATAATATACCCAAGAATTTGGTAAGAGGGACATGTTTCAAAGGGGTATTGTCAAAAATAATGTCAGAGGGTAATGATCGAATCCAAGGAGTTACTAATTAGCATGTAGTTCGTTTTTTGGAGATTAAGTGACAATTTATTTGCTCGTATCCATTGCACTATACTTAATAACTCGGCACTGATTTTATCAACCAGGACGTTTGGATTTTTGTGTGTAAAAAATAAATTAGCATCATCTGCAAATAAAATAAACGACAGGGAGTTGGATGATTTAAAAAAATCATTTATATAAAGAATAAAGAGAAGCGGGCCTAGCAGACTACCTTGTGGGACACCACAACTAATATTGCATAATTCAGATGCATACTCGTTTAAGTGTACATATTGCTGTCTGTATAGAGAGGTAACCTATAAATAATGTCCGAACCTCAATTTTTCATCATATCGAATTGCGTAATGCAGGCGAGACCGCCAAGAGCGTTTCCTTTTTTTTTTTTTATTTATTTATGAATAATTTGTTTTTATTATTATTATCATTATTATTATTATTTTTTTTTTTAATTTTTTTGTTTATTTATTTTTATTTTTATTTATTTATTTTTTTTTTTGGGGGGGGGTGGTTTGAGGATTCTTGAATTCATTTTCATTTTTCATCAAGTCGAATAGGTTTGGGACCGTAGGGCCTGACAATTTTTTTGGTTGGGGGAGGGGAGGGGCTTGGAGGCTCAAGCCTCTAGAAATACTACTGTTACATTGTAAAAGACATACCAGTACACATTAGGCCCAGTAAGAAAAGTAGATCTAGAGCCTGGACTAAATGTGTTCTAGATCTAGTCTTAACTCTAATTTAGAGAAGATTCAACTTGTTTTGAGCCTTTGAATTTGTAATGCATGGGAAAAAAAAATTGTATTTTATGTAAAAATAGAGTGTTAAGATGTGATAGCATAGATATCGTATTTGTGGGTGCAAATAAAATTGAGGTCTATTTCTAAAGCCTGTATCAACATGCACCCCTATCATTCTTTCTTTAATTACCTTGATCTTAAATCTTGACTATATCAGAATCTATGTCTAAATCTAATTTTGACGATGGATTTGTCATCGATAACGTACAAGCACACCTATCATGCATTCTGAGCAGTAAATATTTAGGGGGGCACATCCGGTCTGTGCCCCTGTTACCCAAGTGACATAGCAATTGGTATAGTGGAGATCTAGATTCTCGTTCTATCTTAAGTAGAACTACAAAATTCCCAAACAGTGCTCCCCTCTTGAAGTGATGATCTTTTTTGTGAGGGGGGTATTTGTTTGGGGGTCTGCTCGCTATTCATAAGGACCGCTATTCATAAGGACCACTATTCATAAGGACCGCTATTCGTAAGGACTGCTATTCATAATTTGAGAAAAGGGTCATTATTCATGAGGGTCATTATTCATAAGGACTAGCTGCTACTCATAATCGAAGGAGAGGGTCGCTATTCATAATACAAATTCGGGGTCGTTATTCATAAGGGTCCCTATTCTTAATACGAGAAAAGGGTCGATATTCATTATACGAAATGAGGGTCGCTATTCATAATACGAGAAGAGGGTCGCTTTTCGTAAAACTAGAAGAGGGTTGCTATTGATAATGCGAAATGAGGGTCGCTATTCATAATAGGAGAGGAGGGTTATTATTCGTAAAAGAAAAAGAGGGTCGATATATTTATAATGCGAAATGAGGGTAGCTATTCATAATAGGAGAGGAGGGTCATTATTCATAAGGACCGGTATTCATAATAGGAGAGGAGGGTCATTATTCATAAGGACCGGTATTCATAATCGAAGAAGAGGGTCGCTATTCATAATACGAGAAGAGGGTCGCTATTCATAATACAAAATCGGGGACGTTATTCATAAGGGTCTCTATTCATAATACGAGAAGAGGGTCGCTATTCATAATGGGAAGTGAGGGTCGATATTCATAATACGAGAGGAGGGTCATTATTCATAAGGACCGGTATTCATAATCAAAGAAGAGGGTCGCTATTCAAATACGGGAAGAGGGTCGCTATTTAAAATACGAGAAGAGAGTCGCTATTCATAATACAAGAAGATGGTCGCTATTCATAAAAATTAAATATGCAAACAAAATGATAATAAGACAGGGAAATATTGAATGGGGGACACCCCCACGGCTGTGGCGTAGCTATGGGGGGACAACACATGGCCCCAAATATTTGTCGAAAACATTTAGGCCAAATAACAAAAATGAAGTGTTTCTCGTCCCCGCCCGCCTCCTATTTGGCCGCCGCCTCCTTTTTTTTACTATTTACTATTCAGGAAAAAAAAAAAAAAAATGGTCATACATTGCATCAGTATACTCACATAGCACAATATCTGTGAATAAATAGTCTTGGCCAGCTATAATTAGCATGGCAGCCATCTTGGAAAAAATTGCAAAAAATTGCAAAATAGTAATGCTCTGCCTCCTCCATTAAAAAAAAAGTCAGGACGAGAAACACGTTATTTTTGTTATTTGGCCTTATTGAAAACGTACATTTCTGAACAAATAAAGAAAAAAGGCGTGCCCCAATTATGTACGCGATCTATCACTCCGGCCCCCACCCTCCCCACAGTATTCCCTTGGTACAAGTAAATATTACTGACAATTTTCTTCAAAGTAGTTCATACTACTGTAAGTCCATGGTCCCTTATCATTAGATCTTCATAACCGCTCTTGAGCATTAAAAGCCCCCCAACTGAGACAAAATTATGAAAATATACTTTGGTGAAAAGACGAGAGATTTTACAGCAAACCACCTCAGCCCCCCGGAAATAAATAGGAATGTCTGACATCTGAATGTCCGAGTCGTCATCATAGGTGTAGGAGGCGGGAGGGGGCTGGAGATATTTTATTTGGCTTAAAATCTTGAAAATCTAACTTCCTTACTTATATGTAAAATATATCGTGCACTGTTGTATATTTACGAAAAGCTTAAATATAGTATATCCTACAACCCCCACTCCGTCGCTTCCTTCCTTTGCTGAGGGTTAGGGACATGATATATCAGCCCCTTGATGGCAACACTGCTACACCCCCTCCCCCCCCCCACACACACAGGCTTCGCAATATGAACTACTTTGACGATAATTGTCGGTAATATGTACTTGCACCAAGGGAATACTTCGGTGAGGATGAGCCGAATGGCGCAGCGTGGTCGGACTGTTCGGGGCACACCTTGTTTCTATATTTGTTCAGAAATGTATGTTTTCTACAAATATTCGGGGTCATGTATCGTCCCCCCATGGCTACGCCACAACCGTGGGGGTATTCCCTATGCAATATTTCCCTTTCTAATTATCATTTTGTTTGCTTATTTATTTATGAATAGCAGCCCTCATTCCGTATTATGAATAGCGAACCTCATTTCGTATTATGAACAGCGACCCTCATTCCATATTATGAATAGCGAGTTAGCGACCCTCATTTCATATTATGAATAGCGACCCTCTACTCGTATTATTGAAAGCGACCCTCATTCCGTATTATGAATAGCGACCCTCTTCTCGTCTTATGGATAGCGACCCTCTTCTCGTATTATTAATAGCGACCCCCATTTCGTATTATGAATAGCGACTCTCTTCTCGTATTATGAATAGCGACCCTCATTCCGCATTATGAATAGCGACGCTTTTCTCAATTTTATGAATAGCGACCCTCTCCTCGTATTATGAATAGCGACCCCCATTTCGTATTATGAATAGCGGTCCTCGCGAGTAGTGACCCCCAATATATATTATGAATATCGCCCCTTCATCATGAAAATGAATATAACGACCCCGATTTCGTATTATGAATAGCGGTCCTTGATGAGTAATGACCCTCAGTGTGAATTATGAATAGGGACCCTCATCTCACATTATGCATAGCAGTCCTATGAATAACGGTCCTTATGCCTTTATGAATAGTGACCCCCTTTCCGTTTTATGAATAGCGGTCCTTCAGATATGGGAAGTCACACGTTATGAATAGTTACACGTTATGAATAGTGGTATGAGTAGCGAGGTTACCCCTTTGTTTGTTTTTGCTTGTCAGAGAGTTTGGGGGTACTGTGCCCCCCCTTTTTTCAAAATCCTGAATCCGCCCCCAATCTCCAACAAGGTCAATTGATCTAGATTTGTAGACTATACCTAACTTTTAGTTAGGCTTTACAGTTGGAGTTTATAATCTCAAAATGTAAGATCTTAGAGTAAGACTCCTCTACAATGTCAATGTTCCTATATATTTGCTTTGTTCAATGTCAATAACAATGTTAATTTACACATCAATTGGTTCGATCCAACTGGGTCTAACTAACATTTGATATCTACATTGATTGTGTTGTTATAGTTAGAGCGTACTGTAACAGTAACTGTAAGCTGGACTAACTATAAGCTCTAGATTAGATCTAACAAGTCACTGTATTGACCTGACACTTGTCTTTGTGTTCAAGGCTGATAATCCTTCAGGTGCAAGGATAAAGAATTACCGTACCCTATTAGTACCCCATGGCATGTCAGGTTGGTCTAGTGGAATAGGCCTACTTGTATTTGCATGCTTTAGACTGATTTTTAAAATGAGAAGAAATGCTACTCGTAATAGTGTTGAATCGGTAGTATTGGTGTTGAGGAAGTGTTGTAATGACAAAGTTGCAAACTGTCTTAAGTTAAGCAAAGGCAATTCCAAAGCACCCCCAACAAAAAAAGAAGCAGAAGCTAGCGCGAAATTAAAAAAAAAAATCATGTTTAGTGTCCCCGCCCGCTTCCTTTTTTTTAATTTTTGTTTTTAAATGAAAAAACACAAACAAATATACTGCTAAAATTATATTTTTCTGAAAAAAATTTAAATAAAATATAAAAGCTGGCGGCCATCTTAAAGAAAAGCCCGGCTGCATGGACATGATTTTTTGTTTACCCGTACCACTAATGACAGATCGGCTAATTTTATTGTGGAGAGCGATATGTACATAGATATCGAACCCCACTATACGAACGTGATTTGCGGGATGTCGCGTTTATCAACTCGTCACGGTTCGAAATAAAGGCTGCTTTGCGCCGTTTGACCCGGGAAGCAAAGAGTTGCTCGGAGGTCAACTAGAGCGCGCGCTTTTTTGTTGTTGGATCTAACTACTAGTAATATTGTCATGTTTCAAAAGTCTGGCTCGTTTTTAATTCCGTCGTTGTCTGCGTGTGTTTGTAAACATGCATGCCGGGAGTAAATGTTCGTATTTGACATATGTCTTGGAGTAGTACGTTAGCATGTGCACGCGATGACAATACAATAGTTAAAGCACGTAATCGCATAATAAGTAAACAATGAACAATGAACGATGGACGAGTACGCAGGCATGCTTGCACATGCAACGTACAACATATGACACAGCACATGGCGCGCGCTATTTCTCTGAACTGGAAATTAGCCTGTGAAGGTCCTATCTGTATGTGTGTTTCAAAACAGCTTTGCATTTATCATCTCTCAGAAACGTGATTCTGGCTCACTCTAACATTCAAAACGCACTTTTTTCGGCGTTTCAATATACTATCTAAAGACGTTTGAAAACAGGCTTGCGTTTATCACCATGAAAATTTGCCTGAAACGCGTTTGAAAAAGCTGATTCTAGGCCAGAAAAGGTGAGATAAACGCACCCTTGGTCAGAGAACACGCTCGAAACCGTACAAACGTCGCGCAGAATGTAATTTGAGTGTCTTATGTATTCTCACTGTGAGGAAGGGGTGCACTGTTTAATGTGTACATGTGTTCTATGTGCTTTTTGTTGGTGTCACGTGACTGTGTAAGTGTGGTCGCCCCCTTGATAGCAGACGACGTTGCAAATGTTTATTTTCAGACTCTTTGCAGGTTTGTTGTGGGCTACTCAGAGGTCTGATTTTAGTGATCGATATCAAATTAAAGCTCTTTAATAGTGACACTAATAAAATAGAAGATGAAAACCTATAGTTTTGGTTTCCTTTACTTTAGGCCTATTTTGTCTGCTCGACAAGGTTAGTCTACTAGCTGTATTTTGAAAAATAAAAAATGAAGTTAATAAAGTGTGTCAATTTTTAGGCTAGGTCATTGCTATAAGTGAAGAGGGCTTCCATAAAATCAATGTATGATTTCTTTTAACTTGCATTATATTTTGTGCTATAATTATGCTGTAAATATTGTTATACATCAGCGGCGGATCCAGGATTTTAAAATAGGAGGCACAGCCGGCAGATTTGAAAAATGGGGGGAGGGGGCAGCCAAAATAAAATTAAAAAAAATATTAATGCGTGATTTCCAAAAAAATAAGGGGGCACGCGCACCTCTTGCCCCCCCCGGATCCGCCACTGATACATTGTTTCTTGTTTATTGGTAAATAAATACTATCATATCAAAAAGACTATTGATAGATTAAATGCATATGTTTATTACCTTCTTTTTAAGCCGGAATCCTGGAGAAAACTCTTAATCAAGTTTATTTTAATTTATTTAAATGATTATATAAAAAGGCCTTTTGAATCACAAAGGATGTGCATTATTTGAATAGAGGGGAATAGCTCTGAGCTCTGACATACTCCCACTCCACCTCCTGGCACTAGACTGCTCAGTCCAAATAGCTGTAAAATATGAATGCTTTGGTTTGTCTTGTTTTATTAAACCGATTTTTTTTTTTTTAATTTTTAATATGATGTTCACATTATCACCATCCATCGATGTCAGCACCATCACCATCATCATATCCCCACCACCATCATTACAATCATCATTTTCACCACCATCACCACTATTATCAATCTTTCACAAACACTACCTCTGCTGTCATCATCACTATGTGGTATAACACAATCATGGTCATCCCCACCCCATTCGTTGCCCATCATCTCAAGTGTAAATCAATGCAATAAAGTGCTATGAAGAGAAACAATTTATTGTGGCTTTTTTTTTTTTTTTTGTGCAAACCAAATTCTTGGCTCACAATCTTAGACAATTTATTAAAAATTTTCCAACACAGAAGCAGAAAATTCACAAAATTCTCTGGGGGGTGATTCACTAACAGATTCACTAAAATGATGACCAAATGCCAATTTAAAACATGAAATTAACATTTTTTATAAGTCAGATGCACTGGATACAATGAGTACAAATTGTGCTCCACATTTTGGTGCGATTTATTTTTATTTTGTAATTTAATACTCAAAGAAAATATGCTTGAATTTCATGCTCTCTAGCTGTCCCATAGATATGAGGTGGCATATGGTTATTGCCCGTTTTCAGTGAGAGCGTTAAGAAACTTGATTTGTATTTTGAGGTAATAGATTCTTTTGTATGAACCAATCACAAAAAGGTTCCTCTCTTACAAGGGAAATTTATGAGTTTCAAATAAAAATAATCAAAGATTTCAAGTCTTTACAAAGCTTTATGAAGTAACAATAAGGCGATATATCCACCCATAATAACAAAACATGGTTACCTTTCAATGGCTATCAATTGCTGCTGTAGTTTGATCGTTACAACACTCGACAGAGGCGCAAAAACCACATAAAATTGTGCATGCTAGTTGTGCTTTGTTGCATCGGCACCCTGATGATTTACATAGGCTTCCACTCACGCAAGTGCACCTTATTAACCTTAAAGGGCCCATGCCATCCAAATTCAAGGTTATTCCTGTTGGTGTGTAGTCCTCCATACATCTCATATTTTGATATGTAAGCTCTTGAATGTTTTTCATAGATTTTTAAATATTTGTTCTAATATTTTTTCAAACTTGCTAAGCTCCACCCTAAAAATCCTCCAGATCTCATTCCCCTTGTGACATCATCTGTCAGTCATCAATGAGCTAACTTGAGAAAGTGGTATGTAACTTTGCCAAAGTATACCACCTGTCACAGTACGTAATACAAGAGCAACATAACAGTTGCTATGTCAGACATGCTGTAGCATCACCAGGAAGACAAAGAAAATGATGATGTATTGTACATGTATGAAAGCATGCATTTCTATTATGAGTGTGTGCTGAGCTGGGGGAAATTACATACCATTGTCTAATGTAGAATATTAGTTTAGTCTGACATGCCTGACATAGCAACTTATATGTTGCTATTGTTTGTTGTATTGTAACAGGTGGTCAACTTTGGCAGAGTTACATACCACTTTCTCAAGTTAGCTCATTGACGACTGACATATGATGTCACAAGGGGAATGAGATCTGGAGGATTTTGAGGGTGGAGCTTAGCAAGTTTGAAAAAATATTAGAACAAATATTTAAAAATCTATGAAACACATTAAGAATTTGACATATAACAAAATGAGATGTTTGCAGGACTACACACCAACAAGAATAAACTTGTATTTGGATGGCATGGGCCCTTTAATATGTTGTCCGGTGCGAGTTGTACATTTGTAAGTGCTGTAACAGGGATCAGGGATTTGGTTCCTCTTCTTTTTTATGATCCAATGATGGGGTCGTGACTGTAAGGCGTGCTTTCACACACATGTTTGCAGATGAGCTCTCTTGATATTTTCTTCCAACGTTTCAGTAGTTGGAGGTAGTGAGGCAAGGTTCGGGTTATTTGTAGCCCCTAGTCTTCCTACCCTTGGTGTCCACACGTTGATACGAGCCGCTGACATTGAGCTGGCTGTTGAATGTCCATAAAGTGAAGCAATAAATTGCGTATATTGTGTGATGACATCTGACTATGCTGCATCAACATTGCCAACTGAGTCCAAAGGGAGTCGAATCTTCTGCTTCATCACTTTCAGCATTGTACCCTTTCCAATGCCAAAGTACGCCCCAACAGTGCCGCATCCCGTCAACGCATGTCCTGCCAACATCGATGGAATGATATCTCCCAACTTGTCTACAGTGGCAGGAATATCAATAACAGTTCGCTCATTGATGGGGGACTCCGTGGTCTTTCGCGTTCTAGGTCCTTCATGTACATATAATGATGCAAAAGTAGTACGTATACACATCTGTGTTATCCGCCAGGACCCTAACATACCTGTTTTCATTAGTAGCAATTTGAATCGCTTGCTGCACTATGATGTTGTCTGCTTCTTCATGTGTTATGGACAGATCTTCCCTTGGCATATGACATCTCTGGTACACTTCAACAGATACCTCAGCTTGACCGGTAATGACCAGCTTGTGCTTTTGGCTATTTCTGAACACCTCCTCATTACGCAGAATCGCGCATATATGATGTCGATCAACTGTAGTTTGTTGTCAGTAACAGTGATAGATAGTTTCTTGGGGGCAGCAGTGATGTGGGAAGAATCAGTTGGATGACGTTCAATCTGTCATGACCTAGATACCCTGGTGGCACACCAAGCAACCATCGTCAGATTTTAATCGAGATTAGAGCACAACCATCAATGACTGTACAAGGTTGTTCAAGTGTCTCATGACTGGCTGACATCTCAACCTTTGTCAAATTCTTTAAGTTCGGCTTTGACTTGGGAGTGCACATGTTTCCAGAATCATCAAAGAGTGATGTTGGGACTGGGAAAAGCTTCTATGACAAAATTTCCTTGACATTGATATCTCTTGAACTTGCCTGCAGTCTTCATATTACTCTGGAGTAGATCAACTTGATGTCATAGACTTTCAGACCCCCAATATTAATTGACTTCTTCATGGCTGCAATGGTTTGAACTTATTCTTCAAGTTCTTCAATTGCAGTACAGGCCACCGTCGGGTGTATTGTCGTACTGTTTAGATGCAGTGCAGATGTACATGCATGCATCTACAATGTCTGATAAAAGGTACAGTCAGCTACGTGCGAGTAAAAATGACTACCGTTTTTAATGGAGCCGGTATTTTGTACTCTTGCTTGAAGCTGTTAAACATAGGTACAATTGAAGGTGTTCAGAGGGAGGGAGTTCCAGAGTCTCATTGTATCCGGGAAGAAGCTCCTCTGGTAGACAGGCAATAGGGCAAAAGGAACAATGATCTTCTTGGAATGCCCTCTGTGCAGGGATGTTGATGGAGTGAGGAAAGTATGTGGGATGTCTATCAGCGAGTTGTTGGTTCCAGCTGCATGAGATTCTTCTGCAACTCAACACCTAGATCGATACTTTGCTGTATTTTTGTCAGCTAGGGTCTGTCCGTGGATGGAGAAGAATTCGATGACGGGTTTGCGTTTATTGGTGACATGGAGAACCTGACATTTCTGTGGGATGAATTCCATCAGCCAATCACGCTCCCAGGGTTGCAGTGAGTCAATAGCCTCTTGGAAACGTTAGGCATCTTCCTCGATCTGTCTTGATGTTGCTGTACAGCATGCCATCATCAGCGAAGAGCCTGACTGTTGAGTTTGGGGAGAGATACTCTGGCAGTTCATTGAAGAAGAGGAGAAACAGCATCGGGCCGATAGCTCTCCCTTGCGGGACGCCAGATATACTTGGCTGGTGTTGGAGATGGATCCTTCCAGTACCATATGTTGGGTCCTGTTAGTCAGGAAGTCAGAAACCCATGCGTGTGTGTGTTCCCGGATTCCATAGAAATGGAGCTTGTGTAACATCTAGCATTCCATGGGATCTAACCTTGTCAAATGCTTTGGAGAAATCAAAGAGTGCCATGTCCAATTGTTCTCTGTCATCGATGGCTTTGGCGAGGTCCCGGACAGCAAGAACAAGTTGGGAGACGCAGGATCGCTTCTTTCGAAAGCCATGTTGTGCATCAGACAGGATGTTGTAGTCCTCTGGGTTGCTAATACGGTCACCTTTCTTGAAGATGGGAGCAATATTATAGCCATCTTCCATTTATCAGGTATGACACTCTGGTTAAGCTAGGGAGGCTTGGAAGTATAGAGTTAACACAGGTGTCAGTTCGGTGGCAAGTCCCTTCAGAAGTCTGGCTGGGATTTGGTCAGGACCAGTGGCTTTATGAACATCAAGCTCAGACAGGATCTTCAGAACCCCTGGTGGAGAGAAAGTATTGTGATCCATGGTTGGGTATTTGAGCTTGGCCCTTTGCCTCTCAGACTAGTCATATCTTCATTGCAGTTGAAGATGGATGAAAACTGATGACTTAGGATGTTCGCCTTTGAGAGGCTGTCTGAGTAAGTCATTCCATTAGATGATTTCAATGGAGCCAGACCTGAAGGATCGCATCGCTTGCTGTTTATGAAACACCAGAAACGCTTTTGGTTACAGTGTCTGGGCTGACAATGTCTGTCAGGTATATGTTGCAGGCTTTCTTTGTGTCATAGAATCCATCAGGTAATTTCTGTTGAAACTCATGCATCTGTCTGGTACCGCGATGTCATCTGCTTTATCCACATTCACTGACGCTGGTGCAATGCTAGTCTTTAAAAAATCCTATCAATGGAACAATAATGTGTAGGCCTACCGTAAAACGACTGATTTGATGAAAAATAAATTCCTTTGTAGGCCTTTTTTGTTCTTAACATGTATCTAAATTTAGACCAAAAAGGATGAAAAATAAATGCAGCACAATCGTAATTGTTCCATACAAAGCATATAATGTGTTTTTAATGTGACGTAGATCTAAAAAAACAGGGTTTTTGGCATTTAATTACGGTCAGATGAGCATTTTTTCAATCCTTATTTTTGAAACTGGCGGCAGGTCACTCTATTAATGTCATTGGTCAATAGTTTAAAACACATGTCATGTCACCAAATGAAGACTTTTAGGCACTTTAGATAATAATTATGAACTAGCAGGACCCGTGGAAAATCCACGGGATTCTAGGGAGGGTGGGGGTTGAAAATAGATATGTGCTATCGATTTTTTTGTTTGTTTTTTGTTGTTGATTTTGTAATAATTTGTTTTAAAATAATATATATATATATATTTTTAAAGATAATTTCTGTGCTACATGATATTATTTCTTTTCATTGTATAGGCCTACTTTTTATAATTTTATAAGTTTTCTTCTTCTTTTCATTAATATTTTACTCGTTAATAGAATATCAACCTTTGTTTGCTAGCTGTCCCATGTTTCGTTTGGAATTTTTTTTATTTATCTGTATCATTGTAATAAAACTTTAAAATTGGAAGAAAACAGTGAAATCAATAATTTGTAATTAAAATTGATACAGATATAGACTTTACTTTCGTTTTCACTTTCGTTATTTACGATTATTGTCGTCACTTCGTTCCTATTCTCACTATCCCTTTCCCGGATCCTCACTCTCGTTATCTATACGAATATTGTTCTCATGCACTTCACTCCCATTATCATTTTGGTTATTTTCACACATTTCTAAGTTAATTTAATCCTACAATGAAAATAATATACAAATATACAAATATACAATGACACTCGAGGATCTAGCTAAAACTATTCGCATCGAAGGAACATCAAATCGTATTATATTCTCCCGAGGGCCATCGCGGCCCGAGGGAGAACAGTACTATTGATGTTCCTGAGTGCGAATAGTTTTAGCTTGTTCCGAGAATGAGTCATTGTATTTGTTCTATATCCCTTCCACCTGTAGGCCTATCATTCCTTGGACACTTCTGTAATAGCATGTACCGTACTCACATTCACATCACATTAAAAAAAGAAATAAAAGAAAACAACAATTGCACGGCTCAAACATGAAACATTGAAGGATGTAAATACACGCTTGGCAGGTAGCTAGTCCTACTGCAGTAGACTGCTGCAGTTACCGCACAGGGTAAATTGCATGGCGTCAGCCCCTTGATCGACTGGCCCGAGACCGCCGGAGTTGCCAGTGCGGAGGCATTTGAAATTACGTAAGCTCGCTGAATTTACCTTCTCGTCAGTTATATGATCTCGATAATTACAATCTATTTGCGTTATTATTGTTGTGATTTCAATGTAGTTTTCATGAAAAGACCAATAAAGCAGAAGCTTGGACTATGATTATGTTGGCATGGTTCACAGAATTTGTATAAATATTTTCAAAGTAAAGATTTTACGCGAAAAATCGGACGGTTTGTGCCAATGTATTGTGGCAGTCGCACGAATTAACTCGACTGTGTGTGTGAGCGTAGAACCAAGATATTACGTTCTTGTCAGTTTGGCTGCTGCATATAGCAAGATGCCTAACACGGGATAGGCCCAACCCGTCGCATCATTTATGTGTTACGCTAAATGACGTGAGTGGATTGTCTCTTGATAGTGTATCTCTTTGATTAGACTGCATATAGCAAGATGCCTCACACGGGATAGGCCCAACCTGTCGCATCATGTATTTGCTACGCTACATGACCTGAGTGGATTGTCACCTGCTGTGTATCTCTTTGATTAAGAGAGAGGGCGGGTGCACGCCTCGCTGCCTCTTGCGGGTTCGTCGCCTCCTTGCACGGACAATGCCGGCCGTGCTCTCGTCCGCCCGTCCTCCCCGGGACCCCGAAACCACCTTAACGACATGGACGGCGACCACGGGGTCGACGTGGCACGCGACATGCGGGAGCGGGTCCGCTTGGAATTGTGTCGCCGTTCCCGTGCGACGGCAAAGGCGGGTACGGTCGAGGAAAGACGTTTTTGATGTTAGAAAAATCACATTCATAGACCGTTACGTACCCCCCCCCCGCGACGATTTTGCGTATTACTATATAGACTCACACGATCGACTAAGATGCTCATTGACATTAGTACCTAAAACACGAGGTTTAGGTATAGAGCACAATGTATCATTTTGTATTTAACAATTAATATACGTAACATAAACAATCTTAATGTAAAACCAACAAACCCATATAGAATTTAATGCCAATCATGTCTGACTTTTTCACATTTCGTCCTTGCAGCATTTGGCTGGCACACATATTTTATGCAATATTAATATGTTTATAGAGGGCGCTATTTCAAAATATGTAAATTAGCTTGTCATCTATGGCCATGGGACATCACAAAACAATTTTTTAGTGATAGTCCTAGAGAGATACAGACATTTGGCTGCCCAGAATTGTAGAAAAATCCTTATTATATATTTATTATACATTTTTAGAGAAAAATCATGTACTTTGGCGGCCATTTTGTATGACGTCATATATCTCAAATTGCTCAAGGCTACAGATTGTCAGCAATCGGATTCTTCAAATAGAAGGTTAAGGCAATCATAATCCATTGGAAAAAACCTATAGACCCTAAAACAAGGTTAGGCCAATAATCTGGATTTGGCTGCCGGACTACTGGTACTCGTACTCAGTTCACAGCGAATTCAAATTGAAGCGCGTGCTTTGGTCTCAATTTAAGTTGCCCAATCACAAATTAAACGGGCAGATCTGACGCGTTAGTGTTACGGTAAAAAAAATCGCTGGCTGGACGTCTTGGAAAATGTGCCGAACGGTCATTTTGGAGAAAAAAAAGAAAAAAGGGCCTCCTCCTTCCTTTTTTTCAAAAAGGCAGGACGCTAAACATGTTTTTTTTAATGTAGATAGGATACGAGGCCATATTCTCAGATATGATGTCATTGTCTTTGGTTAATTGGATAAGCTGATCTGCTGTGGCCACATCTTCAAAGTACTTGTTAATGTAAACCTCAACATTCTTCTTGCTAAAACCTTCCACATAAATGAAAGTGTACAGTTTCCTCAGACTATCATCCCATCTCTGTGACCTTCCATGGGCGACTTGTCACCAACACCAGACAACTAAGAATGTCTACAAGTGCAATATGTCACCTTTCTCTCAAGAACTTTCTTTTGCCTTGGTTTGATCAGTAGACCGTGGCTGGAGAGACAGTATTGATATTGAAATAATACTTTCTTTGTAAATCCTCTTAAATGGTATATACACGGCTCATCTCATTGTAATATCGCCTTTTAAACTAGCAGTGGGCTAGACTGGAGACGTAGGTTACGGCACTCGTGAACCCCGCTGGGGACGGAGGTTACGGCACTCTTTGACCCTGCTGGGGACGAAGTTGCCGCCCCAAATCAATCAAGTAAATTTCCGCTAAACGGAGGAAGAATTTCTTGAGGAAACCGTTGCAATTTCTGAAAGAAATACGTTAACAGAATTGCCCAAACAACCAACCATGTTCATGGATCCCTCCACAGCCGCGAGCTGGCTTTTTCAGACTCTTCAGGCTGTTTTCCAGACCGGAAATCAGCCCAATGTTGGGAGTTTCACGGTACCACAATCACGACCCACCGCACTGGCGACGGCAACCCAGCCCGACGGGCCGGGCGCTTCTTCACACGGCGACCCGCCGATATTCACCGGGGACTTAGCCGGGCGGTCGCGGCCCAGACAACGAGAGGGAACCTCACGCCGCAGTCGGGAGGCTAGCTAGCCCTATCCCTCCTCGTCCCTTTTCTGTTCCAGACAATGACAATGCCAGTGACTCCGTTTCTCTGTTGGGTGAAAGTGTTCACGGTCCCCCAAAGGACACCGATGATGTTAATATTAAGCCGCTTCAACCAGCGGAAATCATCACTAAATACTACCCCCAGCTGAATGCAGAACTAGCAGAACAGCAACAAAATTTAATGTTCCTAAACCAAGTTTCTGTTTGGATTCTCACCTAAGTGGTGACAAATAAGCAATATCGTGTGCCATCAAGCTTGATGCCCCCTTCATATCTTGCATGAACAATCTAAGTGGTAGAGGGACCAGACTGCAACCCTTGCGGCATGAGGTAAGTCGCAAGTTTCCCTTCGTGGAAACTGACTATAAGGCCTTTTTCAAGGCCCCGTCCGTACCAGACACTGCTATCCGAGTGGGGGACGCCAGGGCAAAAAGATCAACGTCAAGGTGTAACCCCCTCCGTTCTCCCAAATTTAACATGATTGATGAAATCACAGTTACAGGCGGTCGACTCAGCAGCTCGGGGCTCAATGAGACTCGCCGCGTACCAAACTTATTTACTCACTGCCCAACGTGAGGCAGACAAGCTCAATATCTCACCTGAAGATCGTAAGCTTATCTCAGACCTGCTACTGCAGATTGCGGAACTCCAATTTGATCAGGCGACTAGAACGAGCACTCGCCTATGGAGATCACTTGTTCTTGATCATCTCCAAATAGAGAAAAATGCTGCAGCTCTCTTTCAAAAAAAAAAAAAAAAATCCCTGTAGAAGATGAAGATCTTTTCGGAGGAAAGTTCCAGGAGATCCTAGAATCCTCGATCACTGCATCAAATACGGCAGACAAGACAGTGTACAAGCTATCTGCCCCCTCAAGCTCAACCTATCGACACTCGCACAACGATAGGCAACACACTCCCAGATACCGGGAACCATCCACCCAGGGCCAGTCACCCCGGTTTTTCAGCTGAAAGTAAAACGCCACAAAGGAAATGGGGAGACAAGTTTTTTCGAGGACAATCAAATTTTCAGCAAAATCTGGAAAATACAGAATGATTCTCAACCTAAAACCTAAAACTAAATCGCTTTGTTCAAAATCACCATTTCAAGATGGAAAGTCTCTCCAGAATCCTGCCTTTGATTCAATACAACGAGTGGGCAGTGACTATATATCTGTCGGATGCCTACCTACACGTCCCGTAGCCCCTTGGTCACAAAATCTACCCGGGTTTGCAATAGGGAAGAGAAGAGATGTCTTCCAGGCTCTCCCATTCGGGCTTCGCTCATCCCCTCGCACCTTCACTCTCTTATAGTGAGAACAGTCGCAGCGGCACTACGAGAGAGAGGGATAAAAATATTTTACTATCTCGATGACTGGCTGATTCTGGACCCTCCCAACAGTCACTAACCAGACATGTTGAGACCACAATCGATCTCGTCAGCAGTCTTGGGTTTATTATAAACAGAGAGAAATCCAAACTAACCCAGACCCGGAACCCAGAATTTCTGGGGGCATCCAAAGATATCCAAAGTCAAAAAGCTACACGGCTTCCAGTCTTCTCCATGCCCAAGAGTCCTCGGTCAAATGCTGGCAGGCCTTCTTGGGTTTACTGGCGAGCCTAGCGGATGTGGTACCTCAATGCAGACAACACAGAATTTTCAAAATCCATCTCTGAAATACCTATGCGAAAATACCTATGCCACCGTCACAGGCAATCAAGACAATGGTTCCCAACAACTTCAGGACTGGCTGCATCACCCCAATCTGACGGCAGGGAAACCTTTTCAAGTCCCCCTCCAACCCTCAGGATATCCTAACGGATGCATCGAAACAAGGTTGGGGGAGCAATCCTAGACCTCAACCAATCCGGGGGGGGGGACCATGGAACCCTCTGGAAAGAAATGGACACATCAACAAATTGGAAATGGTAGCTGTACAACAGGCCCTCTTACACTTTTAGACAGAGATCGAGGAGAAGCCTATCCTCATAAATTCAGATAACAAAACTGTAGTGGCATTTAACAACCATCAAGAGGGAACCACATCATGAACCCTGTGCTTCCTAACACTGGAAATACTTCAGTGGTGCATCAACCAGGCAAACTACATTGCCGTTTTCATATCATGGGGGAGATATCTACGGACGGAATGGATACTCCACCCCGTGATAGCGAGGCACATCTTTAATCGATTTGGCCAGCCCCGAGGTTACTGACCAAGGTCCAGGAGGAAAATGCAACCTATGATTCAAGACTTTTGCACTAAGTCAGAAGGTGCCGGGAATCAGAGATTGATCCACCCAAAGTTAGGTGGGTTAACCAAATGCCTTATTTCTCTTTTGACAAGGTTGAGTTCTGGGGAGAGGTGAAAAATAATTTGTTAGAACATTATCATTGTTATTATGCAAGTGTGGAAGAACATCAGAGAAAAATGTTCCCTGAAAAGCATGGCTCTTCAAATGCCTTTGTTAGAACATGCATTATCATTGTTATTATGCAAGTGTGGAAGAACATCAGAGAAAAATGTTCCGTGAAAAGCATGGCTTTTCAAATGCCTTCATATTCTAAATATGACAAGTAACAGCTTAAAAATGAGGCCCGATTTTTATGCCACATGCTTGTGCAGTCCAATATACATCTTTCGGTGAACAGTGCTTGTTCCTTTACCAAGACTGGGCCAAATTTCTTATCATTTTGATGACTCCAGAACCTTGGAGTACACACAAATACTTAAATGCTACATGATCAACCTTTTCTGATCGATTCCACACCGTTTCTTTCACAATGCAATCGCATGACCAAAACTCAATGTTATCTTTAACACTATTCGTGGTCATAGCCATAGTTATATAGAAAGGGCGAATCTGTATCCTCAGCTCTCGCGCTAACAAGGCTATTGAAATCCTTTTTCCTACTAGACCCAGTCAGAAGATGCTATCGCCTGCCTGCAGCCTCCCCAAGGTACTCCAAACTCCTAGCAGGGCGCCATATGAGCCCCCTGCACAAAGCTTCTGTTAAAGACCTTAAAGGCATCGTTTAACAATGCCAAATCTGAGATGCATGGCCCTTCATGTTATCAGCGT
This sequence comes from Mesocentrotus franciscanus, assembly GCA_037976565.1. NCBI lineage: Eukaryota > Metazoa > Echinodermata > Echinoidea > Camarodonta > Strongylocentrotidae > Mesocentrotus > Mesocentrotus franciscanus. Next base: position 11,927,991 of record CP137671.1, on the reverse strand, counting down.
CTGCGATATGGTTTAAATTGCACTTCAAAATGATCATGAAGTGCCTCAAAAAAGTAAAAATCTTTCAGTGACCGGTTTTACCATGCTCATTTTCCCCAATAGACTGTAGTGTAAATATCTTGATAATCAGATGGGCGGTCGGCTTGTAAACATCATGGGATTCCTGACTGGCCTAAAGATTTATAATTATGATTGCAGCATGAGCTAAATCCAGGATTTTGTTTAGAATCTGAGACAAAGATACCCAATGCCTTTAAGATCAAAACAGTTTTTCTTCTGTCAACAGCTTCTGGTAAACGTCGCAGTTCCTTCCACGTACTTACCACCAGCACAGGTCACGTACGCTGGGAGAAGAACAAAGTGAGGCTTCTCCCCCATGCACGATTCTTAGCCAAAAACCAATGCGAATCATCCCAGCACCTGGGGACTGATGTTCTCCTCTCCATACAGTCCTTTTCTTCCTTTTCTGAAGATAACCTGTGGTGTCCAGTTAGAACTCTAAAGTGGTACATAAACAGGACCCAGGACTTACGGTCATCGAAGAAACTTTTCGTTAGTTGTCTACCACCACATAAAGCTGTCTCTCGTGATACCATATCTTGTTGGATTGTGTCGGCTATCGAATCAGCGGGCCAGTCTGCCTTCTTCTCTGACAGGATTCGAGCACATGACACAAGGGGCCTAGCTGCCTCATGGACTCTTTTCAACGGTACCTCCACGGAGGACATCCTCAACGTTGCATACTGGTCAAGCTCAAACACCCTACGGCATGTTAGCTGTCCGATGTACCTCAGACTGAGACTGAGTTTGCAAGGACGGTGCTGTCGTGTTCAAGTTCTTAAATTGGGTATGGAATTCACACGATAGCTTGTTTATGTTTTGGTTCATCATCTATCTGTGTTCCCTCCTCCCATAGTTAACATGTGGTAATCTAGCATTAATGGTATAGGTAAGTATGGCGTAGTCTGCCGTAGATCTGTATTTTCAGTAGTGAAAATCATATCTACTAAGTAGCCATACTTACCTATACCAAACCCGCCCTCCTTCCCCTTGAGTTAGATGATGGCGTAACAGGCGCCTTGGAAAGAGGAAGTGATATTAGGCGCGGGGCGTTATATACTACTGACCGTCGGGGTTTCCTAAATTGTGTCCGACGGAGTATGACGTCACAAAAAGACTTAGTCTGTGTTTACAGACTCTTCTTTGTGTTTTTCTCTAAGGAGAAATCCTTTGCCGGTAAATAGCGGGTAAAGTAAGGGAATAGCATTAATGGTATAAGTAAGTATGGCTACTTAGTAGATATGATTTTCACTACTGAAAATACAGACCTATAGCCACCCAACTCATTTAATCCATCAAACGCAATGAATACACCTTTTGGATTTGAACAGATGTGCTCAGTGATCTGGCAGGCTGCTGCTGGGTTTCCTCTAAATGATGCAACTTGGCAATCTCACCGATCGAGTATTGCTTGGCTTCACGAAGAGGGAGAACAAGTAGCCACACAAACTTCGGGGGAACAGGGCTGTTATTTATCCAGTCCAAAGCAATCTTAGCACAGAATGTTGTATTTCCAGCCCAGCCTCTCCCTGAATCATGATCTACTTGGGGAAATCTCTATTGACAATGCATATAACATGTTAACAATTCGTCTTCATTCCCTGTAAAACAACGGTTTGACGGAAACAAACCCTTATCCTTACTATTACTAGTCTTTCTAAAGAGACACTACATGTATTTCTTTTTTAAAAATCGTTAGTCCCAGTTTAACTTGCCTAGATTCTCGATTAGCAGAGTTCCCCCTTTTCTAAGTAGAAATGATAGAAAACGAATTTGAGTCAGAGGTAGCATCGCAATAGTTAGGGAGCTAGTCTTAAAAAGTTTAGTCTTGAAACTGAAACCTACCAACTTTAATCGAACACATTTTGAATTTGAAAGGGGTTCCGACGACTAGATGAAAATTCGATTGCAGGTGCCATATATCATAATACACACAAGCTGTCCAGTATTCACAAATTGAAATGAATAAAATAGAATTACCATTATTGTGGTAAAGCAGTATAACCAAGTCGATGCTGTATAGTGCCCTTAATTGGTATTAATCTTCATTACCAAGTCCATCGGAGAGGACTTAAATCGGTCGGTTTCTCAGGTTGCTTGCAAGCATGCATACACAATTAAGCTTTCTTATCAGTAGGTAAAACAACAAAACCATTAAAGGGCAATCCAACCTTCTAATAAGTTCATTTGAATGGAAGCATAAAAATCATAGAAACAGAATGGGGAAAGTTTGCAATAAATCGGACCAATATTAAGAAAGTTATGAGTGTTTGAAATATGAAATCACTACAGCTGTGCGAATCTCAAACCTGCAATTTTGTCAGTGGATTGTGACGTAGTGGGGGATTACTCTCCCGTTTGTCGCGTACAAAAATATCACTTATTTCTGTTTTTCTTTCAAGTGCCTTCACCCTCGGGGCACTACTCCTAATATATCATGGAGATTACATTATTACAGGTCCTATAAAAAGAACAGACCATCCCGAGTCATACATTTATGAAAAGTTGAAATTTTAGTCCTTTTGTGTATTGGAGCAAATGAGAAAGTTGTATGCCTACATCACATAGACATCAATTTAGCCAATTTGAAGAGCCCATGCATTCCTATAGTAATTGCAACTTTCAAATATTCGTAACTTTCTAAATTTTTGTCCGATTTCATTCAAACTTTCATCAGTATGCTTCTCTGATTTTTCTGCTTTAATATTCTAGACAAGTTTGCTATCAAGGTTGGATTTCCCTTTAATGAGATAAATGACTGAGCTAGAAACACTTTAAAAACCACATACATATTATAACCCCTGTTCCAAGATTCTGGGAGGCCCTATATGCCCTTATATGAGTCGAGAATTTAAAATGGTCAGTCTTCATACTCCCGACTGAGTCGATGCATTTTCATTGGTCGGGAAGGGGTACGTAGGAGGGAACTATTTTCAAGTAAAAGAAACAAGGCTGTATAGACAGAAAGAATAGTGACCGAAGGAAAAGTGTTTGTGGATTAATTTAAGTAGACTTTGTAATGCAGAAAGTTTCATAAACTTTCATTTTCTTAGTTCTTGATGACAGAATAGATTTGTTTCATACAGGGATTGTGTGAAAACATATTTGCAATAATTATATTTAGGGTGAATTCATGACTGAAAACTTTCTTATGATATGGGAAGATATGGATGTTTAAAGTTTTTTAGTACAGCCTACAGAGCAGATGGGAGGGGAGCTTGCAAGGTATGTCATAGAGTTGCCAATTTGTGTTTGATCGATTGATTGTTTGATCCTATTTTTAATAGTTTTTTTGCTTAAAATTTCAGTTACCTGTTTCTCTCATTTTATTGCTTATATCATGGCAGACTTCCCCTTTAAGAATTAATCTTTTCTCGATGAGGGTAAAAAATTCACCCCGACTAAACCGGCCAAGAGCCATATGCATGCCAACACACCAAGCCTCAGTGCTTCTGAAAAGGTGGAAACACTGTGAGAAACTCTGTCACGAGTAGCAAAAGAGAACATGGAGAAGGCCGGTTTATACCCCTTCCATAGTTCTTCTATCGGAGTCACACCAAGGATTTTGTGTAAACAAAGGTGAAACCGCCGCTTTCCCGCATGTGCCAATTCATACTGCCGGTGAAGTTCACTCGCTATGGCGAGCCCCGGCCGGAAGTGAAGAATTATTGCGCAATCGCTTTTTAGCTGCTGGCGCGCGCTTTGATTTTGGATTCGGCAGACAGTACATGTGCAGTGCATGCAGTGTACCATTCATAGTGGCCATTTCATCGGATGCAGACTGTTTGCATTCATTTCCGCTTTTGCACAAATCAACTTATTACCAGAGTAAGATTAATCTGTATCGATATATATAATGATTGAAGAACATGTGACTATTTTTACACGTAATTCAGCCATTATGCAATTTCGTATTGGAAAAAAAGAACATCTAAATATGTAAGCTGCAAAGTAAAACTAAAACAGTCGTATCAAAACCCAAACTTAAATTGTTACATGATGGTTGTCATTGTTTATCTCATTTTTTTTTTATAGTGTAAAACGGTTTTGCTCTCTGTGGCAGGCCAAATTTGTGTCGTTATCCTGACGTATTTGTTGTGTTTGCTTGATCTTCATTATTAAAGATGATACTGGTAATAACGAGGGAAACGATGACCAACTGACATCTCTCCATTATGACTCGGGGAGCAATCGGGATGATATTTCCTTCGGTGGTCTTTCGGCACCCCCAGAGATCCTCGCTCGGGGTCAGAGAGCACAACAAGCGTATGCCGAAGCAGCTCAAGCTGGCACGAAGAAAGTATTCCGAACGCGCCTGATGCTTGTGGGACAAGAACGTGTTGGAAAGACAAGTCTAAAGAAAACTCTTACAGGACAAGGGTAATCTCTTTATTATTCATTTATCTCTTTAAATTCATTTTTTCCTCTCACTCTCTCTTTATTGTTCCTTAATTGTGTATCTATCTCTTTATTATATATTTCTTCCATTCACAAAAAATTGACAACTTTATTACCAGTCATGTTGACTTAAAATGTTATGTTTTGATACATGAAATCTTTGTCCAACGTAATAAAGAGTCAGGTAGCAAAATGATCTTGATCTGGTTTATCCTGAATTCTCGATAATGAAAATAGTTCCCTTTGTGATTACTTTTTCCTTTTTTTAATCGCAGTTGTCTCTTATTATCCCCTCGCCGACAAAGTCGGAGGGGATATAGTAACGCTGCTGTCCGTCCTTCCGTCCGTCCTTCCGTAACAAATCTGGTTTCCGATCGATATTAAACTTTAGTAATGTTTGAAGATGGATTTTAATGAAATTTGATATGAAGATACATGGTATCAAAATACGGCCTAAGTTCGATTTCGGAGTATGTAGGTCAAAGGTGAAAGGTCATAGCTCATTAAATATGCGAAAATACCTAATTATATATGCGAAAATGTGGTTAACTTCCTTGCCTAGTGATATAATAGTATAGTCTAATGGAGATAGTGAGGAGATGCTACGCTTTGCGTTGACTTGTTTTATCACTTGTTGGTAATAGAATCATTTCTAATCAGTGGAAATGTACATGTATTATACACTGTGGTCGTTTGTGATCAAATTCATGAATGATTTGTATACCATGTCTACATTTGTTACAATAGTGCTGTGATGTCCATATTCATATTACTTGTTGATCACTTGAGGAAGAAGTGAGATGACTCATCAAAACATTGTGAACAATAATTAACTGTTGGAATCTAAATGTAAAACTTTTTCATTTTGTAATTGAAAGGAATTGAATTTATTAAACATAGTTGACATAATTTATGTATCAATATATTCATGACAACATGCCGTGTATACTAGGACTGTATACACATAATAACAAATAATATTCAATATGCGAGGATCTATAAGCAGTAATAAACATTGGTAAAATCTTATCTAATGTAGATGATAATGTTGCTCGATAAAATGAATTATCAAAGTTATATATATAAAGGTGCAAATGATTATAAGCAGTATCAAGAAAACAAAGCACATACTGTACTTGAAAAAGATCAGAATAGTAGGCCTATAAGTGAACATGAGTACTGCATAGGATTTCTCTCTCTCTCTCTCTTTCCATCTTCTTTACTTGGAGTACAACCCTGTGGGACAAGGTGCTATGGATAGAACTGAAATTAATGATATTTTTATGTGGCAATATATGGGAGAGCTCCTCATTCCCAACTACATGTACGTCACAAATTATTTCACAATTGAACTCACATTATTCAACATTTTGAGATTTACATAGATTAAGTGATTTTAACTTCGAAACATTTATAATTCATCATGTATTTATCGGATCTTGTTAATTAGGTGGTCTGTCATCGACAGACCACGTATTGATTTCGTCAGAATTTTCTTTCTTTATTAGGTGGTCTGTCATCGACTAACATTATCCTCATCATTTTCTCAGTCATAAATGTCATCTCTACTATATCCCTATGATCGTCGTCGTCATCCCTATTACCATCATCATGATCATCAATGTATACTGCAACATCAATTGGTCCTATATTATATATGATTCTCCTCTCTTTCAAAGATGTTTATAGTCTTCCAGTTATTCAGATTAAAAGGCAGACCATCTCATTCATCTTCATGTGACACATTTATCTCGTTGTACTTGGATTTGTCTGATTTTACCCAATTCAGCTCGTTGAACGTTTTGAAAACTTTGCGTATCGATTGTACTTTTGTGCTTAGGAATATAAGTGCGTATATATCATTAATATTGTTGTTATTAATATTTTTATTATTATTATCAATTTATTATTTGCTTCAGATTTGATCAAAATGAGGCAATAACTGAAACAAGAAACGCACGTGAAATGTGTATCGAGGTCGCACAGGCTGGCGGAAAAATGTGGTCAATTCACAAGAAAGGACATGGGAATGAGGATGCAAAAGGTAAGTAGAACTTTAACAAAGATTTTGCCTTTACTATAAAAAAAAAGATATTCTCTGCATAAGTATATCTTTAATTCTGACATCAAACTGTTGGTGACAAATGAGGACGGAAAACATTTTAATTTTAATATCTTAATGTTACAATTTATAAGCACATAGTTGTAGTGTTTTGATAACCTTAGTTTAGACGCACATAAGAACGCTGGAAACGGATCGTAGTATTTATGTGAGTAGTTTATTCTGGTTCTCTTTCTGCTACCTTTTTCCCCGATATCGATACTAACCTAATACCACATCTCCCTTTTTAGGATGATGTATTATAAAACAGAGTTCAGAGTTCAGTTTTAACAGAGTTCAGTTTCTTGAGTTCAAATGTTCCAAAGTCCGTTTTTAAAATGTCCTTTAGATTTCGAGCGGATTCTATTTTTATTCTATATGCAAATAATCCCAAAAGTAATCCCAATTTGTTTGTTTTGGGTGTTAACTATTTTACTGATCGAACCTCTTGGGTGGTCTAGAGATTCTTCCACTGGCTGTCCTGTAGAACGGACCTGGGAGGGGTCGCGGAGGAGTTGCTTCTCTCTCGGCGGTATCAGCTTCCGGCTCTAAAGATGGAAAGTCTGGAGCTTCATCATCAACATGTTGGTACTCTTGATGTCGCTGGACGAACGCACGTCTGTTACGTCGGAGCATACCTCGAGGAGTCGATGCGAGATATGATCGAGGTGTTTTCGCTCTTGTGATGATGGTAGCTGGTCGATTCAGTTCACTGTGCCATACCTTCTCTCCTGGTTGTAGGGCTGGCAGAATTTTGACTGCATGACGCTTGTTGTAGTCGTCGCTCTGTTGTGCTCTATATTGTTTGTCATGGTCACGGAACTGTTGGATGTCTGGCCATTCTGGATCCAGTCGAGCTGGATGCGCTGGTAGAGTAGTACGCAGTTGTCTCCCCATCAACAGCTGGGCAGGGGAATGGCCAGTTGCTAGTGCTGTTGATCGGTATGCGAGCAACGCCAAGTATGGATCTTTAGATTTGTTCAGGAGACCCTTCATTGTCTGCACTGCTCTCTCTGCTTCTCAATTGCTTTGCGGAAAGCGAGGGCTACTAGTGACATGCTCGAATCCGTACGTCTCAGCAAACTTTGCGAATGATGATGATGCATATTGAGGCCCATTGTATGAGATGACGACTTCCGGGATGCCATGTCTGGCGAAGATAGACTTCAGATGAGTGATTACAGCATCAGATGTCTCTCTGAGCAACGCTATCTCGATGTATCGCGAGAAGTAGTCGACTACAAGCAGATATTGCTTGTTGTTCCAGTGGAACAGGTCTGTCCCCAAGCGTTGTCACGGCCTTGCTGGTGTTGTAGAGGCAATCATTGGCTCTGATTTGTTTCTACGATGCTTAATGCGGCTTTTGTACCTTCGTAAAAGTTCTTCAAGTTGCTTGCCAACACCAGGCCACCACACCGATCTCTTTACTCTTTCACGGCACTTTGTAAGTCCTTGGTGTCCTTCGTGTACTTTAGCAAGCATTTCCTCTCTCAGTCTTGGAGGTACGATGATTTGCAACAGTGACAGTGTATCGGCTGTGAACAGATCTTTCCCCGGAACATGGACTATGCTGTAGCTGAATTTCATTAACCGCATTCGGAATCTTTGGATCCTTGCAGGCAGGTCTGCGATGTCCTTGCTTCCAAGGAGTGGGACGAGTGGTTTGTGATCTGTCTCAATGACGAATTCGGTCCCCATCAGATAGTGCGAGAACTTTTCACATGCCCAAGCTGCTGCTAGATGCTCCTTTTCTATTTGAGCATACCTTTGCTCTGTAGTGGTCATTGTGCGTGAGGTATATGCTACATGTTGCCAGATGGCTTTCTGGTCCTCGGATGCTGCTGTCTGCAAGAGAACTGCTCCTAGTCCATAGGATGACGTATCTGCAGACACATTCTTTGCAGATTTCACATCATAGTGTGCTAGCACTGGACTGTTGATGAGTGCTAGCTTGAGGTCGTCCAATGCTTTTTGTTGGTTCTTGTCCCAGTGCCAAGCATTTTTCTTGCTAAGCAGCTCACGTAGTGGTTGTGTCTTGTCTGCAAGATCAGGGATGAATTTTCCTAGCTGGTTCACCATGCCAAGAATTCTGCAAACCTCGCTGATCTTCCTCGGCGGCTCCATTTCTGACATGGCTTTGACTTTTTCTGGGTAGGCTCATACCCCGCTCTCGTCAATGATGCGTCTTAGGGATTTCATACTTTGTCTGGACAGCTCACATTTTTCGACGTTGAGTGTCACCTCTGCTACCTCAATGCGTTTCATGACTGCATGAAGTCTCCCATCATGGACAGCAGCTGTAGGTCCATGAATAAGGATATCATCCATCAGACAAACAACTCCTTCTAGTCCTTCGAGGGCCTGGGACATTCATCGTTGGAAGTGTTCAGTTGCTGACGATATACCAAATGGCAGGCGGTTGAAGTGGTACCTCCCAAACGGCGTCAAAAATGTTGTCAGTTTGGTTGATTTAGGCGATAGAGGAATCTGCCAAAATCCTGCATTGGCATCTAGCTTCGAAACTACTTTCGATCCAGCAAGTTGTGCTAGTGTGTCATCGACTAGTGGCAGTGGGTAAACTTCCCTCTTCACGCTTTTGTTTAGCTGTGTTAGATCCACGCAGATACGGACTTTACCATTCGATTTTGGTACGACTACCATGCCAGCACACCACTCAGTTGGCTCACTGATTTTGGAGATTACTCCCATCTGCTCCATCCTGACAATCTCTTCCTTGACTTTGCCCATGAGTGGAAGCGGAACTCTCCTTCGGCTGTAGATGGCAAATGGGTTTGCATCCTTTTCGAGCTCGATGGTGTAGGACTCTTCCATCACTCCAAGCCCTTCGAACATCTTTGGATACTCTCCATGAAATGCATGTATGTCATATACCCTTTTAATGATGCCCAGGGATTCACTTGCAGATCTGCTCAGGAGATTGTCTTCCAAGTCTTTCACAACATACATGTAGATGTCTTCACTGCAGGTGCGTTTGTGTGTACTGACTCGTGCCTGAAACACACCGCACACATCCAGTGTGGATTTTCCTGGCCCTTTCAAGCGGGTGGATGGTTTCTGAAGAGGAATGTGGAACGATTCACTGAATGTCTCTTCTCGAATCACTGTGACGTCTGCTCCTGAATCCACTTTCAGGTTCACCGGCACTCCATTCATGTCTACAGTGATTTTCCACGGACTGGAATCTTTTGTCATGTTGACTGCTCCCAGGAAGGCACCGTCTTGATGCTCTTCGGTTACTTCAGACACATGCTTTAGCCTGCATTGAGCGGAATAATGTCCTCTTTTGTCACACTTAACCCGTTCCTTCCGGGAACCTGGTATACCAGGTTCCCATAATAGGCAGGTAAATGACGTCTCTACAAGCCTAAAATTGCCTTTCCCTGCCACTAATTCACTAAACTAGTTGATTTGAGGGTATTTCCAAAGTATATACTATCATTATCCATTGCTCCTGTTTTGTGTACTTTCATATTATTCACTATAATTGTACCTTTTCATAAACATGTCAAGTTTTCTCTCACAAGAAATTCGTATAGCAGCGTATACAGCTCCGCGGTGTCTGTCCCATAGATATTGACTTTCGCTGAGACCTTTCCACATACAAATACTTCATATCATTTTGATGCAACAAAGATTTACATTCAAAAGTTTTACTGTATATAATTATTGTACAGTGATATTCTTCTCATTTTGAAATCATCAGGCGCTCGTTCTGTGTTTGCCTTCTCCATATCGAGGTTATGGTATAATAATTTATCTCAAGATCGAAATAAATACTTTCGGAATAAAAGCAAATAGCGGAACGGAAAACAGTACCACAGATGAAGATGGAAAATGGCGCTGAGAAAGCGAGTAAGAAAGAGAGAGAGAGAGAGATAGAGAGAAACAATCATTTCCCATGTCATCTTTTCGTCTGTGGCATTTTACTAAATCATATTTTAATCATTCCTTTTTCTTTCCATGACTGTTATATATTTGAATGAATATTTCATATAGGGTCAAATTTGGTTTTAGGTTATAATTATGAACAGCTATTTTTATTTAGGAGTACGTCGAAACGCGATCTCATTAAAAATCGCGGAACAGAAAAAAACTATGAGAGATGAAGATAGAAAACGAGAGAGAGAGGGAGCGAGAATGTTGGAGGTATTGCTATTTATTATTATGCTATTTTTCTATCCGATCAACCCCCAACTCACCCGCTCTGGATTACTTTTTAGTTTCTTTTTTCATCATGATTTGCATTCAACAATTGTACTTTTTATAATTATTGTACAGTAATATTCTTCTCATTTCGATATCATCAGGCCCTCGTTCCGTGTTTTTCTTCTTCATATCGAGGTTATGGTATAATAGTTTATCTCGAGATCGAAAGGAATACTTTCGGAATAAAAGCAATTAGCGGAACGGAAAACAATACCAGAGATTAAGATGGAAAATGGCGCTGAGAAAGCGAGTAAGAAAGAGAGAGAGAAATACACAGAGAGAAAAGGAGAGAGAAAGAGGGAGAGAGAGAAAAACAATCATTTCTTATGTCATTTTTTCGTCTGTCATTTTACTAAATCACATATGTATTATTTCTTTATCTTTCCATGATTGTTATATACTTGAATGAATATTTCAGATAGGGTCGAATTCGGTACTACGTTATAATTACGATCAGCTATTTTTATTTAGGAGTACGTTGAAACGAGATCTCATTAAAATTCGCGGAACAGAAGTCACTATAATATGAGAGATGAGGATTGAAAACGACATTGAGAAAACGAGAAAGAGAGAGAGAGAAAGTTGTGCGTATTGTCATTTATTATTATGCTATTTGTCTCTCCGATCAACCCCCACCTCTTTAGTTTTCATTTATCATGATTTACGTTCAAAGGTTTTACTTTTTATTATCATTGTACAGTAATATTCTTCTTATTTCGATATCATCAGGCGCTCGTTCCGTGTTTTTCTTCTCCATATCGAGGTTATGGTATAATAATTTATCTCGAGATCGAATGGAATACTTTCGGAATAAAAGCAAATAGCGGAACGGAAACAGTGCCAGAGATGAAGATGGAAAATGGCACCGATAAAGCGAGCGAGATAGAAAGAGAGAGAGAGACATACAGAGAGAGGAAGAGAGAGAGAAACAATAATTTCTCACAATCATCTGTTTGTTTGTGACATTTTGCTTCATCACATCTTCTTGTTCATTCCTTTATCTTGCATGATTGTTATTAATATCTTTGAATGGTTATTCCAAATATGGTAAAATCTGGTTCTATGTTATTTGTTTAATAACAATTTTTATTTAGGAGTACGTCGGAACGTGATCCCGTTAACATTCTTTGAAAACAGTAACGACAACTGCAAAACAACAAGACCCCCCAACAAAAAAACAGGGTTATTTGAACCCATTAAACATGTAGTATCATCAATGCTGTATGTCAGCATCCCATTACATTATTTCCGCTCTTCTATTTTTGGAGTTTATAACCATGACAACGACCTTTACCCTCGGCCACGTCCATTGTTTCTCTTACGTAACTTAGCTGTGTAGGTGGGCCAGATCTGCGCATGCGCTATGTTCCTGCTCGTCGAAGACACTGGCCAGGCTAGCTTGAACGCACACGCATTTGTACGGCCCGCTGAACGCACGCACGGCAGCGAACTGGTCGAGTCTTTGATTTTTATTCTCGTTTGTGAGGCGGTTATCGGGCTGAATAATGTCGGAAGGAACGGGTTAAAGCATTTTGCATCTTTTGCAGGGCAGTCCTCCCTCTTGTGCCCAGGTCACAGGTGATTTCCCACAGCGGCCACGCGGTTTCACACTCGTACTCTGCTTGGAACTACGATTCTGCGTTTGCTTTTTCTGGTACTGATTGTTGCCCCTCTTTGAATATGATTTCAGAGCATCGAGATTGGCATGATCCTCGTTTGGTATTGTATATATGCATATAAATTGTACTTGTGTTTTTTAAAGTCAGATGTGGAAATAAAACTTGAACTTGAACTTGAACTTGAACTTGAAACAATTCTGACTGCTGCTTCTTGATAGTTTCTGACTGCCTAGCATGTTCTAACAGCCTTTTGCAATGTCAAACCCTCATCCAGTTGTAGTTTCTCTGAGAGCTTTCGATCAAGGAGTCCTACCACAATCCTATCCCGGATCATTTCCTCATTGAGAATACCATACCCTGGTACTTGCAATGCTTACTGAGGCAATGTAAATCAGTGACGAATCTGTCCACAGACTCACCTGGTTTTTGTTTCCGTTGGTTGAACTTGGCTCATTCAAAGATAACATTGTGTTTCTTTACGAAGTGGTCATCAAACTTTGTCCTCACAGCTTCAAACTCTTTTAGCTGATCCTTAGTGAGCGAGAATGAAGTCAAAATGTCATCCGCCTGATCTCCCATTGTGTAGATCAATGTATTCATGCACCTGAGACTGCTCATCAGACTTGGAAAGTTGTGAAGCTTAATTGTCTAAAACGTTCAAATCTACAAATCCACTTTGGCCAATCTTGAGGTGTAGTGAAGTCAAATGGCTCTCGATCTGGTAGGTTGGCTTTGTATTTCCTGTCGCCATTGTGCGAAATTAACACTTCCTAGCAACGTATGTTAGAGCGTTCAAAACTGCTTAAACTGACTATGCATACACAGAAATGTATAGATGGGACCGAGAAACTTACAGTTTTCTCGGGGACTGTCGTGAATTTCGACGTCAAAACTCCCTTTTATAGCTATCTGTAGATCACTGTCTTTCTCTCAGGAAATATCCAAGATTATCCACTATTCTGACACCATGTAGTGTTTTGATAACCTTAGTTTAGACGCACATAAGAACGCTGGAAACGGATCGTAGTATTTATGTGAGTAGTTTATTCTGGTTCTCTTTCTGCTACCTTTTCCCCCGATATCGATACTAACCTAATACCACAATAGTGACTGTGGTTTATATATGTCTTTTATTCTTATTTCTTATTGTTATTATTATTGTCATTTTTATATTTATTATTATCATCATTATTATTATTGTTATTATTTTCATTATTATTATTTTTGTTGTTGTTATTGTTGTTATTATTATCGTCATTATTATTATCATTTTTATTATTATTATCATTACAACTGTTTGAAACGTTTCCTGACATAGCAATTACGAAGTTATAGTTCTTGCAGTGGTAATATAGATATTTGAAGTGAACTGAATTGTCCTTATGCTATCATGGCAATATCACTGTTTTTGTACTGCTATGCAAATGTCAAATTATCGAACTGATTAATAGACTGCAAAGTATTTTGGAACAATTTTTCCAATTCCTGTACAATCAGATCTTTTTTTTGGAATTAATTTCTTTCACAAGCTTCTTTTCCCTTTAGAAATATTATTCTTATTAGTCACCCAAAATATATCCTTTTCAGCCATAAGTTTTGAAGAAAATTATATTTTAGTCAAAGTGTGTATTAAAACAATTGAAGGAGTTGCATGACATCACATCATACATCTAGCTATCTGGTAATTTTTAACTTGCTATAAAGGCAGGATTGCACATCAAATTGTTCATTTAAATCATATATATGCATTTAATTTAAATTACTCTGGAATCATACAATCTTATATTACAATGTAATATATGATATATGATGATTTACTTTCAAAGAGGATGAATATAGTAAAGCTCTTGCGGATGAAATAGCAAAGAGGCTGATCGTGACCCCACCACAGGTAATTATTATCTCCATATACAGATATTTTTTTCTGATTTGAGGTGAACCATGCAGTAAGAGAGAATGAAATGGCTATCGTACTTGTTAATCCAAATATAAATCTCTATTAAAGTAAATGTAGTAGTGAGTTATTATTATAATGGAGAAGCGAAGTTCAGCCAGAATAATTTTTTTTAATTTATGACGATCGTTCAAACAAATTAATGATATCGGAAATTGTGCTCAATGAATTTGATAGCAATATACCTGAGTAGTAAGTAAAGAACGCTAATTATATGGGTTGTCCGGCTGAGACTACAATGCACTACGGTATATCGAGGTTGCTGTTTCCTTTGCATATGCATTTCATTCATGATAATATATTTGATTATTTCATTAGTGCAACACAAGTTTACATTTAGCTCAGTTTTAGCCATTCAAGTATTCATAAACCCTAGTACATGCATTAGCTGTTTGCATCTGGAATGTCAAGTCCATAGTCAAAATCATGCAATGACACAATAAATTGCTCTAGACCAGTCTAGAATGACTGTGTAAACGAATAAAGAGTGAAATCATCTCATCAGCCCCTTAAAAAGGTAGTTCTAGTTGCTAAGTGTGATGTGGCTAGTGCAAGCTGCTCGATGACAATCTTAATACTGGTTTATTTTGTGTACAGGATCAAAAAAGTTTGGAACCACACAGCGTTACTACCCGCAGCAGAGGCCTTAATCCTGAAGAAGCAGGTTTGTGTATATGTTTGTTTTGTTTTTATGTTTTCCTAACTCTAGATAAATCCTTAATTCATCGTCCATAAGATATAAAGTATTATAAAAATTGATGACAAATTAGTATTTACTTATTAAAACTCCTTTTAAAGTATTATCACAGATATTGTCATGACTCAGTGCACATTTTATACTAGTCTTATTAAATGTCAGTTACATGAAATATTCTCATAATAATAATGATGATGATAATCATAGTCGCATTTGTAGGCCTATAGATTGAAGAATGATGTAGTGCACATGCTCCAATCCTTGATTATTCTGGCAAGGTGTCGTTTAACTAATGCACACATGCCAATCCGCAGCCACATTAACTTTCGCATTCTCTGCAAAAGTATCTCTTTAATTCTGACATTTTAAATATTTCAAACTGTTTGTGACAAATGCGGACAGAAACCTACTTTTAAATAAAAACTAAAAGCATACTTTTCATTAACTTTGTGTTACAATTTTAAAGCAAATAGTGTCTGTGCTTTATAAATGTCTATTTTAATGTTCTTATTATTATTATTGTCATTATTATTGTTATCATTATTTACCGCAATAAATCATATGTATCTACCTATTATTGCTTAGTCCTCCAGACAAGCAGACCATCGAGATAAAAAAAGTCACAATCGTGCATACACCCCACCCCAAGGACACCGCTATACCCTCAGTCACATACGCCCTGCGTGCGCATGCCCACATCCTCTCTCTTTCTCGCAGACCATGGGTCTACAGACAGATAAGTCACTGGACGCAAAATTTGAGTTTTTTTACTCTTTGCAGCGTTTTCGGTGCTTTTCATATCATAAATTCATTACCTAGGTCGTTTATAGCGATCATGGGTGTCGATCACGGGGGATGGGGATATATCCCCCAATATTTCAGGTGGGGGATGGCCTGTACAATCATCCCCCAATAATTCACTATCAAAAAAAAATGAAGAGAAAATTAATGATGAGAGCCCGATGAGAGTAGTTAATGGTTATTACTCGCAAGATGACCATCAATATACACATTTTGCTATCTCATTTTCATAATACATACATATATAAATAGAAAACGAAGTAAATGAGACAACCGTATATGAGACAAGAATAAATTGAATTCTCGCTCATACGGCTTCATCAGGAATTGATGAATTTATTCAATTTATTCAATCAACAGCATCATAGAAATGCAGTGCGCCAAATGCAAAGCCGCAGCGTTAAAAAGCAACGAGCTAAATGTTAAGCGCAAAGCGCAAAAGTGCAAAAAAGTAGAGAGTGGGAGAGAGAGGATAATATCCCAGGTAGCAAGCCCATGTGGGACCCACTTGGGTCCCATATTCTCTAAAAAAAAATGGGCCCCATATGGAAAACCATCTGGGGCCCTAACGCATCTGCACCCAAGAAGCATATGGGGACCCATATGGGTAAACCCATATAAGACAGATGGGACCCAGATGGGACCCATACCAAACTGGGCCCAAATGGGTATGCCCAGCTTAATCCCATCTGGTACCCATATTGGTTAACCCAGATATATCCCATGTGGGTTAACCCAGATTTTCCCCATGTGTTACCCATATGGGCATATTCATATTCTACCCATATGTGTACGCCCAGCTCATTCCCATCTGGGACCCATAAGGGCTGGCCCAGATAGATCCCATATGGGTTACTAAATATTGGCCCCATATGGGATACATATATGGTTCCATTTAATAGCCCAGATGGCACAAGTGACCCAGATCATCCCCATATGGGCCCCATATGGGCTTGCTACCTGGGAAAAGGGGAAAAGGGAAGAAACGGGCAGAAGAAGAAAAAAGGAAGGGAAGGACAAGAGAAAGAGGGACATATATATTCCAGCATTTCCTTCAGGGAACTGATGTGAATGGGCGATGAAAAAAGAGGTTGACTTTAAAGTAACCTACAATGAAATATTGCTCATGTTTATTTCTTACAATGTCAAAATTACTTTACAGGATCCCCTCCCTAAAAAGCTTAGGCATGGGTGATGGTAGGTATGAGGTTAATGCATGATCAGGAATTAGTTGAGTGGATGGAAAAGAAGTGAGAAATAAGCTGAAAGAAACATGGAAAATTGCCATGGAATGATGGAAGGCAATGTGAGACAGGCCCAACATGTTCTAAAACAAGTAATACAACAGAATACTCCAGTCGATATTTTGGAGAAAGATTATTATGTCACAACTTATTTTTGTTTTATTGAAAAGCTGATGTAGGCCTATGTATTGTATTCAAACGTAACAGGTATAAGATAGTAAAGGTGTTTTTGAAGGTTAGAATGTTATTAATTTTTTAAGTTTTGTTTATAACACCCTTCCAATAATAATGCACCTTCTAAGACTGGTTATAGTTTTTGAGAAAAAATAGTGCTCTGGTCAGGGCCTTAGGGAATATTATGCTTATATTTTAGAGCGTATCTGGTATGATAAGTATATCTGGGTGAAGAAGGAGATAATGGAAGTTTGTTGTTTGGTAGTTGGAACGTAAGTTTTATATTATGTTTTTAAGAAACAGACAGTTTGTATGAGATCAGGAGTGGAAATTTTCTGTCATTTTGAGAACCAAATTTTGCATCAGTGATATTCTGTTTCATTGAATTGAGTTTCCCGCAGAGAGGATTCAGTTGGTTTAATTAAAGAAGGAAGAGAGTCAAATGAAGAACCAAAAGCAATATGTTTTTCATTTACTAATGAGAACTATGTTTTTTGAGATCTCCTTACACAGAATATTGGAATGGGTTTTTCACGATGAATGTTGTTTGGAGACATCAATATTCATAAAATGTATGTTTCTATCACCAGGAAATAAAGAATTTTCTGTCTACATGAACCTTTCCTGGTTGCTTATTAATGCATTTGCCCACTGGTAACATAATACTTTCACAAGTTGATATCCCTCACCATTGGATTTTTTTGGTAATGTCTAAATTTCGTTTAAAAATAGATGATATCAGTCTGGTAGGCCTACACTGCAGGCAAGAGTCAGGACTAACATTTAGCATGTTATTAATTTTATTACCACTCTTATATTCTCTGAAATGTTATCTTTATTGAGGGTGACTTGAAAAAGTTAATAACTTGGAAGGGAGGGGGTGCAACCTGCCACACGCTTCTACCTCTTGGTTACTTTGATCCATTGCCGAAAATATTTTTGGCACCTATCATCCCCCCCAACCACGGATACAAATCGACACCCCTGATAGCGATTTTGGTTCGGGTTTTGTACCCTAGTCACTTTTAGTTTGGCAGTAATTAGCTTTTGCTTTTGCCGAGCGAACTTCCCCTTTTCAGTTCAGTCCCGTTCAAAGTTTTTCGTGTACGGGAATTTTGTTTCACTGTGTGTGTTAACTTACGGGAAATTTCTGTGCATACATCCTGGTTATTCGAAATTTTTGTTAACGGTTGCGGACCCTTTGTTCTTGTCCACCACCCGTTCAAGTTATTTTGTTGACGCGAAGTAGCCTGTTTACTCTTTGTTCGTAGCAGCTTTGTCTGCTACTCTGTTAGGAGTTTGTTCGTAGCGGCTTTGTCCGCTACTCATTAATTTCTTTGTTTACGCTATGATAGCTTTAACGCTTTGTTCTTAGCGACTTTAGTTGCTACTTCTCTAATCTTTCGTTCAACGCTAAAGTTTGCTCGTTGACACTGATTTGTTCGTAGTGGCCGTTTTGCCACTCTTTACAATTTGTCCTTGCTTTAAGAAAAGCTTGTTGTTCTTGTTTTGCTTTCTTTGGAAAGTTTTCTTTTTATTTATCTTCCACAGAGTCACCATGAACGAGAGTTCTGCTGGATCGGGATCGGAGTCCCTCCCCCCAGTTACGTCTGCTCTTACCACCTCACTAGCGAGTGGGTTTGGACTGGCAAAGGGGGGGGGGCATGGTCACCTCGAGTACAGGCGCGAGGCAACTTACACCCCGCACCGGGCTTTTTCGGCCTGGTCTGTCCGGGATGTTGCCCTTTGGTAAGCCGGCGGGTACTGTACCGTCCGGGCCAGCCAGCGGGCTGCGCCCCGGTGCCAGTACGCCGAGGTCTACATATTCGATTCCACATAATATAGAGACTCCTACAAGCGTACCCCCACAGTGGGCTAGTCAGAATTGAAGAGGCCCCGGGCTTTACGGCCCAGGGCTCTGTTGCGCTGCAACAAACCGTGTGTCCAAGCACGAAGGTAACTCATAAGCAACCGACTTACGTCGGCAGTATTCCCTGCTTTCATGAACGACGTACCTTGCGGTACTCCAGTGAAGCGCAGAGGTCACGAGCTCGCTGAGGCTTCTTACGAGGCATTGATGCGAGACGTTGCTTTCACAAACGAGGTACCTTGCGGTACCTCAGTGAAACGCAAAGGTCACGAGCTCGCTGAGGCTTCTTACAAGGCATTGAAGCGAGACTTTGCTTTCACAAACGAGGTACCTTGCGGTACCTCAGTGAAAAGCAAAGACCACGAGCTCGCTGAGGCTTCTTACGAGGCATTGTCGCGAGACGGCCCAGGTTACACCGACCGCAAAGCCAAGATTAATACATCTGGCAAGGCCAAAAAGCCCCCTTCGTCCCCCGTTGCTCGGGCTCTCAGTTGAGTAGCCCCCAAACAAAGGGGCCCCGGTCACACGGTGGCTTCTCGCACCATGCTTTTCAGCCTAAGGTGCGGTGTAGCGTGGTAGTGATGACCATGCTGAGCCTGTAACTAAACCTACCAGCTTTAGCAAGGCCTGTAACCCTAATAAGGCCGCCCCCCCCCTCCGCGATTTTTCTGATTGTTCGGGAACGCATACGGATGACGCCCCGCCGCTTCATGACTTTATTCTTTCGAGTCTTGCGCATCTTTTAAAACAATTTTCTTGAAAATAGGACCTACCGTTACAAAGTCACGTGACCTTTTTTCTTTACATGTCGGCCCGAAAATCGCTCATTTTCGTGATTTGTGTACAAAACATATGGAAATATCATTTTTCCTAAAAGAGATAAAACATTGGTTATTTGGTCTTGTTTAAAGTTTAGGTGTTTG
Organism: Mesocentrotus franciscanus; assembly: GCA_037976565.1. Lineage (NCBI taxonomy): Eukaryota > Metazoa > Echinodermata > Echinoidea > Camarodonta > Strongylocentrotidae > Mesocentrotus > Mesocentrotus franciscanus. The sequence continues at coordinate 11,907,923 of CP137671.1, read as the reverse complement.
TTTTGGGGTCAAAATAGTTAAATTATAGTTAGAAATGAAATAAAACAACAAAAACAATAAAATACATAAGTTAAAAAAACAATGAAATACATAAGAAATTATCAAAACAAGAGATAACATAAGGAATAACCTAGCTTTCCAAATTTTTTTTTCGTATTATTATTTCAAATGGTCTAACAAATATATGTAGAGGAAAAGAAAGCTTAAATATGAAGAATATATGATTTATGGGTAAAAATATGAACTTTTTGACCTTATTTGCATAATTTACCATAAACATGCAAATGAGTAATTTTTTCAAAAAATTGAAATTGCTATAGTATTCACTGCATTCACTTGACATGCATGCAAATTTTCGCCGAGATCTTAAGGGGGGCCATAATGGCCCCCGGCCGTATTAAGAACTCAAATAGCCCGGCCTTATTAGGGTTAAGCAGGCTTCGTCACCCGGCGCTTCGGCGGAGGGTAAGCGTTTTGCTTTCTGATGTCAAGTCTCCGACTTTCAAGGCGGTTCCGGGCTCTCCCCTTCGGGCTAAGGCCGGCGCCTCGGGTATTCACCCGCGTGGTGTCTGCTGTCACCGCCTTTCTGCAGAAACACGGTCTCAGGCCTTTCGCCAGCTGGACGATTGGCTCCTTGTAGCAAGCTCAGAGGCTCGGCTGCGGGAGCACTTGCAGCTGCTATTGCAGACCACGCAAGGCCTCGGTTGGAAAAAATCAGAGCTGTCGCCCACCCGCAACTTGGTGTTCCTAGGCGCGGAGTTGGACTTTCCGAGTCAGTCGGCCCGGCCCAGTGGGACAGGATTCAATCCATTACCAGGGCTGCCTGGTCCCTGCGGCTTGCCCGCAGAGGCCCGGCCAAGCGATGGCGTCAGTGGCTGGGGTATTTGGCCAGCCTTGTAGACGTCTTTCCAGACTGTCGTCTTCTCATGACGCCCTTCCAAAGGCACCTCCTGAGGATTTACAATCCGAGCGTCAATTCTCTCTTGGTCATGATTCTGTTACCGAATGAGATCAAGCTCCTTCTCGTCCCTTGGACAGACACTGCGTTTCTGGCTCAGGAGGTTTCGGGGACCTGGGACTATCTGATCGTGCTTCCGCACATCAATGGTTTAGAAATGATTGTGGCTTTGGCCTCGCTTCAGCATTTCAAACGGCTTCTTGTTGGTCGCACGGTGCTTGTTCTTACAGACAACAAGACTGGCGGCATACATAAACCGTCAGGGCGGCACGCGATCGTCCAGTCTGAACGAGTTGACCGCCAACATGTGGAGTTGGTGCAGATCTATGGACATCACCCCAGTGGCATCTTATATTCCCGGCCAGGACAATCTCATCGCAGATTTCTTTTCCTGGGGGAAGTGTCTCCCGTCGGAGTGGTTCCTCCATCTGGAGATTTTCAGTCTGCTCCTCTCAGTGTGGTCTACGTTGGAGATCGACCTCTTTGCCTCCCCTTGCAATCACCGACTTCCGAGGTATTGTTCTCAGGTCCGGGATCCAGAGGCATGGGCGCTGGACGCCTTCTTGCTCCACTGGGGGTCTCTCCAGTGTTATGCATTCCCCCCGTTCCACTTGATCCCTCAGGTCTTGAGGAAGATCAAGTTGGACAAGGCTTGGGTGCTGTTGATCGCCCCCATTGGCCCAGGAGATCGTGGCTTCCAGACCTCCTAGATTTACTAGCGGACCAGCCTCTTTGCCTTCCACTGAAGGAGGACTTGGTATCTCAGCCCCTATCAGGGATACTTCATCCTCGGCTAGCGGTACTCCATTTGACCGCTTGGCCATTTTGGGAGGTTGCCAGGGCTGAGGGCCTCTCGGAGTGAGCCTCTCAGTTTTTGATGAAGAATCGCAGGGATTCTACGAGGGTGGTGTATAACTCTCGTTTGGAGACATTCCACCGTTGGTGTGATGACCTTGGCGTAGTTCCCAGGAAAGCGGCTCTAGGGGTTACCGCCGATTTTCTCATCTCCTTGTTTGACAAGGGCAGATCTCTTTCCACGTTACGTGGTTATCGTTCAGCTATTGCTGCAATTCATGCGGGCTTCCCGGATGGTTCGGGGGTGTCTAACTCCCCTCGGCTGGCGCTGCTGTTACGCTCCTTTTTCTGGAGCGGCCACCTCAGCAGAAGCTTGCGCCCCCTTGGTGTCTCCCCAAGATCCTAGCGGCTTTGTCTAAGCCGCCCTTTGAACCTCTGGCCAAGGCCTCGCTTTATTGCCTTACAATCAAGACGCTGTTCTTGATTGCCATTGCTTCTGGGCAGAGAAGGGGCACCCTTCACGCCCTCTGTGTTTCACCAGGCCACATCCGCTGGGAGACAAAGGGAGTGAGGCTTATTCCTAAGCCGTCCTTCATTGCGAAGAATCAGACTGCCTCATCCGGTCCGGTGGAGATCTACCTTAGCCCCTTGTCCAGTGTCTCTTCTATCGAGGAGACAAGGTCGGGTGCCCTGTTAGGGTACTTAAGGGGTATCTGGATAGGAAGTTCCAGACGGACGAGCAGTTATGTCTTATCATGCGGGAGCCCTTCTCAGCTGCCTCGAAGGAATCCATCTCTAAACGGATCGTTGAGGCGGTTCAATCCGCGGGCCCCGAGGCTCTCTTAGAGTTTGTACGTCCTCGGGCGCATGATACCAGGGGTATAAACACCTCCTGAACTCTTTTCCATGGGGTAGCCCTTCTTGATTTCATGAAGGCTGCCTTCTGGCTGTCTCTGAACACTTTCATTTCTTGTTATCTCTAAGATATTCCTGCGAGTAGCAATAATAGGTAGATACATATGATTTATTGTGGTAAATTATTTAAATCAGTTCTGATTTAAATAATTGTTAATATTTCATCAATATCTCAGCTTGATCTATGCTGGTTTTTTCTCATTGTCATACTGCGGGCAAGCTACTATCCGTAGCCTTAGGCCTCAAATAACTTTCTTACGAGTCTTGCGGGACCAAGCAGAGCTGCTTTCTGCAGAAGCTCTATCTTTGTGGTAACCCCAATCTTCTTCAGATGTTAGGAAGATTGTTTGTGATCATGCCTAATGCACAAACAACCACTGGGACTTCACATGTCTTTTTATTCCCAGTTCTCTTCGTAGGTCATGATACTTTTCAATCTGCTCCTTCTCTATTTCTCAGTAATCCTAGCATCAACAGGCACAGCTACATCAATTATGATGCATTGGCTCTCTTTTCTGTCCACCACTACTTTATCTGGTCTCCGGGCCTGGATCTCCAGATCTGTCAGCATGTTAAAATCTCAGAGCAATATCACGTTAGCATTTTCTAAGACCTTGTCTGGCTTATGATCATACCACTTATCTGTAGCTTCCATTTCATTGTTGACAATGATCCAGTGTATGATTCTGGCTACATTGTCGTGTCGTTGGAGGTACGCAACTTGCGTACGAGCAACAATTATCATCTACATTAGATATGATTTTACCAATGTTTATTACTGTTTATAGATCCTCGCATATTGTATTTTATTTTTATGCCTCCACTACAAAGTAGCCGAGGCATTATGTTTTCGGGTTGTCCGTACGTCCCGTTCTCGTTATCGATCGCGTTATCTCAAGAACCAATTAATGGATTCCCGCCAAACTTGGGTCATGTATGTATCTTACAGAGCCAATGAACTGATTAGATTTTGGGGTCACGAGGTCAAAGGTCACAGGGCTCGTTATGTATGCAAAAAATAGCTTGTGATCGCGTTATCTCAACAACCGATTGATGGATTACCGCCAAACTTGGGTCATATATGTATCTTGCAGAGCCAATGAACTGATTAGATTTTGGGGTCTTGAGGTAAAAGGTCATGGGGCTCATTATGTATGCAAAAATAGCTTGTGAACGCATTATAAATAGAACCGACCGATGGATTACTATCAAACTCAGATCATGTAGGTATCTTGCAGAGCCTATGAACTGATTAGATTTTTGGGTCATGAGGTCAAAGATCAAAGGGTCATACATGTATATGAAAAATAGCTTGTAATCCAGATATTCTGAGAACTTGTTAATGGATTATAATCAAACTTGAATTTTAAAAATTGCTTCTGTTTTTGTTTGTAAAATCCCTCTATGGTGGAGGCATCATTTTCGACTGCGCGCAGTCGAAGATCCATCTAGTTTATTATGTGTATACACGACTTATTGTCGTGAAACATGTTGTCTAATAAACCAGAAGACCCACTGTCTCTTCCTTTGTTCCACACATCTGCAGAGCCGGGACACATCTTGTTTCTCAACTTTCGCCTTGAATGCATTTGTCCTCAGTGCCTGATCTTGAGCTGCAGTGATAAGACCTTCTAGATCCGTCTCTTTCTTCAGGTCTTCCTTCTTTATCCAGTCCCATGACCTATCATCATTGACCTGCTCTGTCTGGTGCAGCAACTGGCCATGTAGCGGCTTAGCCTTCCAATTCTTAAACTTCCTTTGTCTCTTCTTCCTTCTGATTTGCTTTGGATCTTCCACATGCTCCTTCCTCAATACTCCTTCATGTTCAGCCACATTAAGTAGTGGTTCTGTACTGTTTTGGACGTATTAGGCTAAACCTATCTCCTCCTCGCGTACACAGTCTTCCAGGCCAATCAGCCCCCAAACCCAAGATCGTCTTGGCAGATAAAGATGGCAAACATCTCTTTCTGTTAATGGTCTGAAGTGCAGTCTTGCTCCAGTTGAGTATTCCAGCTCCATATCGTACAACTGACACGGCCCTTGGATTTATTGCCAGTACTGTGGTTTTACCATTGAGCTTTGACTCCAGGACTTTCTTCAGCCTCCGGAAATATTCATTTCTCAAGACTTCCTTCATACGTCCATGTAATAGGTCTGATATTCTGGTACACCAAGATACTTGTAGCCATTTTCTTCCACTGATTTCAGCTTGCGTCCATCGGGCAAGGTGATTCCCTCAATCTTCTCAACCTTCCCTCTCTTTAGGATGAGAATACCACACTTCTTGAGACCATGCAAACTCCATCCAAATGTCATCACTGAACACACGGACTGTGTTCACTAGTGAATCCACCCCTCGTCATCCTTCTCGTAGAGCATTAGGTCATCCATGAACATCAAGTGATTGAGAGTATCAGACTCATTGCCTAAGCGATATCGTCCTTTGGATCTTCGTAGGACTATCGACAAAGGTGTCAAGCAGATGACAAATAGCAGTGGTGACAAGCTGTCCCCTTGGAAAAATCTCGTCTAATTCGAATCTCTTCTAGAGTGTACATTTGTTAGATGTCAGCTTCGTTTTCAGTTCGGCATACCCTCCTGGATGAGGCGCTGAATGTTGGGAGCTATTCCTACCAATCTATGTGTTTCAAGAATCCAGGAATGTGGCACCATATCATACGCCTTGTGGTAGTCTATCCAGGCCATTGCCAATTTTTTCTTCTTCTTTTGCAGTTCCGCAACACCATTTGGTCGATAAGGAGTTGATCCTTGTACCTTGGGAACCTTTCTGGCAGCCTTTTTGTTCCTCAGGTAGGAGCCGTACGTGCTGAGTCAATGTGGTCATAAGTATCTTTTCAGCTAATATTCCACTCAACAGTTTCCATATAAGTGGGAGGTATGGGCCCGACTTTATTCACAGCGTTTCCCAAGGAGGGATTCGATCTTCACAAACGTTATTCTTCTTCCATGATTTATTCCCTCAGGCACACTACCTGTTTCAAGTATGTTGTTGGGCTGCTGTGCAATTCGTGTGTGCAGATTGGGGAAGTACTTCAGCCAGTACTCCTTGAACTCCATCTGGCCCCAGTCCTTTCCAGTTGGCTACCTTCCTTCCTCAGTTGGTTTGAACATCTTCCACAGTAATGACCACATTCTCTCGTACCGTCTCATCTTTTAAGCTTTCTTCAACATCAGCTAGCCGTTCTGCCTCTTGGTTATGTTCAGTTGGATTGTCCAAGATACCATTCCAGAAGTCACAGCTCTCCTGGGGATCTGGCGTTTTTTTTAATTGTCGCTGTTGTCAGTAACTCCGTCCAGCTCATGATACAACCTCTTTTGGTCATAGCGAAACATACGGATTTGTCTGTCTTCTTTGGCTTATTCCCTGCTCGTATCTTCTCAGTTTTGCAGCTTTCGCTGTCACCCACTGCTTAAACTCCCAAAATGACCGCCTTTTGTCCCTTCCTTTTCACATTGTAATTGTTCTCGATATGAGCTAGCCCCTTTTTCTCTAACTTGCTTAATCCTCTTCTTAGTTGATATAATTGTCTCAATATGCCTCAGAACTTCATTCACCTCCTTTGCAGCCTCATGCAGCCTCTTCTTGTCAACCTGCTTTAGTGATCTTAGCTGATGTATCTCAATTTCTTCTAGAACCTTTTTAATGCTTTGCAGGAGGTCTTTTGCCTCTCTGTCAGCCCTTCAGTAACTTCGAAGTGGATTTTATGACCGTCATTGTCCTGCCTTTCCATCTGAGGTGCAACGTCATCTTGGCTCATCTGTACGGCATCAGTGCCATGATTAACTTGGGCTACATCTTCTGCAGCATGATCATCCCCGTCATTTCTCCCTCCCACAATACCATCTCTCTCCTCCTTTCTGTTTACTTTCCGTTTAATGTACTCTAATTCAACTTCTGAGAGCCACTTCGTGGTTCTAATTGCCCAAGCCTGGTCTGCCAAGTTCTGCTCTTTTACCCTGAACATTACTCTCTCCTGCCGCCTATTCAAAATTCTCCTCCTATATCCCCTGGTTCCTAATTTACTCTCGAATTAATACTCCATCACCACTCTGTATAAGCTTGGTTCCATTTTCTTTGGTCAGTCACTGGAGGACGACCGCGAGGTGCCTGCCCGTGCACTCCTACACTGCCGGACGAGAGCCTGTCACGATCAAACCTAGGACAGCCATGTTCAGTCTCATTAATGTTGTTATCTTCATTTTTGTTAATGTTTATTTTATGTTCATTGATATTATTATTGTCATTATAATTATTATTATTGTTTTCATCATCATCATTATTATCATTACTACTGTCTGACACACTTTTCCTGACATATCATTATAGTTCTTGCAGTGGTAATATAGATATACATGTAAGAAAATTTTGTACTGCTCTGTAAATTAGCGAATTGGTTAATAGACTGCAAAGAATTCTGGAACTACTTTCTAATTTCCTGTACAATCAGATTTTTTTTTTTAATGTCAATTTCTTTCACAAGCTTCTTTTTCCATCAGACTTTTTATTCTTATTACGGAAAGCATGTTGTTAGAATTCACCAAATATATCCTTTTTCAGCCAAACGTCTTGAAGATAATTATATTTTAGTCAAGATGTGTATAAGAACAAATGAAGGAGTTTCATCACATCACATCATATTGCTATCTATCTGATAATTTTTAACTTGCTACAAATGCAGGATTGGACATCAAATTGTTCATTAAAATGATATTTAAATCACTCTAGAGTCATTCAATCTTATATAAGAATGTAATATATGATACCATTGTAGAATGTGATATATGATGATTTACTTTCACAGAGGATGAATATATTAAAGCTCGTGTAGATACTAGTCTCGCCAGAGGCCTGAGTCCTGTAGAAGCAGGTTAGTGTATTATTATTATTATTTTTAAAAATATTTTGTTTGTGTTGTTTGTTTGTTTTCTTAACCCTCGATCAATCCTTAATTCATCGTCCATAAGATATAAAGTATCAATAAAATTTGATAACAAATGAGTATTTACTTGTTAAAATTCCTTTTAAAGTGTTATCACAGAAAAATTGTTATTATCCAGTGATCAATTTAAACTGTAATCAGTTCTGACTTATTAAATGTCAGTTACATGAAATATTCTCATAATAATAATAATCATTATGATAAAAATAGTCACATTTGAAAGCCTTATTTAGGTGGTAGAATGATAGTGCACACGCACCACTTCCCTGGAGAGTATTTTGACCAGGCGCTATTTTACAAACGCACACATGCCAATCCGACCACATTAACGTTCGCATCCTTCTTGGTGCCCATTTAACACCTGGGCGGAGAGTGACAGATGTAGATTAATTATGAATGTATATATCCTACAAACACATATATGTATTTCTTCTTTATTACAGAAGAATTTTTCTTGGATAATGTGGAGGCATCCAAGGCTAAAGAGGAGGATCACAATATGTCAAATCAAATAGCAAGTCTGGTGGAGAAAATGCTTAAGGAACAGGTTCACCTAAAGGTAGAATTCAATTTTGAATCTTGTATCTTTATGTGGGATAATATGTACAAGATTTTCTACAATGCCTTTGTTTTATCCTAGAATCTTCCACTTCTGTGTTCCATGTTGTTTTAGAACCTATATCCTTGCATGCATAATCTATCCGCGTGTTACCACTAAATAAAAACTTACCGGTAAGAGTGACCTGTAGCAGAACGTATTGAGTCTGTTTCTTTAAAAGCGCAACGAACCACATTTTTGCGCAACTAACAGAATTTACCAGGTTTACTATATCAATGTCTCTAAAGTGAGTGTTGTGTATTAAACATGACATCTTAAATATTAATGTTAACAGAAACGTTTCAACAGAGCTGTGGCTGCCAGCATACACATATATATCCACCTCTGACAACGGGTATGCTAATCTATTACAGTTAATGATATCACCGGATTATGGTGTGTTACCGCAGGAGTGTATATAAACTGCAGATTATCCATTAGACCAAGAAAGATGGAGAGATGGAAAGTAACAGTATTTCACAATCCAAGAAAACATAAAGCATACCAGCTGATCTCAATCTTGTTTGGTGTCAGGAGTGGGATGAAAAATCTATGTTAGATCCTGAGGCACATGAGAGTGAGAAAGGTTTATCAAGGGAAAAAAAAATAAAAGTTGCCTTTATTGCAACAGGTTTCCATGGAAAAAAATACCTCGTAAGGGAACAAAGCCCCTTTTTTTAAACTTGCTGCTCCTTCAGAGACATGTTGGACTTTATCAATTCTTGTTTGCTGCACTGGAGTTAATATATATATACGATGCAAAATGGTTATTTGCTTACTGGATGTTTTTGCTCATAATCTGCTATTTAAAAAATAATACTACAGTATGTGATATAGAAGATTTCATGATACAAGTTTGGACAAAGTGGTCTAGTGATTGTCTTCAGGATCAGTACTGATGTTCCCATTATTTTTCATAAAATTGTTTTTGATAATTGTTCATATAGGTGTGTATTCATTTGCTTCATTCCTCAGGAGAAAGGAACAGACAGCGCTGAAAGCGGTAGAGGAGAAGGAGTCTCACTAAGTATATGGGACTTTGCCGGACGCGACATATACTACATAACCCATCAGGTAATAGAACATTTTAAGAACATTAGGTTCCTTGTAAATCATATACCGTGGTGCCATGAAAGCAAATGTGAAAAGTATTGTTAGATTCTGGAATTTAAAAAAGATAGAATATATTTTATTGACTACAGTCTCCCATACATCCATTATGGCATTCATGTCCTAAATATTTGATATTTCTCCTGTGATTTTTGTCTGATCAGTTTCAGTGTATATATCTCATTCTCAAAGAAATTAGAAATGGAGACTCTTATTCCATTGTCTCAATATAATGCTTCAAATTCAGGGTACATGGATTAATGTACTTTTTATATGCACATTACTACGCCCTTATTGAGTATGTGAAAAATTGATTTGTCCAGATTTATGTTTCTTGAGAATGTGACATATTGAAGCATGTACATCTAAAAGTATTTAACAAAGGTTCTAATCTGACAACTCACCTTGCATTCATGAGTTACGAAAAACACAAAAAAATATCAAATTTACAAGGGGTATGAATGATTTAGTTGTTTAATAATCATATATAAACAGTGCCCTCTGGTCCCTTATTATTATAGAAATAAGAGAGCATATAGAAACAATATAGCATGGTAGTTATTAAATACTTATGCATCATTTTTATTCCCTTTTCCTTTAGGGGTTTCTGACATGGCGAGCCATTTATGTGATTGTCTTTGATCTCAGTAGAAGTTTAGATTCTGTCGTTCCCCCTGAATCCAGAGACGAGTATTATGAAATGGTATTTCTTGATTTCATTTTATACTGCTTGGTAAAAATAAATTATGCTTTACAGGGGTTAGATAAATGGTAGATAGAGTTGTGTTTCTTTTTGCCAAACATTTGTTATTTGCCGAATTTTAATCTCTAAAGTTTTACAGATTTTCATCATTCATTATATACTCGCGTAAAATGTATTTTTTAAAGTATTAATATTACGATAGCTCTTGTTCATTAACATTTCGACTCTTTTTAAATATAGTTTCAACTACCTGTTTCCTTCTGGATTAATACATGTGTAAATTGTTGGAGCAATTCATCAGTGATATATTAGTTTTTTCTTCTTCTTTTGAGAGCATTGTGTGAGATTAAATTGTTGAAATTTCCATCTCTCTTTGAAAGTCTATCTCTGTTAAAAAAATTCAAGTTCAAGATCCTGCCGATCACTCCCACACTTGGGCATGTCATTATTAAAAGCGATCAACTTTTGAGAAAAAAAATTACCTAACAATTGCAACAGGAGTACTCCAAGGCAGTGTTCTTGGTCCTTTATTGTTTTTGTTGTTTATGCCTCCGCTACAAAGTAGCCGGAGGCATTATGTTTTCTGGTTGTCCGTCCGTACGTACGTGTTTAGGAACGTCCCGTTCTCGTGATCGCGTTATCTCAAGAACCGATTGATGGATTACCGCCAAACTTGGGTCATGTATGTATCTTGCAGAGCTAATGAACTGATTAGATTTTGGGGTCACGAGGTCAAAGGTCAAAGGTCACAGGGCTCATTATGTATGCAAAAATAGCTCTTGATCGCGTTATCTCAAGAACCGATTGATGGATTACCGCCAAACTTGGGTCATGTATGTATCTTGCAGAGCCAATGAACTGATTAGATTTTGGGGTCACGAGGTCAAAGGTCAAAGGTCACAGGGCTCATTATGTATGCAAAATAGCTCGTGATCGCGTTATCTCAAGAACCGATTGATGGATTACCGCCAAACTTGGGTCATGTATGTATCTTGCAGAGCCAATGAACTGATTAGATTTTAGGGTCATGAGGTCAAAGGTCAAAGTCGTGGGCTCATTATGTATGCAAAAACAGCTCGTGATCACACTATCATTAGAACCGGTGGACGGATTACCATCAAACTTAAGACATGTATGTATCTTGCAGAGCCAATGAACTGATTAGATTTTAGGGTCATGAGGTGAAAGGTCATGGGGCTCATGTATGCATATAAATAGCTTGTGAACGCATTATAATTTGAACCGACAGATGGATTACTATCAAACTCAGGACAGGAATTTATCTTGCAGAGCCATGTATATGAAAAATAGCTTGTAATCACGATATTCTGAGAACCCGTTAATGGATTACTATCAAACTTGAATATTAAAAAAATTGCTTCTGTTCTGGTTTGTAAAATCGCTCTATGGCGGAGGCATCATTTTCAACTGCGCGCAGTCGAAGTTCCATCTAGTTTATAAATGGTCTACACTTTGTGTCAGACCAGCTAAATTTTGTTTTATTTGCTGATGACACCAATATATTATTATCAGTGAAAAATGTGCAATATTTAAATGAGGTTTTAAACCAGAAACCGAGTAAAGTTTGCAAATGGTTCACTGCTAATAAACTTGTTGTTAATATGAAGAAAAAAAATTATATGGTATTCGGGAGAAGAAAGGTTGGAGGTGACTTTAATGAATTGAAGGTAAAACTGATAATGTGTTGCTCAACAGAGTTAATTCAACTAAATTTTTAGGAGTTAATATAGATGAGTCCCTTTCCTGGAAAAGTCATGCCAGTTACATATCTTCAAAAATTGCCAGTGTACTGGGAATTATTTATAGTGTAAACAAACTGCTCCCCCAAAATATATTAATGAATTTATACAATACCCTATTCTTGCCACATTTTTCATATGCCGTCTTAGCTTGGGGTGGATGTTCAATTACTTTAACAAACCGTTTGCAGGTTTTACAGAAAAGGGCTGTTCGTGCAATAACAAACTCTCTATATCTTGCACATACTGCACCCTTGTATAAACGCTTGAATATTTTTGTTAATTTGAAATCTATATATTATATGCAACTTGCTCAATTTATGTTTATTTTCAAGAAGAATCAGCTGCCATGTATTTTAAATGAGATGTTCATTGTAAATGCTGAATTTCACTCTTATGAAACAAGAAGTTTAAATAAGTTTCATTTGCCCTCTGTTAAAACAACTTTTCTCCAAAGGAACATTTGTTTTAATGGACCATCACTATGGAATCTACTTCCTAATGATATTGTCAGTTGCTCATCACTTCATTCTTTTAAGTCAAAGTTGAAACAACATTTAATTTCGTATCCAACTCTTAAGACTTAGTTGTGTGGTGTTTCTCACTATTTTTCTTCACATATCATTCATTCCCTCTATATATTGTATTTATTGGTACCACCACCCCACTACTACTCACCTCACACACAGATTTGCTTGTAATATATATATATATATTTTGTATGTGTTTATTGTTTTATTAAAAAAAATTATTATTTCAATATTGTAATTTTAAGCAGGGGATGATCCCTGACAAACCTCTGTGGTTTTTGATCACCCCCTCTGCAGGTTCATCTGTTGTTTTAATGCTTTTATATTTGATTGTAATTTATATTGTCTTTTTATGAATCTGTGGAAATAAATGAAATTGAATCGTAGTAGCTGGTAATGTTTTACTAATGAAATATCAAGGAGTACTGCTATTTCTCCTCCTGTCATCTTCTCATACATCTCATTTGACCCCCATCCTATTTCTGTTAGTATCGCAGAATGTGTTTTTCCTCAATATTATATATTATATTATGAAGTTTTATAAAGGATTGCCACGCTTCAAGCTTAGTTTATGTTGCAATCCTTCTTCGTGATTATTCTATGGTAATATGACAATGTAAGTACATAATTGTGATGATGTACCAATTATATGATTTGATTATCATGCTGTAATCGGTTTGTTATTTTGGAAGATAATGAAGATAAATAAATTAATAAATCATTCAATAAATCATTCAACAACAACAAAAATGAAAATTATGTTGGATGTGAGGAGTGGGATATGAATGCGTTACCCTGTTAGCATGATTACGAAGCATGGTGTTTCTGTGTGTTTTAATCGTTGGCCTTATCATACATACTTCTTTACAATTAAAACACAGGCTACAGTAGGTGCCAAATCAGAACTGACATGTCTAGAGTTCATCAATTTCTGGTTGTGTTCCATCTCCGCCCATGCTGTGGCGCCCTCTTCGGTCAGGAATAAGAATACGTCTAATACCGCCCAGATATCTCCACCAATATTTATCGTTGGAACCCATCGAGAAAGTGTGGAAGGAGATGCAAAGGAGAAAAAGGTAATGGTACATGTATGTTGATAATAAAATAATAATTTTGTTTACCCCAGGAAGATCCATCAGCATCGGCTGTTCTTCCTGACGGTCCTGCAATCTTGCTATCGCCAATAGTATACCCCCAAATGCCGAGATGTGCGCCTGTGCATGCGCAATATACGTATCCAATAGCTATTTTGATCGTGCAGTGATTTCAAACTTGTCTTGTCTTCGGAGCATCTTTTTCCAGGTCGCGCGCTGTTTAGGATTTGTTGGAAATTTTACCCAAGTCACATCTCTCATTCAGGGATATCTCTGAAATTTTTTTTTTGTGTGTGACCAGCACACAGCAGATTCACAGTACATATCGCACCATATTCCAACTGACAACTCAATTTAAAAAAAAATAGATAATTGCTTACGGTATATGGTGGTGTGACCAAAGTTCGCTTACTAACACTAAAAGCGCTTAAACAGGAGAACGATACGCGATGCCTGTGTGGGACTGAGACACTGAAATCCTTGAGCACCGTCGACAACTCCAAAGGTCAAAATGTGACATAAAAATGTGAATAAGCTAGCTTTTTCACGCTTTGTATCATAACAAATTGTGTTTTTTTAATATAAAAATCAGTTTATTAGAGGGATTGACGCCGAAAATAATGATAAAATTTCAATTTTTTACGCCAAAAAATGGAACCTGCGCGCCCGCTTCCACCGCATCTGTGTTTGTGAATTTCGATGATTTACCACAATAAATCAATGTATCTACCTATTATTTGCTAGTTTATCTAAACTACGCCACCATCGAGAACTTTAAAAACGTCACATTCGCGCATGCCCCACCCTCAATACATCGCCTTCCCATGGTTCATGTGCGCAACGCACGCCCACCATTCATCCTCTTTCTATTCTCGCTTGCCTGGTAAAACGACATACAGCTGAGTCACTGCTTTTAAATTAAGGATTTTGTCCTTTTTCGCAAGGCTTAGTTATACGCATTTAATTCCGTCCTCATTTTAATTACTATTAATTTGGTGGTATGGGTTCGCGGTCACATATTTTATTTTAGGCGGAAATTTGACTTTCATTTCTGCCCCGCAATTTCCACTTTCGCAACCGTTTTTGCAGGCTTTGTTACGCCGCTGGGTTAGGGCGTTTAGTTCTGGCTTAATGGCCTTTGTTGGTTGGGATTTTTACGTATGGTTAGGCAGTTAATTTATTCACCTGCCTAAACGTCCCTCCTTAGCTTGTTCCGCTTTGCGACCTTTTGTCTGCTCGTGATTGTTGGGTTTTATTTTCGTGCATGCTGTTTGAGTTTAGTTTGGGAAACATTTTATTTGAAACTGTTTGGCTGGAAATATAGTGAGCGTGGAGTTTATTTCGCTCTCGCTCTCTTTGTCCGGAGTTTCTCTTTGTTTGTTTGTTTTCCTTTTGTATACGGGTACGTGATGGATACTTCGGAACCTGGTACCCGTGCCTCTCCTCCCGCAAGTACAACTTCCGGAGGTGTGAACGGCAAGCCGACTACTCGCTCAGGAGTTAGCTTCTCGGGTGTGTCGGCGGGTAAGCTAGGGAGCGCTACGAGCGTCTCCCGGACAAGTTCGTTACAGTTTGTCGGCTCGACTCCTGTCGGGCTTGGTATTGCATCCACTGTTGGGACCCGTTGTCCCGGCGAGGGGGCAATCGGTTTACCGATCACTAGCCCCCATCGCACACTGGGCACGGCGTCGTCGGCTTGCCGACCACTGACGTTCGTGGCCGGGGAAAGGGTGTCGTCGCTTCTGCGACCACTGACACTCGGACCCCAATCACTGGCTTAGCTCAAGACAGTGATGTGTGCCATTGAGAAATTCCGCTGTACTCGTTGCAGCCTTGAGTCCTCAAGAGCCCGTTCCCTCCCGTCACAGACGAGTTGGGAGTCGTAAGAGACTGTCCGACCGACCCACCCATGGCGTCGACAGTCTCGAGTGTTGACTCGAGTGATCCGCCGCACCCCGTGCCGCCTTGATAACTCAGAAGTACACTCTTGCTAGCTCTCTCGCTCCGCGGGAATACCGCTCACGGTGTTTTGCCAGTCCGGTGACAGGTATCTTGTGAGTAAGGATGTTTTTTCTCTCCTCCCTTTCTAGTTATAACGGGCGACACCATAGGGTCGGCCAGTCATGTAGAAGTCGTCACACTGAGCTCCACCTTTGGGTCAAGCTCTGTGTCTTACGGCTTTGTTGCGATGCAACGACCCGCAAATTTCTTGTTTGGGAGTGGCCCCGGTTTCACCCACGACGTTGTTTGATCCACGTTCTTGAAACGCAAAGATCCCGATCTCACGCTCCCATTGTCTTGATTGTTGAGCCTCCGGCGCAGTGGAGCGGGTCGGACCCGGTCATACTGAGCCTAATTCTGGGCTTACGAAGTGTAGTAAGGCCGCTATGCTCGCTTCTTCTCCCGTGTCTGCGGGTAAGAAGCGCAAGCGTTCTAACGTCCAGCTGGCGACTGGGTCAAAGGTAGAGAAGACTGAGTTAAGTATTACTTCAGTCGGTGTGTTCTCTAGCCGCCCAGGCTGAGCTTCATGGCTTTTGATGCTTTTGGCGACTGGGGATACCAGTAGACCCGAAAGGCATCCTGGGTTCGGGCGGAGGCTCAGCTTCTGCCCCTTCTCGTGCCTCGGCTAGCAAGGAGCCGGCCCTGGTCACACTTGGCTTTGGCTTGTTCGGATTTCGCGGGTGTTGCTGCGTCATCCGAGACACTTTTAGGGCGGGTTGCCTGGTGCTGCTGTTGGCCTTCCACCATGTGCCGTCGGCCTGTTGGTGGGAGTTGAGCCTGTAGCTCCTGCTGCCCTTGACGCTCCTCCAGGTAGGGAGTCGGCAGCTGCTTTGGGTACCTTCCCTCACCCGTGGGGATGGGTGCCCCTAGCCCGTCAGTCTGACTGGGGCTTTTTATCGCGGTTGTCTTCGGCATCTGCAACGGGGTTTCAGTTGAGTTCACCACTCAACAGAAAGGTTTCGACCACACGTAAGCCTTTCGCACCAAGCTCTTGCAGCCTCTGATGCGGGGAGGCGTGGTCTAGTGGTGACCATGCTGAGCCTATTTAGCTAAACCTTCCAGCTTTAGCAAGGCCCTTGAGCAAGCTTCGTCACCCGACGCTTCGGCGAGGGGTAGGAAGCTTGTAGTTGGTATTTTATGAGGTTTATTGTAGCCTTCTAAGGCCAAAAAAAAAAAATCATTTGGTTGTCCTCGACCGCCCGCTCCTCATTTTCGGCCCGCTCGTATTTTTTTTTTTTTTATATTTTTTTTTTTTTAAAGAATATACATTTATTTTGGAACAATTTTAAACGCCAAACATACCATTTTATGCATGTTGCAAGGATCAAAATGTGTCCCGTCGCCAATTTGGTCCTTTTAGTACGCAATTATGTCTTTAATAGAGAAGAGGAGGGAGTTTTCGGCCGGGTGGCAGTTTTCGGTGGGTCCGTTGTATGCGTGGTAAAATCACTTTAAAATACATAGCATAATACATGTACACATAATTATCACACGCATACAAAACATATCAGAGTCACAGGAGAACCACATTTGCAATAGAAAATGTATCCTTAAATATCACATTTTAGCGATGTAATCGGCAGTCCCGCTACCTGAATCTGAAAAATCGAATATCGTACGCGTGTCTGTAAGGAAGATGGGTACCAAAACCTGAGCTGTATTTCAAGTATTTTTCAGATTTAGATCACTATTTTTCGTGTATCGCAAGATCAATAGTGTCTCCCCGCACGTATTAAATCATTGCAGTCGGATCACCACACAGGGATAGTTTTTGGCGCCGCGAGCTCTGGCGTGGGATACCTGCTCCGGCCGCACGAACTAACGACGCGCGGGCGAACGAACGACGCGCGTGCGCGCTCCCTATAGACGTACGTACGTTTTACATACAGACGAAAACTGCCTCGCTATAGCCGAAAACTACCCCCGAAACAGCGAAAATGAAAATGAATATTGACATGGCAATTCATGATTTTTGGTCGGGATTCTTTTTGTGTTTAAATAATAATAATATTGGCTTCATGATTTGAACAAAAAATGAAAATAAATAGGAAGAAATGAGTCCATATGAAGAAGAAAACAAATGGAGAAAAAAAAAAAAAAAAAAATCCGCCCGCCCGCCCCTACTCCAGAAAAGCAATCGAGGACAACCAAACAACTTTTTTTTTTGGCCTAATGTCCAGTCTCAGACTGTGACTTAGACGGAGAGGGCTGTGGTGATTTTTAGACCTCAGCCTGCCATCTCTCCAACCGTTCAGACTGGGCTTCTCGCTGTGTTGAAGCATCTTGGTGGGCGACAGGGTTTACCCTGGTCCCATCTGTCTGAAGCCCAGTTACGCTTGTCTGGTGTAATCTGGTACCCGTGTTAGTTTGGGGACCGTCTTGCCGAGCTCGGCCGTTCAGACTGGGCTTCTCGCTGTGTTGAAGCATCTTGGTGGGCGACA
Organism: Mesocentrotus franciscanus; assembly: GCA_037976565.1. Taxonomy (NCBI): domain Eukaryota; kingdom Metazoa; phylum Echinodermata; class Echinoidea; order Camarodonta; family Strongylocentrotidae; genus Mesocentrotus; species Mesocentrotus franciscanus. The sequence continues at coordinate 11,890,057 of CP137671.1, read as the reverse complement.
GGGTTTACCCTGGTCCCATCTGTCTGAAGCCCAGTTACGCTTGTCTGGTGTAATCTGGTACCCGTGTTAGTTTGGGGACCGTCTTGCCGAGCTCGGCCTCTGAGAGGCTCTGTTCTGTGGCTGGCATTTTCCCTTGGGCTTTTTGGCCGTTGGTGATGGCTAAGCTCTCTTCTCCAGCTTTTTTTGCTACTCCTCCAAGAGAGGAGTGGATAGCTGGATCGGGACTCACCCTTCCCCTCTGGGGTTTGGTGATTTCCCTTTCTCGCAGTTGGCTTCGCCATCTGTGATCGGTTCTCGTTGAAGATAAGCCCTGCGGCTGACCAACCCTTGAGGGCTGATGCGCCGCCTTTTTGGGGGGATTTATCTGTTGGACAATATTCCCCAGCTAACCTTGAGGGTAATCAGAGTCTGTCGCTGATGTTTTGGGCAACGGGCTCCCCGGCGGGTTTCCCGTCTCCGGCTTGTTTCAGGTCAGCGGTTTCGGGTTTCTGTCCCTTTTGCTGCGGACATCTGTTCCCTCTCCCGCTGAGGCCGGACCTGTTGTCCCAGCCTCTGTCAGGGATTCTTTGTCATCGTCCCGTGGTGCATGCTCTCTCTGACCACCGGGACGGTGTCGGGGAGGTTGTTATGACTTCTGGACTCTCTGAGAGAGCCTCGCAGTTTATAGTCCAGAGTCGAAGGGATCCCACGAGGACCCTTTACAACTCTCGTTTGGAGCCCTTCTCCATTTGGTGTGAAGACCTCGGGGTCTCACCCGTAGACTTAGGTAGGGTGATAGCGGATTTTCTTTTTACTTATTTGTTTGACAAGGGTAGAGCCCTTGCCGCTATTCGTGGTTACCGTTCGGCCTTCGCCACCACTCATGTCGGGTCTTTGGACGGCTCGGGGGTTTATCTCCCATTTCTTGTCCAAGTTACTGCGTTCTTTTTTCTTGGAGCCTACTGAAGATTTTGGAGACTTTGGCTAAGTCTCCTTTTGAGCCTATGACTAAGGCGTCGCGTAGTCATTTGGCGGTGAAGACCGTGTTTCTTATGGCGATAACATCTGGACAGAGGAGGAGTACGCTCCATGCTCTGTCTACCTCCCCCGGCCACATCTGGTTGGAGAGGTGGGGCGTTCGGTCGATTCCACGGCCCTCCTTTATTGCCAAGAATCAGTCGGCGTCCTCCAGGCTGGTTGAGGTTTTTTTTCCCCTCAGCCCTCTTTTGGTTTGCTCCTCAGTCACGGAGGACAAGATCTGGTGCCATGTGAAGACAGTTTAGTGGTATCTGGATAGGATCAAGGGTCATCAGAGGGATAATCAATTATTTCTCATCACTCGAGAGCCTTTCTCTCCTGTTCTCGCGAGTCCATTTCTAGGTGGATCGTTGAAGCCATCCAGGGGGCTGGTCCTGAGGCCCTCCTCCCAGAGGGCAGGGCCAGGGCCAGGGCCCACGGTACTAGAAGTGTCAGCACTTCCTGGGCGCTTTTCCAGGGAGTGGGTTTGGACGTTATGTTGAAGGCCGCAGTTTGGCCGTCTCTCAATTCTTTTACGTCTTTTTATCTTAGGAACGTTCCCTCTGGGGAGGTGTTGTTTGCAACCGCGTCCCTAAGGGCGGCTTCGGCTGCCATTGTTCCCCAGTAATCTCCTTCTTGTTGGGGACATGCCTCCCGGTCCTGTCTGTGCTGGTCTAGCAAATAATAGGTAGATACATTGATTTATTGTGGTAAATCCCCTCTCCTTGCACGGCAACATGTCCGAGGCGTTGGCTCTGGCGGCTCGTGAAAGAATGGTGGCGTAGTTTAGATAAACTAGCAAATAATAGGTAGATACATAGATTTATATAGTAAATAATAAAATCAGTTCTGATTTTTCTGATCTATGAGTTTCGTAAGAATACAAATTTAAAAGGGGAAAGTGGAGAGACAAAGAGAGAAAAGAGCAAGAACTCATGTATGGCTGACATATAAAGAGGAGACACATGATAAACTTTTTAAACAAACAAATGACAGATAGGGACTACACTGTCATTATATGTGAACAATGAAAACTATTATCTTTTATTTGCACAATTTAAAGGGATAGTTGAATTCTTGTTTAAAACCACAAATGTCTTTAAAGTGGATGGTTATTGCTCTTAATCTTATTTATGACATTTCTAGTTCTCTTTTAGGACCTAAAATTACAATGAAGGTAATTTTAGAGCCAAAGATGTGTGAAATTTGGCCAATACGATCATACCAGTTCAGCTCCACTTTCAACAAAATACGGTAACAGTTAATTAATTAATAATAACAATACACGGGCCGGCTGGTTGTGCGTATTATAACCAACACGAAAAAGCCAACAAAAATTCAACATCGGCATTGGCTGGAATAAAATGTATAAGGCGCTATCTTGTTTTTCAACGGCTGGTTCAAATTCTTGAATATTTGTGTACCACCACAAATATTAGAAGTCGTTATATTTATGGATATTTCAGCCGTCTCTGAGGTGATTTTGATCAACCGAAGATGATTTTGTCATTTAAATTGTATGTTCTTTCAAATTTGACACTCAGTTCTTCATTATCTCACAAAAAAATATTTTGTTTAGCGCCCTCTGCAACAAAACTCAACCGTCCCTTTAACAAGGGTATTTTTTTCGGACAAAATTTCAATGATAGAGAAAAATTATTATCTATTTCAAAGTTTCAATATAAAGTTCGGCTTCTGATTGAAACTATGCCACTTTTTGGAATGTTTACATATATAAAGCCCACCACAAGAGGGCAGTAAATATTATGCGCGAACTTAGGTCACACTTTTTGACAGACGTCGGAAGTGGTAAGCCTTCCGATTTTCTCGTCTTATCATTGGTTTGAAGTAAATACAGCCTTGGAATGTTATATAATCTGATTATATGATAAATTACGATTCTTATGACATATGGACCATGATATTTGTTGATCTGGAAAGAAAAATATCCGCGAACTTTGGTCACCCCTTCATACTATGAAAAAAGCCGAAGTGAAAGGTACCACCATGCAACTATTGCAATGATATATTGACAGCTAGCCCAGTGACTACAAACTGCCAACTGCCACGCCTCTCTGCGCCCTCCGAATTGGACGGCACAGCCTACAGCCGCACAAAATAGACCGGAAGCGACTAAGTCACCAAGCTATCCCAGAGTGCATTTGAAAAGGGGGCATGAAACTACATCCAGGCATTTGAAGGTATTGGCATAGCGAGAACTGTTATTACCTCTAAAGTTGCTAGGTACCCATTTCCACGAGGGTGAAGAGTGGCAAATGTTGATTAATGTCTTGCCAAAGGACGTTAGTTCCAGGTTGGGATTCGAACCCTCTACCCCTGCATTCTAAGTCGAGTAAATGCCTCAATATGCCACGACACCTCCACCTCCATGATGTGTTTTGGACCGAGAGTGAGAACAAACAGACAATAACATGAAAGATACCGTTAATACTCAATTTACACCAACAAGACCGACACTAGAACGACAAAGATCAAACAAAAAGTACCACACCCTGAGTTAGACTGAAAGCTTCAGTCTCTGATATCGACGGTTGTTCCGCTGAGACTACATCTGGCTAGACCAAGATAAATGAGATGCTATGAGTTTTGTTCACTCTTTACGTCTTCATATATCCATTTTGGCTGCAATATTACACTCCCTGTTATTGTAAAAAATAGCAAAAACAATAGCTTGCTCATTTAGCTTCTAAAATAACTTTTAATTCGAGAAAGACTTTTTGTCAACAGGAGTCGTTGTCAGGTTGACAAATGTCAGTTTTATTCCCCATACAGGCGGTTATTTCTGTCTAACCCTGAGTGGCCATTATACATTGGTCATTCAGATTCAGTTAGGAGTCAGTTTGCCAATGGGATTGGGCTATGGCATTACAACAGCTTGACTAAATATAACTTTGCAACATTTGGATTTAAACTTTCTTGTGAATGGACAGTTTAAAGGAAAAGCTCACCCTTATATTTTTTTGGTTTTGATAGTACCAGAAAATTAGAGAAACGGATCAGTGAAAAATTTGAGCAATATCTGATTAAAAGGTAATAAATTTAAACAAATATTTATTTCATCTGAACAGTATTTTTATGCCTCCGCTACAAAGTATATATAAATTATATTTCCTGGTTGTCCCGTCCGTACGTCTGTACGTCTCGTTCTCGTGATCACGTTATCTCAAGAACCGACTGATGGATTACCGCCAAACTTGGGTCATGTATGAATCTTGCAGAGGTAATGAACTGATTAGATTTGGGGGTCACGAGGTCAAAGGTCACAGCGCTCATTATGTATGCAAAAATAGCTCGTGATTGCGTTACCTCAAGAAACAATTGATGGATTACTGCCAAACTTGGGTCATGTATGTATCTTGCGGAGTTAATGAAGTGATTATATTTTGGGGTCACGAGGTCAAAGCTTAAATGTCACAGGGATTATTATGTATTCAAAAATAGCTCGTGATCGCGTTATCTCAAGAACCGATTGATGGATTACCGCCAAACATGGGTCATATATGTATCTTGCAGAGCCAATGAACTGATTAGATTTTGGGGTCATGAGGTCAAAGGTCATGGGGCTCATTATGTATGCTAGAATAGCTTGTGAACGCATTGTCAATACTGACGGATGGATTACTATTAAACTCGGGACATGTATGTATCTTGCAGAGCCAATGAACTGATAGATTATCATGTTCTCATCTAAAGTGAGGTATGCATGTATAACATTATGACTAAGATGTGCATTTTCTGTTCATTTCACTCTTTTTGTCTTCTAGATTGGCTCTGCCTTTAAGGAGATCCGTGAATTTATCATGAAGAGGCCCTTTGAATGCCATGTGGTCCCCAAGTATTACGCCATTGAAAACAGCTTAGAGGACAAAGATGAAGAGGTACATCACAAATAATCATCAATTATCACAATTTATAGTAACCATGTAGCAAAAGTGTATTACTGATTATCTATCCAATCCAGTTACATCCAATCCAAAAAGTAAAGTGGCTTTTCCTTGCAGTTACAAAGTGCTGCACAAATTGCTCCAAATGTTTGGACCACTTCAACAATAATATATCACTCCAAAAATTTAAGCTAAGCAGTCCATTGTTCTGTAACAAAATACAATCTACACTTTGTATCTTGGCTTGGAGCCATTTGGATGAAATGTGATGGATTTTAAGACTGGGTTTTTTTGTATTGGTCTTAAATATTGTCCCGATTTTTTAACTAATAGTTAGTATGTCATATATTAAGGTGCTCTTTCAAACGCAAAGAGCTGACATACCCATCTTACTTTCCTTCATGGTGAAGTATTCTCAACTGTACATTTTTTCGCATTCAAAAATATTTTGATAATTTATAAATGACTTTAACTGTTTCTTTGAATAATACCGGTTCTAGTGATGTGTTGCCATGGTAACTGCTGATATCTATGACTAAGCTGTCCATTCGAAAATGCTATCATAACTTTTTACACATACACATGCCCAACAAACAAAAAATAGTACAAAGGTTTTGCCACCTCTGGTGGCACCAATATCTGGCCTGGCCAATGGACTAACTGTTAATATCTGACCTTTTACAAACGTAATAAAAGCTGCTCACTCTAAGACCTGATGTTTATTACTTTTGACGGAAAATCTCTATGTTTTGTGATAGTAATCCTAAAATATATCCTCACTCAAAGAATCATATGATTCTATGTTAATTCTCAAAACTTTTTCTATTTCATGCTAGTTCCTAAGAAATTTTAATCTACTGTGCATGAAAGCATTACTTAGGTAGTACATGTGGTTATACTGACATTGATTTTCATCTACTGCGCTTGACGAAAATCAGTTATAGGTATTTACTACATAAAATTAACTGGCATTGATTTAGACAGTAATTATTCCTCTTAGAAAACTTGACACAAGCTTAAGGCTTTAATTGCCTCTGGTAATAATAAAACTGCACCAATATGTTTGTTTATATGCCTTGTGGAAGAGAAATATCACTTCTTTCATTAACCATTGTCGATTCTTCTCCACATGTATGGGCTACATCTGTACAATTATTTCCTCTCTTAAAGTGATATTTTTTGTGAAATAAGCTTAATATTCCTGAACATGCTCAATTTAATTTATCGTTGAATATTTAATGACATTGCCTTAATTATTTTGATAAATAATTATCCACATCTTCGTAACATTTTTCTAAATCTTTCCTAATATTGCTGTGTGATGTAATACCATTGTTAATTTGTTATATTTCTTTTGTAGTTTAAAGTTTTATTATGATGTAAATATCTTATTACTTTGTAAAACAGACAATATCAGCCTTGAGCTGCATGTCACGTTCTGTTTTTTTTTTAAATAATAAACCAGCCAATACTAACTTTCCTTTGTAGCTGGTCGCGTTGAGGAGACATATTGAAAAAGTAGCGATGGAAGAACCTTACATGGGAGAAGAGATTCCACTCAGATGGCTCTTATTTGAGGAAGCTCTAGCTGCAGATAAAATCAACTACATGTCATTAGATCAGGTAGGACTGCAACGTTTATTCTTGCCATTTTCAAAAAATTTCCTCATAGTTATACGTAAAACTCTCATGGTATTGTTGGGAATATGTAATGCTCTATTTATTATATTTATATTCTGTATATGCCCTGTGTAAATTAAATGTAATTTTACTGTTTAGATATTTATTTATTTATTTGATATATACTACTTGTGATGTTTTTAACCAATCATAAGATGATTTTGAAGCCATTTCAGTTTTGTTTTCTCCCAGACCAAGGAACTGACGCAGCCAGTCGGGATGGAATCGGAGCGTGAACTTCTGACGATGCTGACCTTCTACCACGACCTGGGTTATGTAGTCTACTACGGAGGCATTGGAGACCAGCAGTCTCTCCGACGAGACATGGTGATCCTGAATCCACAGTGGCTAATTGATGTCTTCAAGCAGGTCATAACCATCCTGGATCCTGCAAAGAGGGTGAGAAACCTCCTCCTTTACAACTTCACTGACTCTTGCAGCAGTATTAAGGCTGCAGCAGGTTTGTTTTAATTACGAATTGAATGGGAAGTGGACATTAAAAAAAGTAATTGCATACCACAAAGGCCCTATGCAGTCTTTCCTACGAGACATCGTAGGAGATAATAATAATAATAATAGCTAGTTCTTATATATGTGGCTAATTGATGTCCTAAAGCAGGTCATTACCATTCTGAGTTCTGCAGAAAGGGTGAGAAACCTTCCCCTCCATTTATAATAATAATCTGGGTTTATATAGAGCTTAATACATCAACAATGTCTGTATTATTTCCACTGTCATCGGATTCAGACACAATGCATCTATGTCCTTAATAAAAGATGGACAATTTGAAGTACAGTACACTTTTTAAAAATCCTGCGGTAATTTAGACAATGATAAGACATATTATGTATAATATTGAAGTAACAAAGCTATCACTTCACCATGTAGTAAAGGTTTACAATCTATACTCCTATGTCCAGTTTTTCCAACTGCCATTAATATAAGTTGACATTGTGTTTTAACTCCAGGATGGAATCGTGAGTGATGCTTGGACCACTCTTCAGAAGGATGGTATCTTATTAGAGGATAGGTTGATTCAGCACATGAGGCAAGGTTTTTTGGAGCATAAGGAGGCCTTAGTCAAGCTCATGGCCAAGTTAGATCTCATCTGTGAGGCTCCTGTAGAACAACTCCAGCAAGAGCAACCGGATGGAGTCGACACTGAGGTAAATCTCCAGCTAAATGGTGCTCCGACCCGTGCTCCTGCAGCAATGCCCCGGGTTTTATTTAATAAAAAGCATAGGGTTAGGGTTAGTCTGCAAGCACAGACCCTAATTTGACACTTTATCAAAAAATCATTGTGCCTTGAAAGAATCCTAGCCCAGCTACCTACTGGTTGTATCAAGCACAGACCCTAATTGTACACTTTATCAAAAAATCATTGTGCCTTGAGAGAAGCCTAGCCCAGCTACCTACTGGTTGTGTCAGTATAGGGTCTGTACAGGTTTACCAAAACTGTTTCCCACGGCCAAAATCTAGCTCCACCCTCTTCTCCAGGGTCACCTGTGATTGGTTGCTATACAATGTCCATCACCCTCTCTTGGGACTGGCTGGCAAGCTCCCAGTAACAAGATAATTGGGAAGGCAGATAAGATATGACCACCAGTTAAATTAAAACAACACTGGGCCAGACCAAACACCAAGACCAAACACCAACTCTATAGTATTTGTTACCTTCATTCAGACCAAGTTTTGCCCTCTTGGCTTGCTGGATGCAAAATGCAGAAAACTGAAGAGTTATTTCCCTTGTAGATCTATATTAAACCTACTTTTGTTAATATCAGTAAGCTCAGTGCGGCATTGTATCTCTTTACAATCCTGATGAGTAATAAAAAGGGAGATACAGATGCTATAGGCCTACTGGGCAAGACATCTTGAATCAGTTCATTGAACAAAAATCTTTTTTTTTTTGCCCCACCTCCTTTCATTTTGAGTTTGCAGTCACATTTTCGTGTTTTTTTTTCTTAACAAAACTCCCAGCAACCTCCCTCCCCCCATCTATCTCATCCCGATTTTCTTATCTCGATTTTCTTATCTCTCACTCTCTACCTCATGAGAATTTGAAAATGACATATGAGTTGGGTTTTTCTCAAGATTGTTTAATGTTGAAATAAGGTAAATTTTTTTCTCTGAACATTTTTAAGGTAGCATATAATTATAATGATATATTTAGAATGCTTGAGTTTATCCTCAACATTTTGATACACATTGACCACCAAATACCTTTTCTGTCGAGCTATTGGTGAATGAAAATGACAAATCTGTCACATATAGATCAGCATTAAAAGATTTAAATGACAACTGTCCCATTCATTGCAATTTGGAGGGAAAAAATGAAAGTTTTTGAAAAATACAGACTGTGGACAGTGTATACTTCCATCACCATCCATCATCTGACAATAACGGTAGCTCTACTAGGTTTCAGGCTTATATACTAAACTGCTAAATGTCAAAATAAAAGCGAAAATATTAAGGGCAGTACATTCAGAACAGGAACAATGAAGTTACGCCCCCCCCCGAGTGCCCCGACTTATCTACATTATTGAACAAACTAGGGAGCAAAGCGACCGACAGGCAAGTTTTTTTCATTTTTCACCCTAAAAAACTGAATATGTTGTACACTTTACCCAGGAAATTTTGACCTCTGCAATTGAGCGGTAGAGAAGCTCGAATTTTATATATTGATAAATGGTTTTCTATTCACTCACTTCTACAATCGGGAGCAAAAATAACAAAAACCCTTGAGAAATAGTAAAGAAGTTCAGCAAGGCGACTGAAGTTAAGATTTCTTTCAAATGCTGTAGCTTTGCAAATGCTGTTTTATACACTTTATCTTATCTTGGGGGTGCAATATTTAGCAGGAGTCAGATGAAACTTTCACGATAGCGAGCAAAGCAATGATAATTATATCTTTTATTAAAAAATTTTTGAACCCTTTAAGCTATTTAAGAACTGTATACCGGGGACGTGAAATTACGAGATTCTGAAAGAAGATAATTATGCGAGGGCGCAAAGTGACCAAGCTTTAGAAAATTTTCGCATTTCAAACCCTCAAAAACTAGATTACGTGCATTTATCCTGCGGATTTGGGGGCATATAATCCGTAAGGATTAGGACTTTTCTTCACTTTCCCCTTGTTTTCTTTCTCTCCATTGCCTTTTTGCGCCCCCTCCAAGTGCCCCCCCCCCCCTAGATACGCCACTGTGTACGGTGGACATATGTACTTTACGAGAGATGCAAGTGTATGTCTCAACAGTAAGTTATTAATTGACAGTAATGTTATTTTGTCATGAGAGGTTTTCGGGGCCATGCAGATCTGTACAAATTGATATAAAATCTTAAATGATATGATAAACTACTAAAACAGGCATATCAGACACATAATTCATTGCTGTGATCAAAATACTTTGATGTAAATAGAAAATGTATTCTAAAAATCATTCTTAATATGAGAGCATTTCCCCTGATGTTACCTTGCTTGATATTGTTTGAAATGGGAACTGGAAATAAGGTGAGTCACACATTTTTGTTCCACATTAACTCGGCACATACCTCTTCAGTATTGAATGGAGTAAGATATGGTAAGCCTATGAATAATAACAATATGAAAATAATCTTCTGACTTTGGGAATTTCAGTTGATTTGAAAAAGAGTTACCAAGAACCGTTAATGGCTGAGAATGTATTTTATGAATGAGAGGGATAAAAATCAAATGTTGTAACACTGTTAATTCTACTTTGTATTGATATCATAAAATGCTCAATAGTTGTCTTACATGTGAAACAGGTGTACTTGTAATATCAACAATTCCAAATCCCTGTTGTGGCCTGTATTAAAGAATTCATCAATTCTATGAGGACAATAATGAGAGATTTGTTTAAGACAGTAACCCCATCCATACTGTGCCCAAATTGTATGGCATCTTTAAAGCGGGACTGCACTAGTTCGGCCAGGGGGATTAGAGGGATGGCAGATGGTCGTCTCATCAACTCAGCTCTCAATTAACATAAGAAAAAGAGGATTGGGGGACCAACAGGCACCGATTAGGCATTGTTTTCTATATAGAGGGAGCAAGTAGCTACACACGTAGTACAGAGGCCCTTTAAAGCGTCCTAATTTTGAACATCTTATACGGCCCCTAAATTTCAAAGCGCATCAGAAGAAGCCTAACTTCAGACTTGCATAAGTCATTGTTCACAGTGAAATAATAAGGTCTACGTACATTTGATGACAGGGTTTATCGTCAACAAATTGTATGTAAAATTGTGTGACATATTTTCTGTATATCAGACCTCTGCAGTACATTTGCTTATAATTCAAACAGCACTCTTTGTGTCCTTTGGATTTAAAAGCAAGACGTACACTCTGTTTTGCTCTTATTCAATGTTTATTTGACTATGCTAACCCTGCATGGTATAGTAACATAAACAAATCAGATCAAAAGAAGTTGAAGATTATACAGAACAAAATGGTGAGATTTATCAACTGTTCTGGTCCAAGAACTCATGTTGGCTACTGCGAACTTTCTAAAGCTGGTTTTCTTGAAGTCGACCAAAGATCACAACAACTCGTATTGCATCACGTGCATAAAATTTATCATACTAGGTCGAATCATTATATTCGATCCAACTTCGATCTTGTTACTGACGTTCATGATTATAATACAAGAAATAGCCGATTCAACTTTAACTTACCAGAAAGAGTAGGTAGTATTGGAAATTCGTTTTATTACAATGCCATAAAACATTGGAATTCCCTTCCCAATGGTGTAAAGGAAATAGAAAACTATGCTCATTTTAAGAGGAAATTAAAGGAATACCCAGTGGCGTAGACAGGTTCGTACACCTGGGGGGATGACTGGGCTGCCAACGCTAGTGAGGGCGCGAAGCGCCCGAGCGAGGGAGCGAAGCGACCGAGCGGGGAGGGTGTGGAGGGGGTGTCCCCTCCCACGGTAGGGAGCTTTTGCAATTTTGAACTTGAAATCGTGCAATCTGATGCATACTTAATGAGGTAAAATAACACACACAAGCGTGCACGCACACACACACATACTCACACACACACACACACACACACACGCACACACACACACACACACATACTACGCCTTGAATGGACAGACATACATCGACAAGATCTACACACCGTGGCATACGAATACAGAATGGACTGACACATAGTATTGCATATTGAACCACACTACGTATTTATTTATCTCTGTGAATTTTGCTGTTACACCTCTTCAGAAAAAAACCAATGTCAACTGTGTACACGCAGGTATAGTCTTTGTTGTCTTGATAGGGGTATGTGGTTATGAATGAAAACAGCCTCTGTGGCCATTTGTGAATAGAACACATAAACAACAAACAAATAACGATTAAACTTTGAACAATATGTCTGTTCATTATAAAGCATAATGAATACGTACATACTATGCTTTTTTTTACCTCAATGAAACAGGCATAGTATCCATAGATGGATATTGGCTGGCGGCTCATTAACATACAGATACAAAAAACATAAACAGTATCACAATGATCCATGGAGTAACAATACTGCTTTGTAAGTTTGTGAAGAAATCGGAACCATAACGGCATTGCATCGTTTCAAATTAGGGCATTATTTACTTCTATTTGATCTCAGTCTTATGATAGTAATAGTAATAATAATAATAATAATAATAATAATAATGATAATAATAATAATAATAATAATAATAATAATAATAATAATAATAATAAAACAGTGGTTATCTTGTGGTTTGCAATCTTAGAGGTATCTTGTGGTTATCTTGTGGTTTGCCCCATTTGAACACGCAAAACTCGTGGTTATCTTTTGGTTTCCACACCACGAGATTGCGCGCACTGCAAAATATGCGCGATTAATCTTGTGGTTATCTTGTGGTTTCCAAACTACAAGATAACCACAAAATACTTGTAAGATTTTCTTTTTTTTACCGTCTGAATTGGCTTTCACCGTGTGAATGCGGCTAATAACAATAAACACAATTACAATAATGATGAGGATTATTATTATCATCATCATAAGTATTATTATTATTAATATTATAATTGTTATCATTATTATTACTATTATTATCATCATTATGACTTATTAAGTAAGCAAATATCATTCCCCAAAACCTGGGGGGATGATTGTACATGCCATCCCCCCACCTTGTGAGGTGGAGGATGCATCCCCTCATCCCCCGTTGTCTACGCCCCTGGGAATACCTAATACTTGAGAGTCAGAGAAGAGAAGTGAATGACATGTTATATGATTGAAATTTGTATTCGTCTGCCGGTTCATACTTTTTCATTTTGTATATACTTATGTTTTTGTACGTTATAGAAATTCTACAAATTCATCATTATTTTCCTCTTCTTCCTCCTCCTCTTTTCTTCTTCTCCTTCTTCTTTTTCTTCTTGTACTCTTTATCATTTCCATCATCAGTTTAATGTTGTTATTATCATTATCTTTAATAAGTAATTCTTTTTATGGTTCTTATCTGTCTGTAAATATTACTATTTTCACTTATTAATTTTGTACATGTCTGTAGGGGACCCCACTGGAAATAAGCTCTCGAGCTTTCGTGGGTTATCCTGTTCAAGCTGACTTATTTCTGATCTGTTATTATTGTATATGTTGGAAGCTTGTCGAATAAAATCAATCAATCAATCAATCAATCAATCAAATAGTATTTTGGGAAGATACAAAGTAGTGCATTACAGGTGCTTATTTGTACATGTATCTGCGGAGTGCGGATATCCAAGTGAAAACAAAAAAAATGTGACCGACTGCATGTAAAAATGTATATTACTTTAAACTGTATCATACTGTATGTGCAAGAAAACAAAAGGTTCATACTAGACAAATGTACCTTCATGATTTGTTGCGCGTATTAATGTTTATCAACTGAAATCGTGACTTTAATTAAGCTTCCACAAATTGGCATCTAAATTATTATTCACGTACATTATGTCTGCACTGGGAAGGATATTGTGGTGAAAATCCCTCTAGATGGATTAATTTCTATTTCTCGAATTCCTGCTTATAATTGCAGTTTCAAATTGGAGAGGATTTTTATTGTTAGTCGGTGGCTCAATTGAGTTACACTGTACTACGTCAATACGTGTATTGTCACTGTTGTATGTGTATAAAAAGGGGTTAGGAAATTACCCTGTGACCTGTAGAGGGCGGAGTGCTGAGACAAGCCGGCACTCTTTGCTTGGCCCTCTCACAGGTGCGTTGACCAAACTTGAACCACTGTTATGTTTAGTAAATATTAATGTTGTTATGCTTAATATGTGTAATGTACATATGTGTATTGTGTTAGAACGATTTGAGTGATTATTTTGATGTATTATATGGGTTGATATGATTATATAGAAAGCGAGGATTTAATGTTAAGATGTGTGATGCTTAGCGTTATGATTTGTTATATGCATTTACATTGTAGTACATGGTGATGTACACTAATAAGTTGAACGCGCGGTACCAAAATTGGGTGTATAGTGCGTGCGCGCTAATGTTGTGCCTGGTCCCAGGGCCAGGACCAGGACCAGGGCTACGCTCTTATTGTGATGAGTAGAGGTCTTGGTTTAGGAATGAGGTCAGTGAGAACGGTAGGGAGCATAGAAAAGAAGTGCTTATAATAGAAGTTGAATGTTTAAAAGTATTGCATGTTGTTTGTATTTTGGTTTGCTAAGGGGATATTAATTATGGCACTTCAAACGGTGGTGATCGAACTTTGTCTGACTATGTAGCCATTCGCGGGTTTTTAGCGCCCTCTATCATTGTAAACCTTATTTCTCATTTTGCAGATTGCTATAAAAGAATATTGTTACATGTTAAATTGAGATGGAATAATAGTAAGAGCAATGTTTAGGGTTAGACCAGGAGATTGTTGGAGTTTGTTTGGAAGTAAGAAAAGTATGGAAGATAAATATTTGAATTGGATTGGTTGATGAAAGTTGTATTTGATGCAGATCGATATAAGGAGATTTATAGTTTCCAGGATTTATCAATGTTTCAGGTCTTGGAATATTCTGATATTTAAAAGCAGAGATATTTTGTCTTTGTTCCATTATTATGATATTGTTAGTTTCATTATTCATTCTATAATATGTGCTTACTGTGAAAAGGGGGAACCAGGATAGCCCTATTTAAGTTTATGTTAATAGGATGTTTGCATTGTCTTGATATTGCAATGCACAAGTTAAGGTATCATTTATTGAACAAGAATTAAGTAGTGATGTTGAGGTCACATGATAAGGTTATTAAACCTAGCTTGGTGTGTTAGTGTATCCAAATATGTGAATGTGTTGCTTTATATGAGTTTTATATTGACTGTTACTTATTTGTTTAAGTATTTGGGTCAGGTATTTACCTTTGTTAATGTTGAGAGTTTCAGCTACATTGTACTGTGGCAATTGGTTTTTAAAGGGCAAATTTACTCGTTTTATATTTGATAACATGACATGTTTTGGGGAATGCATGATCTCCATGATATATCGGCATTATTATGTGATATACATGTATGTAATGTGTCAGTTACTGGTTACTACTAATAAAGACTCTTTGCTTGGCCCTCTCACAGGATCTGTCTGTCATTGATTTCGAGTTCTCGACCACCTCACATATGTATTGAATGAATGAAACTCCAGTGATCAGCTGTTCGATCAGCTGAACTGTGGCCTATATTTCCGATTAGACTGAAATACTTTCTTTATCTATTTAGTGCGTACGCACCATAGAGATATATACTTAATAAGGCTAGAGTGCGGACTCGTCATACGCGCCCGTGCAAAGCTCTGCGCGGGCATGGAGGGCGGTCCGCCATTACTGAGAAGGGCAAAACATCGAGAAATACCCGGATGTCCCATTCCAAACTGTAGTACTGATATGCAATGTGAAGCTTCATTTTTGGGGTTGATTTATCGTTTTTCGAGTATGAAACGTTATAATTGTGTATTTTGCATAATGCATGAACCCTACTCATGCCTCAGTCATGGTGACTGGTGTAGGTCAAGATTAATTGCGGGTGTTATGGTGAGGTAAAAGGGATACAAAAAGCTATTTATATCGCAGTATATCTTCAATATGTCTTTCTCTTTGTCAATCTACATCAGTTCGTAATTTCATCCAAAGAAAATGGTGTTTTATTTTATACTAGTCAAGAAATATTTTTGAATAAATGAATAATTTCTCAGAATTAAACAAAGTTTTACGCATAAGGGCCAATGTCTTTCTAACTCAGTTATTGGGACTGACAGGAACATAAGAGCCAGGGTTTATTGATTTAAAACGCTTTAAAGGTAATATATTCATTTTATGTTTATGGCTATTATAAACAGATTGATACTTATAGATTTAGGATAGAGATGGGTACGTAGATAGCTAGACACATAAATAGATGGATAGATAGATAGAATATAGAAGGATAGGTAGATAACGGAAATGCAGATATAGGACGATACTGAAGATAGGAAGAGGGGGAAGGAGAGAATTATACACATTTATTTAAGAAAATCATGTTAATATGTTATTTACTCATCAAATCATTCATTCATCCATCCTTCCAATCATTCTTTTTCTTCTATCACTCATTTTATATCAAATTCACACCTTATGTCTTTCACCTATTCTCTAGAAAATTAATGTCTGAAAGAATAATTCAATTCTTTGCAGTTCACTAGAAATATATATAAATATTTTTTAAAAACAGCTGATCATTGATGTAATAATTATTTATTCACACTTTTTTCTCCATAAATAATATTCTCCTTGATACAGTGTATTTCTTATTTTCTTCATCAACCAGTTTTTAGAGAATTAACTTATGATAATTTGATTTGAAGAAAAAAATGAATAAATGAACCTTTTATTACCACAAGTGTGTTGAATATTCTACAGCATAATAGGCATTTAAGTTTTGACATTTTATCGGACATATATACTGCTATGATACATCACAATTGAAAGGACAGACATTGCAAAAACAACATCTATGATTTTAGCCCCAAATTTACTAATTACAAAGACATTTCATCGAGTAATACATGTATGCAAACCAGAAATAGTAATTGAGCATATATATTCCAAGTCACCTGTATTGCTATGAAGAACTATAATTGAAGAGACTTACATCTCAGGATACTGCAATACACTATTCAGTGAAACCTAATGGTAACAAGGTCTTTTGCCATCATTATTCATCAGGTATAATAATAATTTTGAAACTGATTACCCCTAAAATTTACACAGTAGATACTAGATAGCCAAAGAGTGGACAATCTTATGGGTTTACATCTAGTGACATTATTCCATATAATTGTTCTGTTATCAAATCTCTTCAAAAGAAGTTTTCCACTTTGGGTCAAAAATTCAAACCTATGTACAAAAAGATCTATGGGTGTGTATAAGGTGTGCAATAAGACAAAATTGGGGTTTTCTGTAAATGCGTTCTCTCCAAAGTTGTGTTGAAGTGGGTCAAGCTGGCCTTGGCTAATGAGCTTGCTTTAGTGGACTTCCTGCAAGAGAGTCCTGGTTTTTCATCTCTCCTCTTTCCGTTTCACCACTTTAAGCTGTTTCTTGGCATCCTGCAGTTGCTGTCTGGTTATCTTCAGTTTCTGATCAATTCGAATAGAAAACGAATAGTCATGTTCTTTTGTAATGTCATAGGGTTTCTTTGGAGGCACGGGAGCACTTTCGGATGTTGTACATCAGCATCAGCATCAGTGTACGCCTGTACGGAAGAAGAGGTAATCCTGTTGAATCTTCCGGTCGCTTCGTGCTTGGTTTTGCTGGGAGTCTCTTCAAGCCATGGGTCTGTTTATAAAGAGGATGTCTAGGAAAGATGGTAGGCCCAAGGTCTCTGAGCAAAAAAAAAAAAATGTTGGCACCCGAAAAAAAATTTTTCCCTACGGGAAGGGTTATTTTTTTTTCACCGCCACCTCCCCCCCCTTGGGCGCCAGGGGAGGGGGCCCAACTTCTTTTTTTTTCAAAAAAAGGGTGTTTTTACCTGTTTTTTTTTCTAGGGGAGGGGGCCCGGGCCGCGTAATTTGTTTTCCCACCGCAGTTCTGGACCCCAGTCTGAACTCATTTGCATACAGCCAATCAGAGCTCATCTAACAAGCTTTACGCATGCTAAATATTTTACGGATGCGCTAAGCTCTTTACACACAGACGACAGCGCCTTGTCTATGTCAGCATGGTGTACGTGCATAGCCATGGCTTGCAAATGTTTCATTTGTGCTTGTCTAGCATGTCTATACCTTTAGCAAATTTATTATAGATCTACACCTCTAATAAAATTGCTGTGAACAATTATTACTTAGCACTAATTATCATGCTTTATTTATATTTTATTTTTTACTTCTTTTACTGAGAACTATGAACATCACAGCAATTTCATAAGCTGATATTATTATGCCTTTTACCAGTTTTAGAGGTGTAGATCTATAATAAATTTCTCAACCGTAAAATCTTTATGGGGGAGTTGTTCTGTATGTAACAAGAATATTATCCTAAGGTTGCAAAAAAAAGCAGCAAGAATTGTTGAAAAGAACTTTGAATTTAATGAAAGTGGTCTTGATTTTATCAAAAGATTGAAATGGCAGGTATTAGAAGAAAGACGTAACTATTTTCTTGCTTGTACATTGTATAATTGTATCCATGGCTACGCTCCATTACGTTTGTGCAATGCTATTGCCATGGTATTTGATCGGCATCCAATGAATACAAGATTAGCTAACTCAATGACTGTTGTCCTTCCCAAACCTAATATTGAAATTTGTAAGAATAGTCTATGCTATGCAGGCGGCAGTATGGAATAACTTACCCTCTAATCTACACAATGCACAATTCATCGACTGTTTTAAAAACATGCCATAAGAAAACCTATTTCAATAAATTATGAATATTATTATCGTAGCTAAGTTTAGTTTGGTACTTCATGATCATTATTTTGTAGTGTGACAGAATTTGATTTTAAATAGATTAGTTGATTATTTGATCCCATAATTGTGTTTTTATATATTTAAATAAATATCATGTAATTTCTACTTGGTTTCTACTTAAGATTGTGGTCGCTAAATATTTTTATCATGACAGTTCTGACTATATAATTATGTATGATTAATTTATTTTGATGTTTTTAACATTCAGGACCAGGATGTAAACCGCTCCTCTCTGATCTTGTTATCCTGATGAAATATGTTCAAATAAATAAATAAATAAATACATTTAGAAATGAGTCCCTAGATATATAGTGGCTTCGATGACGATAAGCCTATCTTTGATTGCTAGAGTAACTTTAACTTAGTGCTAAGTAATAATTTTTCACAGCAATTTCATAAGCTGATATTATTAGAGGTGTAGATCTATAATAAATTTGCTAAAGGTAGACATGGTACACAAGCACAAATGAAACATTTGCAAGCCTATGCCATGGCTATGCGCACACCATGCTGACTGACATATAGACTGATATAGGCGCTGTCGGTGTATGTGCATGTGTACGTGTGTAATGAAAGAGCTTCGCACCGTATATCCGCATCCGTAAAATCTTTAGCACGCGTAAAGCTTGTTATTGACAAGATGAGCTCTGATTGGCTGTATGCAAATGAGTTCAGACTGGGGTCCAGAACTGCGGTGGGAAAACAAATTACGCGCCCGGGCCCCGGCCCCCCCCCCCCCCTGGATCCGCCACTGTGCATCTGGCCCCTCTGACTGCCTCTATACATATGGGGAATGTCAACAAATGTCAGTTTTATTAAAGAATGACCCATACCAGACGGTTATTTCTGTCTAGCCTGGCTTTGCCTTTCGGGCTTTACAGTTTAGTTAAAATAGACTACCCCAGTAGTCTAGACTTCTATAAAGTTGACATTTGATTTTTATCTTGAATTAGTTGAAATTAGATAAGACAAAATTAATTATATATTCTACTATTTCTAGACTTTTCGTTAATAGAATCAAGATCATGGAGTTAATATTTCCGAGTTGGAATCTCAGAGTGTCAACTCCAGCGCAGCGGAATTTTCCCATCACCGTCCCCAGATCCTTAACCCATGCATATGCCTGCGCCAGCCCGACGGTCGTGGACTGGCGCGCTCCGCTGCTGCAGGGACGTTAGCTGCGGTGGCTTGTCATGAGACAATACCCGAGTACAGTCACTGATAAACTACATTTTTAGCTCTAAAATCCCCTTAATAATCAACATAACATTAAGAACTTACTTGTGAAAGAATATGCAGTTCCCTTTCTTTCTTCGGTACGAACAACCAAATGCAACGCACGAACCTGGCTTCTCCTAATTTTCCCCATATGTTGTGCACAGTATCTTGTCGGGTCGTCCGTTTTTCTGCCCTCCTTAGTAATGGCGGCCAATCCTCCAGGTCGGCGCAGCAATTTGAGTGAGTACGCCCTCTAGTGTTAGTAAGTATATATCTCTATGGTACGCACAGATTTAAGACTGAGAAACTAGTGCAGTCGCGTAGAATTCTCGACTGCGCGTATACTATCACCTGAAAGTCGCATGAAGATTACTACGGCAGATTATATATATGGGACCGGTAAGGTAATTTTTGTGTCGATAAAAGATATTTGATTGAAATAAGACAAAAATAATGACTCACAGTATGTGTGATTTCATTGGAAGTTGTTTTTATTGACATTTATTTCATTCATTCATAAAATACAGTGCAATATGTGTTATTTACCTTAACGCTGGGACAAGTTCCCGTGAAGGATTTTTGGTTTCTACCACTGCGTACGGACGGTGCGTGCACAGTTGTTTTACGTTACGGCCTATTGAGGTTTCGTGCGTAAGCCTTTTTGTACAGGAATACGCGGGAGACACAAATTTTTTTGGGCCCTAAAAAGTATAAATAGGGGTGCCTTTCGCCAGATTTGGTGACTTGTTTTTGAGCCGGAACGGGCGGAACCTTCACCCTTCTCTTAAAGACCTGAAGAGTTACAGCTAGTACAGTACAGTTCCCAGTTCTTATATAGACTTGAGCATATAGCTTTGTGAGTACTTCTTATCATTAATAGATAATACTGAATTCAATTCAAGGGTTTACAGTGAGATGGTTTATTCTATTTTTGGAACCAAATTGGGATTTTCGTCACCTTTTGGTTAGTGACGATTTTGGCATCTACATGTAGACTACGTCTCGTCACCAGTACGGTTGACTGCAAATTTATTAAACATTTTATAGCGTTTGGACAGCAAAACAAAGTCTCCCTCTTATTTCTATAACAGACTTGAATTAAATAACAGGTCTATGAAAGATTGTGGAATTATTTATGTATTTTTGAGATATTTATTGACATTTTTGTACGGTCATTTCATGCTCAGAAATGGTATGAATGTGAAGTGATTGGAAATTCTTGGAATTTATTGTCTTTCTGGAATTCAATAGATGGAATATTTTTTTTTTATTTAGAAAACATACAGCTATATAAGATCATTCATGAATACAATAATATTTTGAATGTAGTAATTAACAACATTGGTACTTATTTCTTTCTTATATTTTCTTTCATACATGTAGTAAACAAGTAACCACCATGAATGCTAGGGCGCTAAGATCAGGGGTTACGTAGTCAAGCATACACCCATAATTTTGTACATAATTTAGTGATTTAATTTACATTTATATATCTAGATCTATATTAGATTTATATTTAGGCTAATGAATTGTACTTAGGAATTACATTGAACAATTATAGATTTGAGACGTGGTGCAGCTACATGAATATAGCACGATATGCATAATTACTTTGATGGCAATTGCTTGTAAATAACTAAATTTAAATCGTTATTACATTGTACATAATTACCTATAACTTAAGACTTAGGTAAACAATTTTTATACATACATATCGTAATGTACTTAAGTAGGTATAGACTGAAGTAGAACTGGTAGCCATAATTTAATGAATTATGCTAGTATACAGGCATAAAGGAAGTTATTAATGTGTCCTAGATTATGACATAAGTTTTACGCACTTAGGTAAGACTAAGTGTTTGGTTTTGGAAGTTGTTCTTGTTTAATGTCCACTCAGACAGTTAGGGACGTGGTTAGGATTTTGTATACAGTCCTAATGCTTAGTTGGGTACCGTGAGATAATATTCTTGAACCCGTAATAATTAGGGGCCCAGGTGGGTCACGATGCCTTTTATTACATAAGGCGCATTTATACTGTCAAATACCTCATTTTGAAAAATCGCGATTTTTTGTGCACCCGTTTACACTTGTGCCGAAACATCACCGACTAAGCTGCTCAGCGATCTTTTGGCGTGTTTTTGGTTGGTAATGCGCATGCGCGGTCTTCCCAATACAAAATGCTCGATCCATACACAGCGAGTCCAGCACAACAGTCATGCACGTATAACGGTACGTGTGACTACATGGACTACATGTTACCGCACGTACCTCTACATATGGGACTACATACGCTTCCGTGAATGTTTCGCCATGGGTTCGTTGATGACATTGCCTTCGATTTATTCCCGAAACAACCGTGGGACATAGAATTATGAGAAGATATTTGGAAGAGAGCTTTGATATACTTTGATTTATCACGTACGAAAGTATCGAAATGGCCTGAAACGTACCCAAAATGAATTTGAGACGATTTAGAGCATTTTAAAATTTTGCGCGCGCGCTAACGCGCGGACGTACGCATACGCGCGCGTTTTTTGACCTGAAATTGACCGGACGGACATTGACCTTAATCCTGATAAATATGAAAAAGAAATGACTTTTCGTTATGAAGATATGATCATGAGTTGATTTTCAGAAAAATTCACAAAATGGCGCCTGGATGACGTCATGAAGACTTGATGACCTTGAAAATGTTCCTTCACGTCTTATGACAATGACCTATGACTGTGGCAAATTTGAAAGAAATTGACACAACCAATCTTGAGTTATCCTATACACAAAAAAGGGGTTAGAAATAAATAAAAATAAATAAAGAATAAAGAATGATAAATAAATAAAGAAAATTCTGACGAAAACAGGTGATCTGTCGATACCTACAGACCACCTAATAAAGATGACTGCTAAATAAGGCGATTTTTGCCACAGTTCGGTGTGTTGTTGAGCCATGCCGCCAAAACATTGATCACGTGAATACCGGTTGCTAGACTTCACTGTCAGACACTATTGAGTGACTGACTGGCTTTTTTTCATCTTTGGTAATAACAAACATAAAATGAGCTGTAAAGGGTACATGAGCATTTTTCTACATCAATAACCCACTTCTTGTAATGTCCAAAATTAAACTGATTGAATCTTTGCGCAGCATAAAACGTACGACCATTCGGTACAATGGTCTGAAAAATCAGACTATTACTTACTGGCTCTATAGCTCCTAAGTCGATTCGACAACTAATAGTCCTTATTTTCCCACTTAAAGACATTTTCAAGCCCCCTTTTTTTAGGGAAGTTCTAAATTAGTATTGTCTTTCAAATGCTGTTGGAATTTAACCTTTTCATTTTTTGGCCTGCAAATGGTACATAGTACCTTTAAAGTAGAAGTCAATACCTTAAAATGGTGCATAATTTTTCAAATAAATAAACCCTCTCAAAACGAGCACCCAAGATTTAGAACATTGCCGAAGCAGATTTAAAGTTAGGGAGAAATGGGCCACTATTGAAACGCTGTAAAATGATTATTTTCATTTAATTTTAAAAAAATATCATATTTACATGTACACATGATTTCTGACACTCAAAATTACAGAGAAGGTACATTTAAGATACCCTCATTAGGAAATACCAAATCCTGATTCTCACATTTTGAACAAAATTAGACTATTTTAGCTAGGTAAAAGAATATAACATAACTAAGTCATCCGATGGTAAAGAGGAAACTACTAAAGATGACATTTTAACCAGGCAAGTGGAATTTTACTACTCTTACTTACAAAGTAATTACAGCAAATATACATTATCTTGAACACAAGTTAGTTTCAGCACACAATGAAAGATTGCACTAAGTGAATACATTTTAGCAACATGTTTGGCATCAGCAAGTGAACGGATGAGTCAATAACTCAACATTTTAATATTTAATAGTAATAAAACTTCTATATTCCAGTTGCAAAAAAAAAAATTGTAACATGAAAACAATCTTCTTCCATCAGCTTTTGTTTGAAGAGCACAATAAACAATGTCATTTAAAACTAGTGAAACTGGCAGATATATGTGAACCAAAATTGAACAGCTTAAAGATAAAGTTAAGTTCTGGTCATGCAATTGCATTGTGAAAGAAACGTTGTGGAATCGATCAGGAAAGGTTGATCATCTGGCATATAAAAGTATTGGTGTGTACTGCAAGGTTCTGGAATCATCAAAATGATAAGAAATTTGGCCCAGTCTTGGTAAAGTTACAAGCACTGTACACAGAAAGATGTAAATATGGGACTACACAAACATGTGGCGTAAAAATCGAACCTCAATTTTATAATGTTACATGCCATATTTAGAATATTAAGGCATTTGAAGATCCATGCTTTTCAGGGAACATTTTTATCCGATGTTCTTCCACACTTGCATAATGCAATGATAAAGCTCACAAATTATTTTTCACCTCTTCCCAGAACTCAAACTTCTCTCTAAACATGAATACCTAAATAGATGGAAAGTCTCAAACACTCGCAAAATTTGGGGCATATATACATGTATATATATATATCAGTTGTGTAAACAAAATTATTATAATGTAAATCTAATCTGAATGAAAGATAATCGTAACACCAAAACAAGCATTTTTATTTTTTTTTGCTGATAAAATACTGGTAAAGCTGGCAGATAAATGTGAACCATTATTGAACAGCTTAAAGATGACTATAAAGTGTTACATCATACCAGTAGCAAGGCTATCTGACAAGTTTCAATGAGATGTCATGACAAAAATAAATAGTCTAAAAAAGAATTCTTTAAAATTGTGTATAAACGAATACATGTGAAGGCAAAGGTATACAGTTTTTACTATACACATAAAGAAGTTCACATCCATAACAATTTGATAAGTGTTAAAGTGCAAGTCCACTCCACTGAAAAGTTGAGTCAATTAGATAAGGCCCAAAATAACTTGGTTTTGGAAAATGGTGCTCAGACTTATTTTTAATAATTTTGTTTAAACGCCATCTGTACTAGTTTGGCCAGAAGGGATTAGACCACACAGCGAAATCACTGACAGGTGGCTATCTCATCAACTCAGCTTTCAAATAACATAAGAAAATAGGATCATCGGGGACCAACAGGCACCGATTGAGGAATTTTTCTATATAGAGCGTGTAAGTAGCTACAAGTAGTGCACTAAGGCTTTAATGAACAAATAAAAAGTTAATGATCGAGCTGGTTCTCCTCACAATGCATTGCGCAACATTTTTTGTGACGTAGAGTCCTCACAACACAAGACAGAGACGTACAGTATACGTCACATCTGTGCGGCAAATTTAAAAGTTTTGCTTGAAATAACCAAAACAAAAATCGCTCTTAAAAATCACCTGATTGAAGCCGTTGAGATTTTCTTGGTAAAAAGCTGTGTATTGAAGATTAATTTCTCAGATTCTTGCTGAATGTTTGTTGGTCGGCATAACTGGCATAATTTTGAAAAGCTTTCCACTATAGGGATCCCATACAGATGAATTCTGACACTCTCACCCATGTCTTGCATAATTTCCTTGATGTGTGTTGGACAGTTTAGTCTTACAAATTAAGACTGCATGTTCACTGGAAGACGAGGGTGCCAGTGCCACACAATCCACGTTGATGACTTTCCCGCAGCCGAAGATACCCTGAAAAATAAATAAAAAATTAGCACGGTGTAGTATTCTATTATGCTCTCAATCGAATCTAGCGAAAATTATAAATTAAACGTGGCATACACTCTACAAATGAAATTCATATAAAAACTACAACTACAACTGTACTTACATCCTTTGCAAATTCATGACATGAGATGCCCGAATGATTGTACATGTATGAATTATGATGACTGATGAGCCTGCCCTCCCCCCACTCAGTGTTATTTAGTGTACGCGTATGCATGTCCCCCCCTTGAAAGCACCCCCTATCTCCTGTGTGTAATGTCAATACGGGCCAGATTTTTTAAAGCACCCCCTATATCTGGTGTGTATATAAGTCAATATACGGCCAGACTCACGCTTCGTTAAAAGTAGCCCAGAGCCCGTTTATGAAAACGATTCAAACAGCGCTGTTCACTCGAAATTGCTGAATATGCATGAATCGAAGAGACAAAGCCCTTCTCAACCTCTTGCATATTCAGCAATTTAGAGCGAAGTAGCGAACGGCGCCTTTATCATGAATATTAATATTTGCTCCGCCACTAGTACCGCGCATGCATACTTTCTCTTCGCCATGTTAAATCGACGATACAACATGGATGAATCGTCTGGTTAGGACAAAGAATCACCCTTTTTCCCAACGAAGACTTCTTCAAATTATAATTTCAAGTGGTTGGAAAGATGCCCAAAGGAGTAAAAAAAAAAAACATTGTAAGTCAAAGTTGTAATTAGACCACTAGGCCCTACCTCTTTTTTAGTATTTACATTGCGAAAAACATGTGACCCAACCGGCAACCCGCTCAGCCGCTGTTTGAATCGTTTTCATTAACGGGCCACATCTGGAGCTCCGATGCCTTTGGTATCGGCGTCGGAGCTCCATGGAGTTACTTTCATAGATGCAGTATTGTACAGTAGGGAATATAATCTAGTAAATCTACTATCATCATCAATTGCGATCCGTTTGGATTTTTTCATGAACCAAATTTACAAAAAATCAAAAGTAAGATTTAAGAATAGATTAAGAATGAGATTTACTTAATCAAATTTCTTAATTTTTACAGAAAGCAAACACAATTCTGTATCAAGCCTTAAATTATATGTAATCTTGTTACTCACCTCTTGGACAAATTGATGATCTTTAAAGGTAAAGACCAGTTTTGGAAACGCCCCTCTCTCAAAAATATGAAATGGAAGCTCTCATTACCAATCACGTGAAAGAATATGTTTTGACTAATACGTGATGATACAAATTTTGCCGGGAAAGTCGGAAACCGCCTACTAATTGATATATTTGGTAAATTATTATATCTATTGGGACCAAATAGATATCGCGCACGTGGTCGCGTAGTCCCATATACATCTTTCTGTGTACAGTGCTTGTAACTTTACCAAGACTGGGCCAAATTTCTTATCATTTTGATGATTCCAGAACCTTGCAGTACACACCAATACTTATATGCTACATGATCATCCTTTTCTGATCGATTCCACAACGTTTCTTTCACAATGCAATCGCATGACCAGAACTGGTCTTTTTCTTTAAAGTAGCTCAGATCCGGCAGCTAGCAGCGCAGTCCAGTGCAAAGCAAAGTTGATCGTTTTCTGCACACATGAGTGGCAGTGTGGGACTGTAGTGTAGTCTGTGTGAGAGCTTGGTGAAATTCTGCTTCGAATTCGATCTTTCCTCATTTTGCTAAATTCTTGCTCTGGTGTAAATCTAACCCTTACCCCCTATACTCTGGGTTTTAAAGGAAGACAAGTCTGGCGAAACGGCAAAGTAATGATTGAAGAGCTGCTGTAGAATTTTCCGGTAGATCTATTTGAATTTGAAAATAAAGTGTTCGCACTCTACCACTAGATGGCAGCAAACACACTTATAATTATAAATTTATTTGGGGGGAAATTGTTACAATTCCATCTTATCGGATCAGTTCAAGGTCATCAAAACAATGGAGTAGTTAGCAAATTCTTTTGCTAATAAGATACTTTTATACTTGATTCACATTAAAATAGACAGATAGATCATTTAATTCAAAGATAAAATCAGAACATTCTTAATTAATTAAATGATCATTCAATTATGCTCCCATATTTTAAAGGGAGGGTCGAGTTCTGAGGGCCAGTAATTTGTTTAAATCATCTTTGAACTCATTTGTATTTACACAAAAAGACATACTATCAATATTGATTTGTTGAATTTCTTTTAATACTACTGAATGTTTAAAAACAAACATAATTTGATGGTAGGCAACCATCGAAACATTATTTCCTGGCTTATTTCTTAGGTTTTAAACAGTTTAGGTAGATTTGTTTTGAAGGGGTCTCTAAAAGAGTGTACTTTATTATGTTTTCTTTATTGTCACCTTTTGCAAAATTTCTGACCCCTCCAAGAACTCAGCCTTTTATTAAATGCTGTCAAGCAGTCAAAGAAAAAAAGCAAACAAAAATTGTGCTAGCTAATAGGCCTATATGCCTATAATGAAGATAATTATATTAAAGATGCAGAAATAAACATGCAATATATTTGACTGACCACCCCTTCCCCCGCAAAAAAAAACACCTATCAATATCATGTAGAAGTATTAAAGAAACTGAAAGAAATTACACAAATATAAAATGGTAAGAGCTAGAAAAAAATAGATATGCCAGAAACATAGCTACAAAATTCATTCTTTTTGAGAATATTTATACCTTTCACTTTTTTTTCTTCTTTCTTATTCCTTTACTATTTGTAAATTTGTACTCTTTATAAATCTCTAGTTTTTTTATAATATATTGCCAAACAAATGTTGGTAAATGATTTTTTAAAGTATATATTTTAAATACAGTCAAAGAAAGCCCAAAAGTAAGAAATTAAGGCAACTAGCAAAAATCTAATGAATTATGAAGAAGTGTTCATATTTTGATAATATACAGGTAATTAGCCAAGAATTAATGAAAGATTAAAAACAAGTTCAGAAGTCTAGAAACATAAATAAAAAATGGGTGAGAAAAATCCAAGTCCAGAAACATCATAAACAAAATAGACATCTGGTGACAAAAAATCTAAGTTGAAAAGAATAAGGACAAAATAGCAAGAAATATGTAGAATATAGCTATCATACCACTTATTCCTAGGATAAAAATAGTAAAAAATAGCAAAAAAACATATTTTTCCGGAGCCCATTTTGTCAATGGGGCTAGTACGAGTACAGTAGCTAGCTATAGAAGTACTGCGGTAAAACTGCAGTAATATACCGCAGTCTTACCATGGGTACCGCAAGGTTTGACGTAGCACTGCGGATACTGTGGTAGTACTGTGGTAGTACTGTGGTAGTGCTGTGGTAGTACTGCAGTAGTACCGCAGTACAGTACCACGACTAGAGGCAAACTGTGCAATTGTACTGCGAGTACTACGGTAGTACTGTAGTAGTACCATGGGTACCGGGAATTGTACTGCGAGTGCTACGGTAGTACTGTAGTAGTACCATGGGTACCGCAGATTGTACTGCGAGTACTACGGTAGTACTGCAGTAGTACCATGGGTACCGCGAATTGTGGAATAGTACTGTAGTAATACTGCAGTAGTACCGCAGTAGTACTGCAGTAGTACCGCAGTACTTTTTTTTTACATGGGAGGTCATACTAGCTGTATTCTCTATTGATGCCTATTACTTTTTACCATTACGACCTACCAGTAGTCCCATTATTTTAACAACACTCCATCATGAAATGAAATATACAATTATACATGTAATTAAGGTACCTGCTCATAAAGATTCAGTATGTGAAGAATATTCCAACTCTGATAATTTTCGCTCGAAACTACAGGAAGTTTGACAGATTTTGTGTATAAAATAATAATGTAAGAAGGCATTATAGTGGTGACGTTCACCCTAATATCAAATTGGTTTTAAATGAAGCAGAAAATTTAAAGAACCAATAAGGAATAAGAAAGTTATGACTTTTTGAAGTTGTTATCAATCAAACACAAATTGGCAACTCTGTGACGTATCTTGTGAGCTCATCTCCCATATGCCCTGTAATGAAAGAAAATCATTTTTTCAAAGTCTAAAGAAAATATTTCATCATACATGCACCCGAGATATATAATCATTTCTTGTATGCCTTACACAAAACCTGTATGATATTAATCTATTCCCTCATCAAAAAAGAAATTGAAAATTTGTTAATTTTTGCATACAAAGCAAATGGGAGAGGAGCTCACAAGATACATGTACGTCACAGAGTTGCCAACTGGAAATTAAATTAGCAAACATATGACATAATCATGTACATGCATGTATAAAGTTTATATAATTTGGGTTTCTCCTTGTTGCATTGCTGTAGAAATAAAAGAGAAGTTTTCTGTGAATTTGTAATCATGAACAAAATGAGAAAGAAAGTGAAATATGAGGTAAAAGGTATAAGTAAGGGATGAAAATATATTCAGGTCCTATAAATCTAAATAAAAATTAGAATAGAATCTTAATAAAAGTGTGGCTTTGTTTATTCTAGCACAAAGAAATGGAGAAAAAGAAGGAATAGACTGGGACAGAAAGGGAAAGAGAAGGAAAGAGTGGGACAGAAACGGATAGAGGAATTATAAAGAGAAAGATAGAAAACTAGAGGGATAGAGAGAGAGAGAGACAGCGAGAGTTTGTGAGTCATACAAGGAGTATATAGTTCCTTTTCTTAAAAAGTGAAAAATCATGGAGCTAAAAGTTGTACATATGCATGCACAAGGCTTATAGTACATTGTACAGTACGAACTGGAATCTCATCAGAGCAAGGAGAACTCCTTGGTCAGAGAGTACATTCCAATGTGTTATGTAATGGTACAATTTCTACCAAGTTGACCTTCATCTCAGTGGGAGGCATGCAAGCCAGCTCATTGTTACCATGACGATCCCTCTCAGAGCTAAGCTCCTCCTATAAGCACAATAAATGCTTGTGAGCTCACTTGTTGTACAAACCCTGTGTCAGGAGCAGCTATAGTACATGGCCTATGGTAGTCTTATAGTGCAGACTCTCTTTTACAACTGACCAGGGTTTGTGCCTGCGTCAGGAGCAGCTATAGTACATGGCCTATGGTAGTCTTATAGTGCAGACTCTCTTTTACGACTGACCAGGGCTTGTGCCTGCAAACTAGGTTAGGGTTATGATTGCAATTTGGGTTTTCAGTTTAGGGTTACGGTTATGGTATATTTTTGGTCCATTGCTAAAGTTAGGAATTCAGTTAGGTTAGGATATTACAACCAAAGCAATTATTGCAGGTGATAAACATCTTGTTTCACGCTATAACCTCATTGTTTCACGTTAACCTCAGAATATTGTGACTAAGAAGTATACAGACAATGTATAGTAGCAAACAAGGGACATGTTCCAGCTTTTATATATATATATATGTGCAAATATTGACTCAGGGTTGAAAATGGGTACATGATGTCCAATTTGTAAATGTGCTTCATGTTGGATACCGTATTTTTTTAAATATTTGCATACATGTTCCTTAAAAAAAAAATTGTTTTGTGCTGTGAAATGAAGGGATTAAGTAGAGTTTTGAAAATTTTTACAGATGGTATGAAAAATGTCTATTTCTGAAATTTGAAATCATATTGACCAATAAGCGAGTTCGTAATCAGGCCCTGTGTACATGTGACGTCAGAGGTCACAGGGTCATATGGGATAAACTTCGGGATCGCGGGCGCTGCGCTTTGCCTTTTCTGGCGTGTACGTGTCCGCTATGTGTACAAAGTATGTGAATTCGCATGTGTTGTACCTTCCACAGCGTTTGCGAGTTTGATATCTGCTAGTCATTTCATTTTCGTTCAACTTTGCTTATTTTTGTTTGAAATGGATGACGATGAATCTGTTACCATTGACGAGATTCGTTTGTGGAATGTGTCACGTTTGAAGTGTTTTCTCCGAGAGCGTATTAAACCTAAAGTTTTCTTTGAGGAAAGATATATGAGCTTGTCGCCTAGCTCGTCTTTGCGGCAATGAAATTGACGGATCTCGCCCCTGCAGCCACAGGGAGTTCGGCGGGCAAGAAGAATCAACAGTACGCTGATTCAGTGATCAATTAAGGAATGGCAAAATAACAAACAAAATGTGCATAAGTCTAGATCATGTACGCCAGAATTGTTTTAAGCGATATACGGGCTGACTTAGCAGGGACAAAGAGCATTCATATGAGTTATCCTTAAAGGTGAAATTCTAGGATAATCCCAACTATTGAGATATATCACATCAATAGAAAGCTTTTAACCCCCAGAATAACACTAAATGGCGTTCAACCGACAAAACAAATTCAGAATAGTAAATTTATGCGAGTAAACTCCACCAAAATCTCGAAGTCGGAAACCCGGAAATGCACGGAATTGCCGGGTCCTCTATTCTTGACGTCACGACCGGGGATCATGGGCTGAGTGAGTGAATGCCAATGATATGCCCACGTAAATGCTATCCTGTTAGAGCTTAGAATTTTTCTTGTTAACGAGTTTATGTGATAGATTTTCTGTTTTTATTTGAATGAAGAATAACTAAGCAACGTTTTCCAGTCGCTGATTTCTTTTTATATCCTCACATTATCCTTTTTGGTAGAGTTTTAAGACGGGTTTACTGCTTGGAAAATAAGGTTAAATCATATGCAGGTATGAATAGGCGGGTGTACATATACATTATCTTGTCATCAGATAAGGTACAGGAGCAGTTTTGTGAAACGAATAGGCCTAGAACTGTGACTGTAATTATCATGGATGTGTTTGACTGCCT
This sequence comes from Mesocentrotus franciscanus, assembly GCA_037976565.1. Lineage (NCBI taxonomy): Eukaryota > Metazoa > Echinodermata > Echinoidea > Camarodonta > Strongylocentrotidae > Mesocentrotus > Mesocentrotus franciscanus. The sequence continues at coordinate 11,857,887 of CP137671.1, read as the reverse complement.
CAAAAAGGATACAGAACCAGTTAAATATTTGTTTTAAATATATATATCACACTTGAACGAGATCAAGCTTCCTCTATTTAGCGGACGACGTCTATGAACGATATTCATCCGCAAGTGATACGGCTCTTGCACGAACGTTCGTGAAGCGAGCGGAATCGGCAGGTAAGACCAGGCCGCTGCTCTAGGCGGCTTGTTGAACGTACATCGCCGAAATTGAGCTCCGTGTTGAAATTCTTGCAGCCGTATTTTAAACTGTTACTGTCAATGGATGACGTCATCTTCCTCCATTTCAACATGGCCTGGAGCTCAATTTCGGCGATGAAAATCCGGAAAAAAGACCCTTAAACGCATCATACAGTCAATCTGGTAAGTGGAACCGATGTAGTTTAGCCTAGGCCTAATTTACAATAATAAATGCATCGGATATGCATCGGGTAAAATGTAGTATTTTGGGCATTAGTTTAATGCTCGGACGCGAGCAGTAGTTTGCAATGCAGTCACTATGGTCGGCTTCTGTCTCTAAAGAGAGGAGCCGACCCCTACCCAAATCAGAGGCTAACGAACGAAAGAGACAGAAATCTTCGGTCTAGAGCGCTAGGTGCTACTGCCGCTACTCCCCGGCCCCGGCTGCAGGAACGTCGACATCTCCTTGCTCTCCGACTTCTCTATCGTCTTCTCCCCCACTTGTACTTGCGTCCTCCCAACTTCCATCATCCTCGTCTGCACTATCGTCCCTTTTTCCTTCATTACTTTCATCATCTTTCTCCATAAACTCTTCAAAATCCATAAAAAGATCGTTCTCGTCAAACTCTCCAGCCATTATCAATTGATATAATTATGTACTATGTACCGTACGTGAATCGAAAGTGTATGATATGTATAAAGCGAGCTAGACCGAACGAAGCCAAACGACCGGATCTACGTTACCGAGCACACGAAAACAATCTCACCAAATTCAACACACTCAAACAAAATTACATGGTGAAAATATCGACTAATAGCGCATCGTTGGCTTGTTTATGTCATAATTCTGAAAAAGGGAATTGATATTAGTACTATGAAATATTAGGGAAGGTGAAGAATTCTACATAGAGTTATGAAACTAAACTTTGAAACTAAATAGCAGAAATTCGTATCTCTCTGCCCATGTTTTTCTATGGAACATCCGGGTACGTGAATATACTCGTCCCCGGGCGTGACGTCACAAATAGTGGACCAGCTCCGTGACTGACTTTCTAGGCAAAGAGAGGATGCTATTTTTCGACATTTAAATTGAGGATATCCAGTAGCTAGAAGATTTTTTTGATATGCAATGAAAATGAACAACTTCGAAATAGCATAGGCTTGCCGTAGGTAACAAATTAATAAACATTTATTGTCCTAGAATATGAGCTTTAACACCAGTTATTAAATTTTAAAGTCAGAATCACAATTTTTTCTTCAACGATTGACATGCGGAGCAGACAGCTTACACAAAACATAATGTATGGGGGCAACGGTCAGGACACGGCTTACCTTCGCCTCTGTGGAGGCAACTGCCGATGGCAAAGAACGTATCTAGAACGTAACAAATGCACACATTCCCCACTCATTGTCGTGTGTAAGCATATAGCGCCGGCCAGTAGTTTATCCCAAAAGATCCAGCGGAAAGGTCACGGTGGATTTTTTGCGCATGCTCAGAATGTAATTACAAACTCGCTTATAGGTCGATGTTGATGTGCACCTAGCAATAATTTAGTGGCAGGAGTGGGATGTGTAACATGAAATGAAGAGTGAAATGTGAATTGCTTTGTTTTTTGCTTAGATTTCTCGAAATTTAATTTTTTAGTATCTTGTTATATTTTGTTTTGTATTCATGGTTTGGGTGTTTGGATATGTTTTGATATGTTAGGTATCCAATGAAATAGAGAAGGTGGGAAAGAAGCGCTATTATGTTCCTTCCAGACTGACGTCCGATTTCCCCCCAGAAGAGCTTGCACAGATCAAATCTTCTACAGACTTTTATGTGGACTTCCAGGGCTTCTTACCAGGTGAGGATGAATTCATCATATGTTTATAGCCAGAAGGGTGTTAACACGTGTAATGTATCATAGAGTTAATGCCCTTCTTGCTCCAAAGAGACTATGTTGCAATTAGATTGCAACAAGGTTTGTTTAAAGTCAAACCTTTCTAAGTGGCCACCTCTCTAGAAAGGCCATGCATTTTGTTTCCCCTGAGAAAGAAATATTTGTCCTGCTCTACTTTCCAACTCACTTATTGATTTGAACATTTTAGGATTGGCTTCAACCTTGAGTAGAAAGATGGTAAGCTCCAGACTATGATAATTTGTTTGTATCAGATTAGCCTACAAATTCTTTTTATTTGCTTTAATGATAATGATAATATCAATATTGGATAATGTCATAGTGCACATATCCACCACGTAAGGTGCTCAAGGTGCTCCAATATTACCCCAGCTCTTCTGGGCTACTGGTCGTAGGTTGCTCCCAGCAAATCAAGGAATTCCTCCCTGCCGGTATATACCCATTTAACACCTGGGTGGAGAGTGGCGAATGTAAATTAATGTATTGCCTAAGGACGTGCCAGGGAGTTCAGGTGTACAAACCAGGAGACATAGTTATGACTATATTGATAGTCGGAGTTTAGTCCATCTTGTTAGAAACTCGTGTTTTGTTTCTCAGAAAAATATGATTGTCTTAAAGTACTATTGCAGCTAATATATCTTTTAAAGAATTACATCGTGTAACCATGAAAACTTAAGCCAGTTATTCAGTATCAAGGTCTGGTTCTTAGTGCTCAAATCTGACTAGCGGAACCTCATAATATTTCACATTTGGGTTTTCTTAATTGGTTTTAAATACACATACATTCTAAGCTGATAAGTGTATTTAAGATGTGATCACAAGCCCAATAATTGTTTCTATTTTCAATTCATTTTTTTGTTCATGTTTTGTTTTTCTTAATGAATTGTAATATTTTGTTATTTTATAATTGTTTTGTTTGACATTGTATTTTAATTGTATAATGTAATTAGTGTTTTCTTGCAATTCAGTTTATGAGGAGCATATACTCTATAAAAACAACACAGAATAGATAAATTTATGAATAAATGAATAAATAACCCTCACAAAATTGAGGGAAACTGTACACAATTACACACTATCGTATTATTATTTTTTTACTCTTTTTACCTTTACCTTTGATGATGAACATGTCAGGTCATTGTATTCCGAGGAGCTGTTGCTGATTCAGATCATGATGGGGATAAACATAAACTTCCAGCCCCAAAAGCTGTCAAAGAGGTAGGTAGCTCAACAGGATGGTTTCAATTACTACACAATATAAATGAACAGAGAAGGAGGCGCAAAACAGTTCTCTGACATTTACTATGCGCGTTCACAAAATCTTTTTTGTTTTCGATTGGAAAATTGGTAGCTTGCTTCAGGATGCAAGTACACATCTGAGAAAGGTCTCTGAACCACAAAATTGAAATTGTCACTGGTAAACAGTTTTTGGCTGTGTCATAGAACATGAATGTTTCTAATAGAAACTACAGTTAACTCTGCATTAGTCGAATCGGTTGGGACGGCAAACAAATAGTTTGACTTAGACAAAATTCAACTTAAGGTAATGTAAAGTTTTGGTAAATTTTGGACGCCCCTGTGGATGGATTATAAGCATTAGACAATTTGGTCCCTAAAACACTTCTGCTTTCGAGCAAATTGAATAATCAAAATTTCCCGGTGCTCCCGGTAAATTTCAAATATTTCAAATAGCGCCTAAGGCCATATTCCATGGTAGCTGCTACCATGAAAATCTCAGAATATGCAGTTCTGATATTTATTTTCCAAACGGAAATAGCAAATCGGTCGATTGCAGTCAAGAAACATTATTTTAAAGCTAAAGTAATATCAGTCTTGAGAGGGATCTATACAACATAAAGAGTTTATTATTTACAATTTCATCACTTTAGACTCGATTTCAACTGCGACAACGATCATTGAATATTGTAAAATCGCATATTCTTCCAATATGTTCAGGTGAACCAAATTCATGACCCCATACCAAAACTTTGTATTACCTTTAAGAAGTGTAAATAACACATGATTTGCATAGGTTTTTCAAAAAAATGGATTTAACTAAGGAAAAATATATGACTTGAACTTGATCTGAGTTATGTAGAGTAAACTGTAGTTGATTTCACACTAACGATCCCATGGTCTGAATTGTGGTGAAACTTTGAGTCCTGTTAGATTGGAGGGCCGTTAAGGTTGACCATCTATATTGGTAACACAGTTCAGCTATCAAACTGTGAAACTATGTGCTTCATCAAAATGATTAACCTTTCTCAAACCATGTCCGAAGGTTTGTGAACAATTGTAAATGAACTTCCAAGAGAATATTAATGGTTCATGATAATTTTGGTCAAGATATATTGGAAACAAACCTGGGAATAAATGTACTCTTTTTGGATCAGGAAGACGAAAGGGCCATTACTTTTTTCTCCACTCAAATCGGCACACCTTATTGGGTAAACACCCAAATGGTGTCAAATTCCCCATGAGAGCCCACTACTATGCCTGTTCATGTGTCCCAGACTTTGTTAGGTTAAGAGGCAATATAAGCCCATGCGACGTGTGATCAATGCACTATTCTAATGACAGATTCATTGTAGATCTGTCTACTATGAGGTGTGAATTTAAATCCAAGTTAAGTAAGCTTGAAGTAGCCAAAAAGGAATTTAAATAAAATATGTGTCTTCGGGCTGATTGTGTATTTATGGCAGGTGATGGACTTTGTAACGGAAACCCTTGATAGCCTTAGGCAGCACTGGGCTAGGAGAATCGAGTATGATGTCTACTTTTTGTGCCCGAGCCCGAAGTGCAGTAAGAAGAAATTGCTTAAAGACTGCTACAAGGGAATGTCACTCAAGTGTGGAATACATAACATCCATACGGCTGCAATCAAGTTCAAGTTTGGTAGGTCTATAAGATTTGGTACCCCGCCAATTGTTATTGGGTAAACACCCAAATGGTGTCAAATTCCCCATGAGAGCCCACTACTATGCATCTTTAATATAGATAAAAGTCACTCACCTGTAGACTAGTTGACACACCTGTACACACTGACATAGGGCCTGCATGGAACCCAAGTTCAAATTTAGTTTCGTATGTGCGGGTTATGTTATACTTGATTTTCTTCATACTCCTCAACTATCTATTAATGCATAGAATGCCAGGTAAAATTGTGTTCAGTTGATTTGATCCCTTCTAGCTGTACACAAATTATATTTTGGCTGATTGGCGCACTTTGGGGTTATTGGTGCAATTATTGTACTTCTGTGTATAAAAGTATTCTTGGTACTCCCGTGTAATATAAAAATGGCCCTGATTCTGTTTTAAATTGTTTTAATAATTCTACAACATATGCCATGATGATCTGTTGCACATTTCACTTTCATCAAACAAGTACTGATTTTCCACAAACGATGGACTGGTGATGAATTTGTTGAACATTTATATCTCATCATGCCTCGCTTTATTCATATATGATATGTGTATAGTCATTTTTATTTGATTGGTTTTGCTCATGAAGTTCTGTTTGTGTGCTTTTTCTTTTGGTTTTGTTATTTAGGTACAATTTAAAGGTACTATGTCCCTTTTGCAGCCAACATCAAATTCTCTAGAACTTTGCAGGAATTACAAATACGTCATGTATGTCCTATCTGTGAAATTAAAACGTTAGCAGTGTCCTAATATTCAACTAATGTAAGGAAACCCGTTTACTTTCTAGACTTCACTGTCAGACACTATTGAGTGACTGATTGACTTCTTTTTTTCTTTGGTAATAACATACATAAAATGAGCTGTAAAGGGTACATGAGTATTTGTCTACATCAATAACCCACTTCTTGTAATGGCCAAAATTAAACTGATTGAATCTTTGCGCAGCACAAAACGTACGACCATTCGGTACATCGGTCTGTAAATCAGACTATTACTTAGGTGATATTATTTCTTATTCTATTTGGTGTCAGGGGTGGGGTTAGGTTCACACTTATTGTACCTGAAATGTTTACGGCCAAATAATCATTTTCTTGATATTTCCAAACCACTCAAGATTGGTGTAAAGAAACTTCCAACTCACAAACCCGAATGTAGATGTATATGTATATCTTGCGAGTGGATAGCATTGCTGTGGCAGGGATTTGAATCCAATACCTTGTGATCCCCAGCCCTCTGATTTATCCACTAGATCTCAACTCTTTTCATTTTGAATTTATTTCTTCATGCATTTTGATGCAGGTATGAGTGTGGAAGGAGTGGAGCCAGGGAACGAAGGTCCAATAAGTAAGTATGCAATCACTTCATCCTCTCATTCTCATCATTTTTCTCTAGAATCATGTTGTAAGGAGTAGGATTTAATTTTCTTAGTTTGAATCTGGAATGTCTATTCAATAAGCTCACAAGTATCTTATCATTCGATATTATGTCATGTGTCAATCAAGAGAGGGTTTACTGTTATTCTATTTCGTATCAGGAGTGGGCTTAAATACACACTGGCAATGTATAATCCTCTGCAAACAGAATGGTGATGTGTTGTTATTTCAGAGACACCATACTTGTGTTCAATTGATCCAAGTGTTTAGCAGCGAGTTGAGTTGCCCAATAAAAATGGAACGCAAGGAATGAATCGTGTCGGCTGTCACTCTTTTGTGTGAACCAGAGCCCTGTTTCATAAAACTCGTTATCAGTAACAAATGCAAAACAATTATATAACAAATTATCTCCCAGCCAATCAAATGCCACAATTCCAGTAGCTCATAACAGTTATTGTTACTTGATATTGATGACAATTTGTATGAAACAGGAACCAGATTATACAAAAATTGTATCATCCAGGGGTGGATCCAGCCTTCTTTTTTTTTTTAAAGATAAGCGGTCTACTCCAAAAAGTTTCTGAAAGGCAAATGAAAAGGTCATCAGATTTTGATTTGAGGCAGATGATGTTGATGCTGTTTTAGTTGTCATGGCAAAGATTATTTATTTATGAATACTTACGCCTATGGTGCCGCCTTTCTATTGAAAAATTCTGTGACAAAGAAAAGCAAAAAATCTTATCATCTCAAAAGTATCATGATATATGTATATCTTATAAGTCTATAGCTCAACCTTATGGTGACATGTCAGGCAAGCACAACAACACGGGTACATCTCTGTATAGATGCTACAGTTGGAGTCTCATGTACTGATAAGTATGTTTCAACTAATAAAGTTTCTTTTGAGCTTCAAACCAGATGTCATGCATAACTATTACAAAAAGGATTTTGCAGAATGTTGGTTACAAAACAGGGGGGGGGGGTGAAAGACAGGCCAGATGCATCCTCCCCCAATCTGCTGGCGGTAGTACAAGTATCTCATCCATTGTGTAAACATGCGATTTCAGCTGCAGCGCTAATTCTCAGTAATAATGTCAGGCTAATATTGCACATAATATGTTGCCATCTCTTTGCACTTAACAAATAGCAAAAGAACAACCTTATATCTTATACAACATTCGGAATAGCTACTACAGTACCAGTAACTCATTTACATCAGTTAAGAAAGTATGTGATACATGAATATTTTAAATGCAATACTTAATTGAAAACAACAAACAAAATTAAGATTAAAGGAGAAACGTGATAAAATATTACCTTAACTTATAACATAATATCAATTGCAGTTCAATTTAGAGACTGCTTGAAATTATTGATGGAGGGTGTATCTCGGTGCCAGGGTGATGTCATTACATCTTGTTGTATGATTACATCATCGTCTCTCAGATCTCTTCCTTATAGTGGTCCACTTGGATGAAGAAAAAAACAACCTTATATTGAATGTGATGTCACTGGTGAAAAAATGCAAAGGGATGCACAGCCAGCAAATACATGTGTAGAAATGATACATTCTAAACTTTTGATCTTTCCTTGACTGTACATCTGTATCATGGTTCATGATTAAAGGGTGCGTCTATCAACTCTTTTCTAGCCTATATTCATCGTTTTCAAACGTGATTCAGGCAAATTTGCAAGTTGATAAACACAAGCACGTTTTCATAGGTCTATATATACGTGTATATTGTAGCGCCCAAAAAAAAGAAATTCGTTTTTAATGTGAGAATGAGCCAGAATCACGTTTCTGAGAGATGATAACCCTTATAAAAAACAATGGTAACCATAGTTATCTATGGTACCCGTGGTACTCGTCTCTTACCGCGGTACTAGCATGCAAGAACCATGGTAGAACCATGGTTTATAAAACAAGGACCATGGTAACCATGGTACTTCCTAATTTGTACATGGTACCTTGCGGTACTTCGCAGTTGTATGGTCCAATGTTTGTATGGTTCTAACCATGGCTCAGTACCATGGCTGTATGGTATTAGCATGGTACATGTATTTTTCTCCTTATGTTTGCAATTAATTCACATATCCATCGTGGGGAATCAAATATTGATGTAATTTCATAGTCCTTTAGTTTCCTAAGGTTTTATTTGAAATGAAAAATTAATAAGTACAGCTAGGAATCTGACCTACATTTATTATATTAAGAAATGCATTAATTTAGTTAAGAGGTTTCCGATTATTATTAGGGGAAAACAGGAGTGGAACACTCAACTTTCATTTGGCCATTTATCAATGGTGTGTAAATTTAGAGATTGTGCAATTAAGAGCTTAAAATATCGTAAAGAAGGTCTGCACTAGTCAAGACTATGTACCTACAAGCCCTAAACCCACACAGCGCACACTACACAGGTATACTATACAACCGTTGTGTACATTCCCGCATTTTTTGAATGGCTGCAAGTGTGTATGCTGAGAACCAGGGTAACCATGGTTCGGTGTACCATGGTTCTCAGTACCATGGTTACCATGGTCCTTTGTCCAAATTACCATCCACCATAAGAACCATGGTAACCATGGTACTGAAAACCATGGCAATACTATAATTTTTTTTAATATTGGAAACGCAAAGCTGTTTTGGAACGCGCGTATATATTTCGGACCTTCTCAGGCTAATTTCCGGTTCAGAGAAATAGCACGCGCTATGCGCTGTGTCATGTTGTACAGGCATACCTACGGACTTGTTCATTGTTTACGTTTATTTACGTATTATGCGATTACGTATTAACTATTTGAGTGTACTGTCGTGTTGAGCATATTATTACCGCCAAAGACATGTTCCGAATATGAACATTTACTCCCGGCATGTTTACAAACACACGCAGACAACAACGGAGTTCAATACGAGCCAGATTCTTTAAACTTCGAATTTTGAACATGACAATATTACTACCGGTACGCTAGTACAGGCGCTAGTAGGTAAGAGAAAGAAGATCCGTAAACCATGGATAACGGAGGAAATGATAGATAAGATGGATCAGAGAAGGACTCTGAAAAATGACAACAATGCAGAAGGCAAGAGGGGTTACAAGAGGCTTAATAATGAATTAAGAAGAGCTACAGACAAAGCCCGAACTAACTGGTGGGAACAACAATGCAAGGAATTAGAGGATCTAAACCGCAGTGGGAGAACAGACCTTATGCACAATAAAGTGAAAATTCTTAGTGACGATTTGAACAAAGGGAAAGGAAAGAACAACAAGAGGGGTTCTGGATGTGAATGGAGAACTGCTAACCAACCAACATGACATAGAGAATAGATGGCGTCAGTATGTAGAGGAGTTGTATACAAGGGACAATAAACCAGTCGCTCTGCCCTTGGAAATAGAAGAGTATGTCGTGGCGGATGACGTTGGTCCTCCCTTACTTCCAGAAGAGGAGAAAAGGGCAGCTGGTGAAGATAACATTACTGCTGAAATGCTCAAGAATATGAGGGGAAGCTGGCATAATGGCACTGACTGAATTATACTTCCAAAAATAATATCATCCATATTTTCGATCAATAACCAAATTCATTCTTACAATACTCGGCTTTGCAACATGTTTCATTTATGGAAAGTGAAAATTTAATTCTCTAAAAAATCTGTAAGAAATACTTTCCAAACATATGGAACACTGTACCTAAAGTTATACGCTTATATAAAACAGTTCAATGTTTAAAAAATAAATGAAACTGACCTTGTTTTCCGAGTACCGTTGAATTTACCTTCCAAACCTTTTTGTTCCCTCCAATTTTGAATTATTTCATACATGTTTTTTGTATTTGTTTGTCTTTATATTGTGTTTATCGCTGTCTTTTGTGATTTCTTTAACTAATGTATACTCAGTAATATAAATTAGGATATTCGGGGGAACTTTTTTAAAGAAGGCCACGTACCATGGGCTTTTTCTTTGTTCTCATATTTCATTTGAAGTTATTGTATAAACTGAACATTCTTTGTATGTATATATACTTGTATGTTTATTTGCACATGCTGTGTTTTTTATGAAAATGAAATGAATAAACGAACGAACGAACGAATTATGTCAACATATATGTGAACAGGGAATCTGGCCAGAGGATTGGACAAGAAGCCAGTTGATAACTATTAAGAAGACTACAAAGGCAATCAGATGCGAGGATCACCGCACCATCAGCCTGGTATCACATGCTTCAAAAGTATTGCTAAAGGTACTCCACCATCGAATTGAAGCGAGGTCCAAAGATTATATTGGAATTGACCAATTTGGCTTTCGTAAAGGGGTCGGTACCCGAGAAGCAGATGCTGTAATGAGAATATTAAGTGAGAGATGTATACAGCATGATCAGGACCTATATATCTGTTTTGTGGACTACGAAAAGGCATTTGATCGTGTCAATTGGACTAAGGCACTGATTTTTTTAAAAACTATGACCAAATAACTACTTGGCCCTTTGAGAGCCTGAAACTTTTCAAAGATAAAGAATTAAAAATCAGTTACAACTTTTTCTTGTGGACCTAGATTGACATCACATAGCTTAATGAAAATTGTTCAATGTTGCTTTATGTGCATGAGGTATCCCTGAACAGCAAATTGTTTACGGAATTTCGTAACAAAATTGACATAGCATTTTGGTTGGAGCTGAAAAGAATATATAGCCACAAACAATATGTTTTTTTTCTATTGATGATTAATGAGCATGGGTGGATCTTAAAGGAAGTTAACAGTAATCTGAACCAACTCCTGTATTTTGATTGAACAGTGCAATTGAAAATGGTTTTTCGGACGTTACATTTTCCGTAAATAATGTAGACCCTCATTTAACCCAATAGAACAATAAATTAATGAGATTGTATATGGTTTGAATAAGCTTATTAGTTACTCTAAGTGATTATTTTAAAAGAAAATACAATTTAATTATAGTAGCCCTTATATTAGAAATATACTCAAAATTTGAAAAAGTTGTCTCATTTTCCGTAAACAATTTTGTAACGTCCGAAACAATTTTCAATTTGATGTAGGAGAAAATATATGAACTGCAGGACCTATCTATCACAACATTTTTTTAACATCTCATGACAGCTACCCACCAAAACAAAGAAATTTGCAATACATTATTACAATACTGTTTTATAGTTAAAACCAATTTACCGTTAACAGTTGTAACGTCCGAAACAAAAAAATACCAATTAAATGATGATAATCCATATATTAGGGTATCTGGAGTGAATAAATCATTATGAAATAAGTTATTATAAGTCTTAACACAAGTCAAAACACAAATCAGGTATTTCAAATCCAATAATTTGTTGTAAGCACAAGAAAGGTGTTTCGGACTTTACACAATTTTATTGTTAACACATAGTTTGCAAATTTCAATTAATTTTCGATCATATCCGCAAGTTACGATTTCACAATGCACACTCCTGTTAAAAACACTATTTTGATGTTATTTAGATTTAAATATGAAAATATGAAGAAATGTAATGCCCAAAATCAAATTTTACGTAAAGTATCTAAATTTTCTGCAAAATTGACTTATAAAACATAAAATATTGAAGCCACACTTTGTGATGCAAGGCATGGCTGGCTGCTTCAGTATATCCTTAATTGTAATTTATCCGAAAAAATCTCAACAAAGGTGACTCATACAAAATATTCAGCCATTTTAACAGCACTTTCTGGTATGCTGTTAGCACGTTTCGGATGTTACATTAAACTGTTAACAGACATTTTAATACTTTAACTAGTTCAAATGAGGGGCAAAGATAGCTGTGAGAATAGCAAATTTCATTTTTTCAACCTCTCTAGCTATTTTCATTGTTGTGTGTTTGCAAATCATCAGTTTTTCATTTTTATAGAGGTTTTTCCAAATGAAGTCATATAACCAAAGATTGTATGGTCATTTAAAACTATTTGGTAGGTTACACAATCTCAAAATCACCCACTTAAGCAATACCCAGTGTACATGTACATGACATGGATATGCTACAGGTATATAAGGTTGATAAAATCAAGCAAATTATAATGTTTTTTCTAAAAATTTATGGGAAATATGGATTTTCATCTGAAAATACATTTTAAAAAGGGCACTCATTACACATAACTAATCTGTGTAGAAAGGATTACTACTGCCATTATCCAATACTGGAATTGGCATTTACACTCAACGATAACAATTTATCAAGCAAATTTATAAAATTGGCTTGAACACTACATGACACACTCATTTGTTGCATTCATGTACAATTGATGAGCACAACGGCTTCCAGTATGTATTTATAAAACAATAATCAGTATCCGTTTCCTATTAGAGAAACTTGTAAAGCATAATGTTCACATGGATGTAAATCTGCCATATTTCCAAATGACCAGAAAATGGATTACCAATTTGTGGGGGTAATAAGCATAAAAATGAAAATAAGGTGATGCCTCTTCAAAATTCATAAATTTTTCCTTTCATTTGATGAATTACCCTCACATGTACTAGTCTTATAATGCTTGACCCTCCCAACAAAATGTACATACATACGGTATAAAAGAAAAGGGCATTAATACCTCATTTAATGATCCTAAACATATAGTATTTTCCTCAAACTTATGCATACAATGCAGTACATATTTTAAGCTAGTGTGAAATATAAATGGGCTTTAATACTGCTTATCCCTTTTCTCTTGCTTATTCATTAACCATCGTTTATCGTTAAACGGAGAAATTCGAAAGATCCTGTACAAAATTATATTTTATGAATCTAAAATGTTTCACAGATAACTAGAATGCTTGATTTACGCTCTGAACATCTTGGTATCCACATACCTGTTGGAGCAATGTGCAATCTAAGATACATGTTTAACCAAAGAGATATCATATCTCTTTGGTTTAACCTATACTGTTTGTCACCTGTGATATCGGCACAGCAAGAGTTAAGATCAATCAACCAACCAACCAATCAATCCATCCATTCATCAATCAATCGGCCATCAAGTAAATAAATAAATAGAAACTTATTTAAGAGTATTTAAAAATTTGGTCTTTTAAAACAGCGTCCTAATACAAATAGTGGTAAAGGATGATTGTTACTACATGTATTATTATAACCTAAAACATACACAAATGTTAATACATGTAAAATGTCTCATTCTCGGGATGTACAATGAATTAGGATTCACTTATTTGTTATTACTTAAATGGCTGGGGATACTTTTTTATAGTTTTTATTAAAAAAAAGGGTTTGTCAATGTTTTGCTTACATGTACATGTATGTGTTAGTGCTATTATTGAATGACACACTATATAGTTTAAGGCAAAGAACAAAGCAAGCGGATTAAACATCTATATTGTAGAGTTTGTAGAAATTGATGATCTGATTGAAATTTTAACATCGTGTAACATCCGAAACAAAGCATAGCATACATTGTACACTGTTGGTCATCACATGCAAAAGAGAGTATGTTTGTAAGTGAATTTTCTGAGGAGTTTTGATGACTACAATTGCTATTACTAAGCTTCATATTTCACTCTGTTAGATGACATAAGCATTTTTAACTACATGTTCTTGAAATGAACAGTATACCTTACATACATGTAAATTGAGTAGTCGATAAAAAAAAACTAGGTATACATGTATGTGCTATTAAAACTAATAAAAAGTGCACAATTTTTCCCATAAATGTTAAAGAAGTATTATTCTGCAAACAATTAATGTAACTTAGGTCAATAACACCTAAAGAAAAGCAATTAACTTGAATAAAGTTATGACGTTAACAATGTGTAACGTCCGAAACACCAGTGGTGTGATATTTAAAAATCATTAGGCAATGCACTGGTTCCCATTTTTTGTGTATGTATTTATCTTATATCATCAGTTGTTATAATAAAATAAGTTTGACCCAAGAAAAAAGCAATTTACCTATTGAAATAAAAACTTTTTATTGTCAAAACACAAATTTAGAGCTATTTTTCACTTTAAAGGGATACAAAATCTGTATTTTTCAAGATAGAAACTCAAAAGTTTGCATGAATAATCTCTGAAACGTATTCTTAAAGACCAACATATTTGTTGGTGTAGTAAATAGCAAATAGGTTTTATATCACAGTTATTAGATATGCTATAGTTCACAATAAAATTGTAAGAACTCATAGTATTCATATCTGGTGAATAAATAAGGAGATAGATTAAGCTCAAAAATTTGCATTTCTCAAAAATATGAATAGTCCTGATCTTAGAAATACACGTTTAAAGTAAGTAAACATAATTTCATTTTTATCCTTTTGGGGACACATTTGGTATAGTTAAAAAACCAGTGCCCTAGGCTGATTGAAGTGCTGTCAGCCATTGGTGTTGATTGGAGAGACCGTAGACTGATTGCATCCCTGTACATGTCTCAGACTGCAAGCGTTCCCTTTGGAGATGGGGTCTCTGAACCAGCCGTCATTGGACGTGGAACACGTCAGGGATGCCTTCTGTCTCCTCTTCTCTTCAATATCTATGCAAAGGCAATGGTAAGAAAAGCTCTGGCAAAGTTGGAAGAAGAAGTGAACGTTGGAGGAGTGCTAATTAAGTATGTACGGTACGCTGGTGATCAGGCCAAGCTCGCTGTAACTGCCGATGGCCTTCAAAGACAGATGGTACAGATGGACCAAGTGGTCAGGAGCTATTGCATGAGAATAAATGAGAAGAAAACGAAGGTGATGATGATAAGTAAGGCCAAGACAAAAGAAATAGACATCATGATAAATGGCAACAGACTAGTGCAAGTCAACCACTTCAAGTATCTAGGCAGTGTGCTGACTAAGGATGGCAAGTCTGCCAAAGAGGTCAACTTGCGCTCAGCATTGGCAAGAGCTGCCTTCTTTCAATGACAAGATATCCTGATGAGCCACAATATTGACCTTAGTTTGATAAAGCGTCTTGTGAAGTCTCTAGTATGGAGTGTAGGCCTACTGTTGTATGGAGCAAAGACGTGGACAATCGCCAGGAAGGACATTCAGCGATTGGAGGCGGTCGAAATGTGCTGGCGTAAATTACTAGGTGTGTCTTGAAGGGACAGAGTTTCGAATGAAGAGGTGTTGCATCGAGCTCAAGAAAAGCGGGTGCTACTTCAAACGATTAGAAAGAGACAGAAGAAATGGCTTTGACACATAATGCGGCATGATGACGGCTTGATGATCAGAGTCCTAGAAGGTCGTATACATGGAAAGAAGATGAGGGGAAGACCTAGTAAAGGCTTTCTAGATGATTTAATCGCAGAATGTGGAGCAACAGGATATGAAATGCTGAAACGGATGCCTACTTGGAGAGACACTTGAAGTAGAATTCTGATCGGGTCACTGAACCTGTCATAAACTGACAGATCACTATTTATGATGAGTAGGTACATGTAGTAGATATTAGTAAGGATACATGAGGCGAAAATGTATAGGATGCGAGGATGCACACGTTACGTTATGGACCGGGCCGCTAGCTATAGCTAGCTACATATACATTACATGCACCGGGGGGCGATCGAAATTTAAAAAGCGCGCGCCCTAGTTGACGTCCGAGCAACTCTCTGCTTCCCGAGTCAAACGGCGCATAGCAGCTACGCAGAGACAATGCCTTCAACGAATCGTGACAAGTTGATAAACGCGACATCCCGCAAATCACGTTCGTATATGTGTTTCTATAAACCCATATAGAAACGCTCTTTTTGAGTAGCAAAAGTTGATAAACGCACCCTTAGTGTCATTTAAATTTTTCACAGTGGTAGGGGATCACTTATATGTATGATATATTTTTATGTCCATATTATATTTGAACAAAAAAAAATAAACATTTGTCCTGAATTTGTGTCTGGATCCTTTTGCTGAACACACAAGCATATTTTTCTTTAAATTAATTATTGTTAGTATAGACTCCATGGGTCACCATTGATTTATTATCCTAATCTGAAAACTTGCAAGGAAAGCAACATACTGTGCGCCCATTGCTTTCGTGATTTTGCACAGCAGGTAGGATCTAAGCAGATTATTATAAACTTTATAGTTCACCACTAATTTGTTATCCTTATCTTACAGCTTGCAAGGAAAGCATCGTATTGTGCGCCATTTACTTCAGTAATCTTGCAGAGCAGATAGGAGCAGAATGGCAAGAGCTTGGATATAGACTACTATTAAGCAAAGCGGATATTGACCCAGGTAAAAAAAACAGTTGAAACCAGTTGGATTTTCAACTGGTATCAACTGGAATCAACTGGTACCAGTTGAATCCAGTTGACGGAACTGGAATATGTGCCAGTTTATTCTACTGGTTTCAACTGGATTCAACTGGTACCAGCTGTACCAGTTGAAACCAGTTGGCACAACTGGTAAACTTCACATGCACCAGTATATCCCAGTTGAAACCCATTGATTCTACTGGCACATGCTGAAAACAAACCAGTTGATTCCAGTTGAAACCAATTAACTATACTGGTATATTGTAACACCAGTTGATACCAGTTAAAAACAATAGGCGTTACTGGTACATCTACCAGTTGATTCCAGTTTAAAACCCATAAAACCAAAGTGGACCATTTGAGACCAGTTGTTTCCGATTGGAACATATTGAAACCCAATGGGTGTTTCCAGCTGATTCCATTTGAAAACTATAGGCGTATACTGGTATTATTAGACCAGTTGATACCAGTTAAAACCAATGGGCCTTACTGGTAAATCCATACTAGTTCATAACTTCATTCCAGTTGCAGCACAGTGGCCAAACTGGACCATTTGATACCAGCTGATTCCAGTTGGAAACCAGTAGATGATTACCAGTTGATTTACCAGTTGAAAACCAGTAGATGATTACCAGTTGCTTTACCAGTTGAAAACCAAAATATGATTACCACTTGAATTACCAGTTGAAACCAGTAGATGATTACCAGATGATTTACCAGTTGAAACCAATTGAAGATTGCCAGTTGATTTACCAGTTAAAACCAGTAGAATACCAGTTGAAAAACCAGTTCAATGTATCTTATGCATATTCATGATTAATTTGCATGTTTTCACAGAAAACGTAATTATCATGATCTGACAAGCAAATGTGACAATGCACATCAATTTTGTGATTTATAGTTTCTTAGTCAATCATTGACAAGTATATTATATATGTCTGATCATGTTTTACATCTAATTTAAGACGTAAAAATATATATATACTGATATATGTAATTAATAACCAGTAAAAACATGTACAATTTTGTATATATCTATGTACGAACTCTTCATCACTCATTTATATACACAACTGTAATTCACTTCAAATGATCTATGTGATGGAGCAATTATTGCAAGAGTCTATATAAATATGGTTCAGTTGGTCGCCAGATGCCATGCAATAATGATTATTGATTATTGATTGATTATCAGTTGATTGCTGGACGTTACTAAATGATCAACTGGAAATATCTACTCACGGTTTTTCAACTGGTACCAGTTCACAACTGGTGGTTTCAACTGGTCCTAACTGGTACCAGTTGACAACTGGTATTCCAACTGGTACCAGTTGATTCCACTATACCAATTTCCATATTGAAACCAGTTCACTTAACTGGAATCAACTGGTACCAGTTCACAACTGGTGGTTTCAACTGGTCCTAATTGGTACCAGTTGACAACTGGTATTCCAACTGGTACCAGTACCAGTTGATTCCACTATACCAATTTCCATATTGAAACCAGTTCACTAAAATGGAATCAACTGGTACCAGTACCAGTTGCTTTCAACTGGTCCTAACTGGTACCAGTTGACAACTGGTATTCCAACTGGTACCAGTACCAGTTGATTCCAGTTGATTCCACTATACCAATTTCCATATTGAAACCCGTTCACTTAACTGGAATCAACTGGTACCAGTACCAGTTGCTTTCAACTGGTCCCCAACTGTTTTTTTGACCTGGGGACCACATCAAAGAGGACAACCTAAGAGCAGTGTATCGCATCTGTGCTGTGCTACAACTATGGAAAAACCGATCGTCATGTACGGATAAGAGGAAGGTGGAGAAGCTTTACATGGCCTTGGGTAGCTGTAGCAGGACAGATCTTGCAGAGAAAGTAAAAAAAGACGCAGGAATCCACTAAATTTCACATTCATTGGACATTGTAATAAAGGACAGCTAGAGAACTTCAGTTTCGCCCTAGTTTTTCAGAGAAGCCACTCAATATGGCAGCTAGGGATGTCGAGTAGGCCTATTATCACTTTGATAATGTTTCCTTTAAGTTTAAGTATAGGTGACAATCCATTGCATGAATATACCTGATAGGAAAGTTCCTTCTGCACTGTGTGCCTGATCTCATGTACAGTGTGTCATGGTATGGTGGTTCATACAATTGAGGCTCAATCCAAGGGTTGGGGGTTCAAAGCTTGGCAAGACATTAATCCACATTTGCCACACTCTACCCAGGTGTAAGTGGGTATCTAGTATTTGCAGCTGGGGAAAATATAATTACAGGACCCTCAGGAAGAACAGAATTGATGCTGACAAGGCTATCCTGAGTGAACAAGATTATTATTATGTTAGATTATTATGTTGATATTCATATGCATATACAGTCTGAACAACATCTAAATACTGGAAAGTGTATCTTACAAAATACATCATTAAGGAAAAGATATTTTCCTTCAAGTAAACTTGATTCAAAGGGTGGAGTGTCGGGAGGTTACCAGTTCATGAGTACTTGTGGAATATATCGCTTTGATTAACCTTTTCGGGACAGGATGTATTTTTAGGGCTAAACTGATCACATATAGTTCTTCAAATCGGCAACAATAATATTTCTCTTTTATCACTACAATGATAGATCATGAGTACTTTTGGAAATTACTGCTTTGATTATAAAGATAAGATTTCAGGTTGATCTTCATGTTGATGTTTCCTCAGGAATAATTTTTCAAGAGACATATCTCAAATTCAAAACATTCCAAAACACTCTGAATCTGAAAATAATACTGCTCAACTCTCCTGGTGGAGGTAAAGCCCCCATCACACCAAACTACGTTCTGGAACCATCCTAGAAAATCATAAACGGTTTGTGGTCGGGGCAGAATGTGTAAATAATGTCTATAATACGATCCTAGTTCGTTCATAAACAGTCCTCAATACGTCCTTCTCGTCTGTACCCCGTCCACAGTCAGTTCATATCAAGTTCAGATCGGGTAAATTTGCCATTTCCAGGCAGCCCAAGCCAGTCCGTAGTCAGTTTAAACCCATTATAACTAGTTCTACCTCGTTCCTAATACGTCCAAACCCATTCTAACTAGTTCGCCACTTGTTCTAACTAGTTTTTAACCCGACCACCCCGTTCAGAGACAGTTCAACTCGTCCTCATCTCGTTCTTAGTGCGTTCGAACGCGCTCCTAGAGCGTGTGCAATCCCGTCCTGGCTCGAGAGCTACTAAAGACCCAGCGCGTTCTCGCCATTCCTCATTCCCGTTCAACTTCAACGCTTCAAGCTTTGCAGATCAAGACATTCAAGTGAAGCCCCCATCACACCAAACTAGTTCTCACTACGTTCTGTAAAATGTTGCCAAACGGGCCCAAACTGTGAGTGAACGGAGTGAACGTAGTAGCAACTGTTTACGATCTGTTTAAGAACTTCATGGACGGGCTCAGACTGGCTTGGACGGGAAGGGTGCTCTAGAACTTTGAGCCTGTTCAAATGTTCCCCGTCCTGCAATTATACGGAGTGACAACGGACTTAAAACGAGATTGACGTACTACTAACGGAATTGCCGTACTATGAACGGAATTGCCGTACTTCGATCCTACTAGGAACGTGTTACAACGTGATGTGGTCGAGCATCAATTAGCAAGAACGCGTTGGGTTTGTATAGCCCTCGAACCAGGACGGGATTGCACACGAACGATAGGAGCGCGTTCGAACGCACTAAGAACGAGATGAGGACAAGTTGAACTGTCTCTGAACGGGGTGGTTGGGTTATAAACTAGTTAGAACAAGTTGCGAACTAGTAAGAATGGTTAGGACTGCTTGGAAATGTCAAATTTGCCCGATCTGAACTTGATATGAACTGACTGTGGACGGGTACAGACGAGTTGGACGTATTGTGGACTGTTAATGAACGAACTAGGATCGTATTATAGACATTAGTCCAGTCCGAGCCCGTCCATGAAGTCCTTAAACAGATCGTAAACAGTTGCTACTACGTTCAGCTCCGTTCGCACACAGTTTGAGCCCGTTTGGCAACATTTTCGAGAACGTAGTGAGTACCACTTTGGTGTGATGGGGGCTTTAACGAGTTGGACTGGGTGTGCGCATATTAAATTATAAAATAATACTATTGAAAATGCTGTTGTACATGAGCCTTGAATACATCAGGATTTTGAATGTATATCAATGGATGGTATAGTAAAGAATTCCAGCCTGTAAGTGTTTTCACAGTTGTAAACTTTTGATCTGTGATTGTCAAAAAGTGTATGAAAAATCTTTGACGTTCATGTATGAATAATTTGTTCCATATTGAATTTTTGGAAAAGGTATTAAGAAACCATATCGCAGCTCAAGCTCTGAATTACATGGAATATATATATTGTACAAAGTCATAGAGATATAGAGTAAAATAAAATGTGATACACAATTTGATTTACATTCTATTGACAAAAATGGTCATTATAAAACAAAATAAGCAAAGAGATGCACAAATATCAAGACTAACCAATTTCATTATGGTGAGTGAATGGTGGGCAAGATCAAAGGCTTTGAAGAAAAAAAGTCTTTCAGAGGGGCCGTTGATAAAGATCCCGCTCGATTTGCTTGTCTCTGCTGAGAGTTGAGGGCATCTACGAGGTTATTCTCACATTGACTTGTGAGAAGCAGGTATAAAATGAAAACCGAAAATGAAAAACAAAAAAACTCTTGGAAATGGAGCCCAGCAATTATTCAAAAGACCCCTCAGGGCTTAGGGAGAAAAACATGCATAAACTGAAATACATTAGCAAACGGGGTCGTTGTTATTGTTTTGTGATTGGGCATTCATTCTATAGAGAGATGTACATGTTTCCTACTTGTAAAAGTCAAGTTGTTTGAAGAAAAAAACGGCTGCAGATGTGAAGGTTGTGGGTTCAATCCCAGAGAAAACAGTACTATCCTTTGGCAAGGCATGAATCCGCATTTACCACTCTTAACTCTGATGTAGTAAGAATTACGTACTAGGGTATATTCATTGAAATGCAATGATGATGTTTGCATGAATCATAAGCGATATAATCTTTAAATGCATTGTGAATGAGCTTTACACACAAAAAAATCATGCTGCCCTAAACTTGATTGCTGTTATTATTATGAATTTATTAGACTTTTGTTTAATGAGCAAGTATTTTACTTGGCATTTTCCTAGCTATTAAAGTATTACATATTTATTCAATTCAGTATATGGACTTAATCAGTATTTTACTTAGCATTTACTTTGCTATTAAGTAAGATGTCTTAACTCATTTTCAGATCACATGTGAGCATTTTACTTGAGCAAGCCGACTTTCAGGTAAAATAGTTACTAATAATCATTGCAACAGATTCAAGATTCAAGATTCAAGATTTATTCGTTCCATTCAATAAAAAAAACATATATGTATATAAAAGATATTACAAGTGTAAAAAAGAAATAAATAAAAAAATTATACAAACATCAGAAGGTCACTGATCAATACATGCAAAGGAAAAGAAATCAAATGGAATTTGGTGTGAATGAGAAAAGCCATCTAATTGCCTCAACATGTACTTTCAAATCAAATGAAATGACAATCACCCCAACCCTGAAAATCACCCCAACCCTGACAATAAGTTGGTTTTAATAAAAGCAGATTTTTTTTTTCGGGGGGGTTATTGTCTTCGGGAGGGGAAGGGGGTAATTTTCCGGGGGGTAATTGTCCTTGAGGGGGTGCTTGTCCAGGGAATAATTGTCCTCGAACCGTTTCAGAGGCGTCCATCGCGATGGCATCAATGAGTCTGAACGAATCCATGACACATGCTCCGCCGACATTTACTCCGCAAAATGCGACAATTGCTCCGCGACATTTGCTCCGACGTCAAATGCTCCGCCGACATTTGCTCCGCCGACAATTGCTCCTCCGACATTTGCTCCGCCGACAGTTGCTCCGACGACACTTGCTCCGCCGATATTTGCTCCGCCAACAATTGCTCCGCGACATTTGCTCCGCCGACAGTACCAATTATCTTCATATTTTTTCAACCTAATTCTTCTACAAACTGTATAGGCCTAATTTCCATGATCCTAACATCATCTTCTACTCGGTTTATCTTCTTCTTATCTCAATTCCAATCAAATTTTTTATTGGAGTTCTGGTCATCCAATTACATTTCGAAATAAACAGTTTCAAAGCATTGTGAAATTAGATTAGGTGTACATAAACAAGATTTAGGGATTATCGAATCGATAAATTTGCACACGAAAGTCCCCCTCAGGCACTTGCGTTGCATGCAGAAATGAGTAGTAGTAGTATATCGGACCAAACTCAATTTATTCTGGCATGAATGTTCAGCCCGAACACTTCAGCTATTTCTTGTCATTACTAATATAAATTATGAAGGCCTTTGACGAGCAACCCCTTTCAGGGAACCTTTACAAAAGTTATAACATTCTTCCTAACTGAGAAGGAAACCAAATGCGAAAACGCACACAAAAAATACTTTTCCCAGAACTTAAGGTTGTCTTTAACCAGTTTTTGGATATGCATAATTATGCAAGTACAAAGTAGGCCTATTTATGCGTCATTCCGAATTGTCTCAAAAAATAGGCAACACACAAAAAGAACAGACATCCGATCGAGATATTGATCAAAGAATTGTAAAAAAAAATCGAAAAACAAGAGGATTGAGCACCATACAATTATTAAAATATCAAAGAATCTTTGCTGATGTTGCAAAATAGGTATAAAAAGGATTGTAAACCATTCTCTTACTCCTGCTAACCGAACAATAGCCAAAACACTCTCAAATGGTGATGCAACAGGCAGCATTATAATATAAAAACAATCTTACATGGATGGTAAATATCCTTAATAACAATACAAATCTAGAAAGCAATTACAGCTCTAATAGGAAACATATGATACATGTGTCAAACTGCTCTG
This sequence comes from Mesocentrotus franciscanus, assembly GCA_037976565.1. Classification (NCBI taxonomy): domain Eukaryota; kingdom Metazoa; phylum Echinodermata; class Echinoidea; order Camarodonta; family Strongylocentrotidae; genus Mesocentrotus; species Mesocentrotus franciscanus. The sequence continues at coordinate 11,834,351 of CP137671.1, read as the reverse complement.
ATATAGAAAGATAGCAAAATAAGCTTTTACTTCCCCTGACATGTAATGATTGCTTAGTGTACATTATCTGGGACGTACAGTGATAGATGAAAAGTTATTTCAGCATATTCGAAATGAATTTTAGGCAACTCCTGTTACTCCCACATCATCAACATTCATTCATTTGATTTCATCTACATTATTTCATGAATTGTATTCAGAAAACGAAAAAAATTAAAAAATATAAAAAATATTGTCGGCGAAGCATTTAACTGCGTAGTACATATAGCATTTGTATTTTACGGGGCACTTTTGGGGCAGAGCAAATGTCGTCGGACCAAATGTCACCGGAGCAATTGTCGCTTCATGCGGAGCAAATGTCGCAGGAGCAATTGTCGGCGGAGCAGATGTCGGCGGAGCAATTATCGTCGGAGCAACTGTCGTCGGAGCAACTGTCGTTTGAGGAGCATTTGTCGCCGGAGCATTTATCGCTTCATGCGGAGCAATTGTCGGCGGAGCAAATGTCGGCGGAGCAAATGTCGGCGGAGCAATTGTCGTCGGAGCAACTGTCGACGGAGCAACTGTCGGCGGAGCAACTGTCGGCGGAGCATTTGACGTCGGAGCAAATGTCGCGGAGCAAATGTCGGCGGAGCAATCGTTTTCGGAGCATGTGTCGGGTTACCGTCTGAGCGTCATTAATGATAACATTGTTAATACGCCTAAATTGCAGACTAAAAATTAGTCTAAAAAACACAAGACTATAAACGACAACAGGTATACATTTCGCAGTAAAGTCTAGGTTTGGTATGAATTTCACGCCATACCAAGTTTAAAAAAAAAAAAAAATTTAATCAATTCTTCTCAAAAATGTAAGCAGAATCAATAGGATCAGTGCACAGTAGTAGTCGCCACAGCCTATTAAGATAGATAGTTGAGACACACGCATACGTACTCGATCAAATCTCAATTAAAAAATAACACCACTGAGACAACACACCTTTATAATCAACACCAATGGTGTCAAAAAAAAATCAATACCATACTGGTGTAAGAATTTCACAGTTTTTACAGTGTAGGAAACAACTAAGCATTTGTCCTATTATATCTTTCTAAATATTATTATTCAACTCCTCAAAATATTACTAATTTTAAATCGGGAAACAAGCATGTACTATAATTCTTGGATTTTTTAAAATAAAGATTTCAATGCATTTAAATATATTTGGTCAATACGGCCTCTGATAAAGATAGGATTTAATAAGTTACCTTTATTTCAATGTAGATACATAGAAGATGACGAACGAACATATCAAGAACTTGTAAAAATTACTCGGTATAGATCCTTTCGACCCGATTTGCAAAGCCTTTAGCTTTGATCGCAAAAGTTCTCGGAACCTCTTAGACTTTTACGATTCAAGTTACAATCAAACCTACGAGCACCTACTGAGCTAGACAGGTTACTGGAGAAATCAGGAATAATATTGAAATCGGATTACAAAAAAGCGCTAAAAAGTAAAATCAATAGTTGACTGCTTTATTTCATTTATTTATGAATTTACTTGACAAACTTGTAACATGATCGCAACTACTTTCTAAAATTGAAATCAATGGCAATTTCAATGGCCTAATGCATATCCTCCCGAAATCATGTTCGCATTGAGAAATACGTCATTGTAATGTTCGCGTATTTCTAGAGGTGATGGACAAGGCTATTGAAAATGTCTGAAGTTGGCAACAGAAGTTGGCGGTCTCCTGCGTTCACATAATTATACTGTTTATTTTAAAAATTATAATTTCACATATGTGTGTTTTCTTTATGTTTTTAAGAGTAATTTGTTAATATCTGTAAATATACGTTTTAATGTAATATTCAATTATTCTGCATAACGTTATTGAACGCAGTTTTTTTTTTTTAAACAAACAAACAAAGAAGTTGATTTTTCAAAAGTAGTTGAGATCTTGTTTTCTCTATTATTCATACATTATCTCATATTCATTATTGATTGCCATTGTTATATACATGTATCTTATAAATGTTAGCTGTATGCGAATTCTGAATATAAATTTGATACATTTTCCTGTGACTGAATTGTACATAAACTATACTGAATTAAGAGGGGGTGCAGAGAGGGTGACAACATTTAATCAGAATGTATACTCTAGTTTAAAAGGAGTTTTCTTATTTTGCTTCTATTTTGATTATCTACATTGTATAAACAAGCCTAGTGAGCATTGCGGCAGATTTACAACTGTCAACAGGGGCCTATCTATCAGCGTTTACGTGTAGACATATTTGGAAATAAAAATGTATTTGATTGTGAAAGCAAATGATCAATACAGTGCCTTATTCACATAGTATTGTAAATGTCTTATCTTGTGACTGAATTGAGTGACTGAGAGAGGGAGAGACAAAGAGAGACAGACAGGCAGACAGAGAGAAAGGGTGGCCATAGAGGAATCATTTTTAAATAGTATTATATGGAAACAAATCATATACAAGTCACAATTCGATGTGAAGAAATGGCCAGTTTGGCCAAATACGAAGAAAAAAAAACGGGGAACTAGTTATTCTGATACGTCTGCAACGAAAAGTGCTTGAGGGCATTTTTAAAACCACTTAATGAGGGTTTTTCTTTTAATGTGCCGGGAAGGGCATTCCAATTTTCTCTCTCCGTTTTTATCTTCAGTGATTTACATTGTATACAGTTTCTATATGCCCATATTTTTACAGCTTAATTTCATGACAAAAAGGTGATGAGTTTATTCCGTATCCATAATTCATAATTCTATGAAGTCATTTTGTCTATACATATCTAATCAGAATGGCTATACATTTCCATGCATTAATATCTAACAAATGAATTTACATATATACAGCGTGAGTCACAACAAGGAAACCCAGACTCAATCCTATAATTAACACGACCACAACTATTTTCGAAATTTCAACTCAAAGGCAATTTCAATACCCTATTGTATTTCCCATGGAAATCATGTTCAGCTTACTTATAGGAACTATATCCCATTTGCAGCCAACATCAAATTCTGTAGAACTTTGCAGGAACTATGTATAAGTCAAGTATGTCCTTTCTATGAAATTTAAACGTTAGGAGTGTCCTAGTATTCAAATTATGCGAGAAAACACGTTTACTTTCTAGACTGCATGTACATGTATTATACGGTACAGATAAATATTGCATTGTTTGCACACTGTTTTCTGTCATCGTGGCGCATTTGATTTGTAACCCCCAGCTGTTCAGACTAACAAATGTGTGGACATTCAATCTGAAATATTTGTGAAATGTTACAAATATATATTTGAAATACAGGGTAGAAAAAAATTCGCGATAGAAAATTAAATGAATTCATTGTTTGTCAGTGGTATTTGAAACCACATGAATTTGTGAAGTTTGAGTTCTATGTATAAAATAAATATGTCTTGGTTTGACCAAACTCATGAAAAAGAAAAGTTGAAGAATTAAGTTGTTATTATGAGGTCTCTTATGCATAGACAGAATACCATTGTTGTTGATTTCCATTTTGGCCTTGTTTACACAATGCAGATCAAATATTATCTACTTGTAACTATGTAGGACATAAATGGGAGTCTTGTTGCAGTTGAAAGTATGGGCAAATGTGATTTTTAGGGATGCCTAATTGACACGATGAGTTGGCCGGTTAAAGGTACTGTGTCCCATTTGCAGCCAACATCAAATTATATAGAACTTTCCAGTAATTTTGAATATGTCACGTATGTCCTATCTGTGGAATTTAAACGTTAGCAGTGTCCTAGTATTCAAATTATGCAAGGAAACCCGTTTACTTTCTAGACTTCACTGTCAGACACTATTGAGTGACTGATTGACTTCTTTTTTTCTTTGGTAATAACATACATAAAATGAACTGTAAAGGGGTTTTGGTCTACATCAATAACCCACTTCTTGTAATGGCCAAAATTGAACTGATTGAATCTTTGCGCAGCACAAAACGTACGACCATTCGGTACAAGGGTCTGAAAATCAGACAATTACTAAAATGATTGCAATCATTAAAGTCGATTCGACAGCATTACTAACGGTCGTTTTTTCCCCACTAAAAGACTTTTTCAAGCCCTTTCGTTTTGAGGGAAGTTCTTAATTAGTATTATCTTTAAAATGCCGGTGGAATTTAACCTTTTCATTTTTTGGCCTGCAAATGGGACATAGTACCTTTAAGTGGAACAAACTCGAGACTTAGAAATTTACCTTGTTATGTAGTGTAACCTTGTATTATCAGGATTCAGGACTAAACTAAAATAGATTATAAGGAAGTGGGAATGGCCAAATTATCTGGCTTGAACCTATAGAAGTTGAGATTTTCTCATTTTCTAAATTAATCAGAATTCCTTCCTCAAATTAGCAACAATTAATCCCATTTTCTACTCCTTCATAGTTTAAAGTAAAACAAATGTTTCAAGATTCAATGAACCAATGTGAAAGAAAATTGCCAATTTGTTCATGTAAAAAAGTAATTTGATGTTAATTTGTGCTCTGCATTGCCTATTTACTGACTTTAATGATTAGTTACAGTTAGATTGCTCTTTTTCCAAAACGGCACAATGTACCGCATTTGAATACATGTAGACTCAAAATTGTTCGTACCTTTTGCTCTTTCTGCTCATGTATGATGTGTAATTCCCAGCATTCTTGATCAAAAAAATAATGCAAAAAAAAAACCACTATAAGGAGACAGTAATGCTATGCTATAATGAGTTTGTGATAACCGTGTTCTTTATATCGAGGTTTCACTGCATTATTTTGTTTTTCCCCAAATGATATATCAAGGAATTGTTTCCTCTTCTAGTTTGTCTTGGCATCATTGCAGTGTCTAACATATTTTAGATATGAGCTATATTCATGTCTCCTAATGTAATATATTGTTATATTCCCAAAATCTAATTGAGATGCTGTTTCTTAGTACATGTATACAGTATGAAATGTACTTTCCAATGTAGGAAGTGGTGTAATGTTGAGATGTAACGTTGAGATGGTAGAAGTGCGTACTATCAGCTTGAAATTGAGACTTGATTTTTTTTAAAAATTAATTTCTCAAGAATTGACCATTATTTTTTTACCCTGTATTTTTAATAGTGTCATTTGTTTCATTGCATTTGCACTGATTTATATGATATCCAATAATTATCCTGATCAAAATCTGTTTTTATTGAAATTGAAATGATACTGTGAAAACAATATTTCATTTATGCATAATTTATGAAAAGATGTCAAGATTTTGAATGAAATATACTATCATCATCCATGTATATAAGATGTTTTACAAATGCATGTATATGTTATAGACTTGCCATCATATATAAAACTTATCTTAAAATGTAATATTGGCAGGCACTTATGCCCTATTGCACAACACCCATGGATTTTATGATTGAAAGCAGCTATTCCTTGCAAGTGGCTCGCCTTTCACTTTTTCTCTAAACTAGTGTTATTTAATATTTGAATATCCTTCCAGATACATTTACATGAACAGTGTACACTTAAATATTGCAGTCTTTCTGACAGCTATGCCACCATGCAAAATTAGATAGAGCCATGTACATGTATATTGATCTACATTTATATATGTTTATGGTATAAATGTATAATAGATTTTTTTGAGCAGAACAAATATTTTTTTAAAGTTTTGTCTATGAAAGGTGCTGATTTAAGGTTGTTGTTGTTGTTGTTGGTAGAAACGGTCTACATGAAGACTTGTAGACTTTCAGAAATATATAATATCTTTTAATAAAGAATTTCATACAAGTTTTCCTTGTGGCTTTGTCTTTTTATTACTTCAATTTCTCACTTCTTTGGATATGTTGCGTTCAAGGGCATCGACAGGGTCTCAAACGTGAAGAGGGTGGGGGTAATTAAGTGACGGCGTAGGGGAAGACTTGAACAAATTCAGGTGTTAGAAGTAGGCATTTTAATGTTCAGTTTAGTATTTAAGAAGAAGAAGAATGCCTTTAAAATTCGGGGGACTATTGCTATGATGCCCCCTAATTTTGGTTGGGGTAAGGGGGCATATTCCTCTCTCCATGCACTGCTTGTTGGTTCCCTTGGTTCGATGTAATCAGAATTACCATTTTAAAAATACCGATAAACTTCAGCTAGTCGATTCTGCGTGGGATATATCTTGAAGGTAGAGCGTATGTGTTGGTTCAAGTACAAAATAAATGAATTCTACTGTTCTAAAAGAAAGCAGAAAGATCAGACGTGCAGATTGGTTGGAGTTTGAACCAAAGAGGGCAAACAGAAAGAGAGTTGTGATTTTTAAAGAGTTGTAATCACTATACATGTACATAATTTCGGAATTTCAAATATAACATAAATTCTTCAAATTTGACAATTTAGTCAAGGTGATTCATGAAGATGAAATATAATGTGCAAGGGGTAGTTATGTCTTAAAATTTCAGTTGCAATCTTTGAATATTTCTGTTGCTGTTGTTGTTTGTGTTTTTTGTTTTGTTTTCTATAAAATAAATCTTTAATCATATTATTGTCTAGGCCAACAGGGTCATTGTGGAAAATAGTTTTGTAACGTACAATGCTACCCTGTAGAAATAAAACTACAAATAAATAAATCAATAAATAAACATTGTGATGAGAACAGAGATCGTGTTTCGTCCTTATAAAAAAAAAAAAATACCCCCCCCCCCGCTCGATCTACATATAGCATTCTCATTTATTTTTCTTCAAGAACCGATCCTTCTATAAGTGACAGTGCGTATACAAAAAGTGTACCCAACTTTAGTAGCTTCTAATTAAAGAATTATAACCTATGTGACCTTAAATCATATTTCATTGTAATGAAGAACTAATACCCTATTTAATGATACCATTCTCATTATTGTACTGCCAAGGATGACTCAGCAGCAGGCTTTTCGAAAAGTATTGTCAAAATTCTCTTGTACCAAGTTTGGGATGAAGTAATGAATGTGGGTCAATAGCCGTTATGACTGTTATTTTCAAGAAACAGTACAATGACACTAGATTCATCTCGAAACCCCTTTTCCTGCATTTGTGATCTTAGTTGGTTGTGCAGTGGATCCGTTTTAGCAAATTGAATGTTGATATCATCAGGGAGGTGACACACTTTGTTCACCTTCTTCAATATCGAAGAAGAAGCACATTCACGGTGATTCACCTGTTCTCTTGATTTCTTTGGTGGCTTACCGGAACTTTGATGGCTCAACTCGAGGGCACTATTTTCTCAAATTTCATGAAACTAATAAGGCCGATGCCCCCACCCCCCCATGAATTCAGTGCCCTGCCATTGGGATCAACTTATGCTACTTCATATTCAGAGGTGACCAGTGGCCCATATAATATATAATTATGTATAGTCATGAACTCATGATGACGATAATTATTCATGATTTTTATTGCTGATCGCCTTAACGAAGATTTTCTGAATTCATAAGGTTCACAAGGTTCATAATCATTATCCATTTCTCGATGGAAATTTTTGGTATTTACATAAAGTGGGGGCCGGCTGTTATAGGGATATTTTGGTGCAGATTCTTCTAAAAGCACCAAATTTGGCCCAGAGGTAGCATATACCATATTATTACGATTTCTTCCAGGCGCCAAGAAGCCAAGAAGGGCGCCCTCTGGGACCGCCATATTGGGCAAATCCAAAATGGCCGCCATCTGAGGTCAAGCGTAGTTCCAAAAGGAAAAGGGCTAGTATATGATAATAGTTTATATATTTATGGGGTTTGGGGGTCGGAGAATCTGATTATAATGTTCTTTCATCGATTTGAGGTCTCCTTGGGGCTGTCATACTGGTCACATTTGTCAAATCCAAAATAGCCGCCATATCTGAGTTATACAGGTCAAGTGTTGTTACGAAAGGAAATGGGCTAACTAGTATGATAAAAGTTTATACATTTATGGGGTTTTGGGGGTCAGAGAATCTGATTATGATATTCTTTTATCGATTTGAGGTCTCCTTGGTGCTGTCATACTGGTCATATTGGTCAAATTCAAAATGGCCGCCATCTGATATAGTTACAGGTCAATAGTAGTTCCAAAAGGAAAAGGGCTAGAATGATAAAAGTTTATATATATTTATGGGGTTTTCGATGTCAGAGAATCTGATTATAATGTCCTTTCATCGATTTGAGGTCTCATTGGGGCTGTCATACTGGTCATATTGGTCAAATCCAAATGGCCATCATCTGAGTTAAAGGTCAAGTACGTGTTGTTACAGAGGAAAAAGAGCTAGAAAAGTAAAAGTTTTTTTCGAAATATGGGGGTGTCAGGGTCAGCAAATCTGAGTATGATGTTCTGTCATTGATGTGAGGTATCTCTTAGGCTGTTACAATGATCAGATCTAATATGGCTGCCAAACGGGCAAATGCTATGATGTGCATACATAGATTTTCTTCTCTTTTGTGGGATGTAATGTTGGGATAAAACTAATTTCATGGTTATATGAATGGTTAACATGCACACTTAAACATACTGACATACATTAGTTAACCCTCACATACACACAAACACCGCACAAACACCACGCACACGTACACACACACGCACACCTACGCAAATACACACAAGCAATACATTACCATTAAATCTGTCAGTTCTGTTCATCGTAAGGAAATAATATTCTTGTCAATTTTGATTCTACAAAGCTAAAACATGGTGGACAATTGCAATGGGGACTTGGCTTCAACAATAATTATTTCGTGGTATAAATATAAATGTTTATGACCTGACGTTATAAGTGCTTTAATTGTGAGGGTATATTTCTCAATTACTTATTTGACGTGAGTTGTAATTCTACCTCTTTCTCAGTAGTTCTATAATACAGCTCCTTGTATGTCATTTTACATGGGTTTTATTATGTTTCCATACATAATCCTAAAATGGATGTTAAAACAACCCTTTAGAGTACTGTCGGCTTACAGGCTCTTATTTATGGTCTGCGTGAGTGGTGTCCCTCCAAAAGAATCATAATTTGCTTAATTTGTCTATTCCATATTGTTCACCTATTCCTATGTTAGGTGAAAATAGTTACAGTTACACAGTTGTGTATAAAGAAACAAATACAAAAAGCAAGGCAGGCTTTCCAATATTTAATCTTTGGTTAGAAGTGATTACTGTCATAGTTTGTATCCAGTTATTCAATCAGTAAGTTCAACTGGACACAACAAATAAATATAGAAAAGCAAGGAAGGCTTTCCAATATTACATCTTTGGTCAGAATAGATTACTGTATTTGTGTCCAGTTATATAATCAGTAAGTTCAACTGGGCACAAGAAATATATGTATGGAATCTTTGGTTACAGAAGTGATTACTGTCATAGTTTGTAAATAAGATCTGGCTTTTTGTGTCGGTCGATCAGTATATATTCAACAATGATCACGGTCTATAAACAAATAAGATACAAGGAGATACCGGCCCTTAATTAAGATAAAAATATAACATAATCCTTTATCTGCCCCCAAGTCTTTGGTGCAAAAAGAAACGAAAGGCGACAACTGGGGGGGGGGGCGACACCGACGGGTGTGAGCGGCCGCAACTGCGTGTTGACAGACGAAGGGACAGGAACAACCAAAGATGGGCGAAGAGAACGACGGGGCGTGCCATATGGACCGTTCCAGAAGAAGTGGCAGGGGTCGTTGCACTATTGGGGCTGCCCGGGCAGGGGGCATGACAGGTCCCGGCCGGCTGGGGTGTCAGGGCATGTCAATGGTGGCACCAGGGGTAGGGCTGTCGCAGGGCCGGAAGCGGGATCCCCAGGCTGATCAGTAGGACGCAGCAGGGCCCCAAGGTCTGGCCGCAGGTAGGGCTGCCGAGTACTCGGACGAGTTGTGCCAAATAAGTCACCGTCCATCACCAAAGGAGGGGGGCGTGGGTACACTGGAACGTACTGTCTCAGGAACTTCTTGTTCCATAGTGTAACTCTCCCGGAGCCGTCGATGTGGATCACGTATTGGTCGAACTGGCGGACCTCGACCACGACCCCAGTCTCCGACCAGCGTTCAGCACTTCTCATGTGGCGATTGCGCAGTGCATCTTGCCGAGCCGCGAAGGTCGCACGCCAAGTGCGGTGAGGCTTATATTTGCCAGGCACCATGCACCGGGCAGGCCTTAAATTTCAATATTTTTAGGGCAAGGCCACTTTTCTGTATTACAGCACAAATAGGAAGAATTGGAAAGGGCACAAAAAATATCCAAGGCCAATTAGAGGGGCATTGAGGCCAATCAAAAGGGCATTCATGGTCATGGCCTTGGTGGCCTTGGATAAATTTAAGCCCTGACCGGGATGAAGTCCCGAATAGGATTACCAAATACGCACATGGCGGGGGAGAGCTTGTGTCCCTGTCAGGCGTGTTCCTGTACTGAAGCATCGCACGTTGGAATGCGTCAGTGTCAAGGGCACCGATAGGGCTGGTATTGTCCAGGAGAAGGTGCTTGATGGTCTTTACACCCACTTCAGCGCGACAGTTGCTATGGGGGTATGCCATGGAGGAGAGGAGATGATGGATTCCCCAGAGGAATCGGTGTGTGGCTGCTGCTGTAAATTCGGGGCCACCATCTGAAGCCAGCTCGTCAGGGATGCCGAATGTGACAAAGATGCGTCGCAGGCAAGCGGTGAGGCCATCTGCACCATGGGTGGACCTCTCAACTATCGGCCAGTTGGAGTATCGGTCAACGACAACCAAGTAAATGCAGCCTTTGTAATGGAAGAAGTCGGCACAAATACATTGGAATGGGTAGACCGGGGAAGTCAGCGGAGTTGGCGGCGAACTAGGCTTGGACGGCGCAACCCGATTACAATGGTCGCATCTAGCACGGAGGGTGGAGATGGCAGGGGTGATGCCGGGCCAGAAGACAGATGCCTCTGCCCTGGCGGTCATGGAGGTGACCCCCTGGTGGGCATCATATGGAGGTGGGTCAGAACTTCCTCCCTGAGAGAAGGGGGAATAACGACGCGGTCCTTGTAGAGCACAACGCCGTCAACTGTATAAAGATCGCCCCGAAACTGGAAGTAGTCACGGAGGGGACCCGGGAGTTCATGGCGGAAGGCTGGTAGGCCAGACTCAACTTAGCCAGCGAGGGAATGCATGTCCTCGTCGCTGGCTGTGGCAGTACGCACCTGTAGCTTCAGAGGCGCACTAGTCGGGTGACGTGAGAGGCAGTCTGTTGCACGGTGTCGGACACCTGGGATGATCCAGAACCTGTATCGCAGGGTCTTCTCTTTCAAGTTCCTCAGATGAGGGTTGGGGATGTCTGCTAGGGAGCGGTCAGTGAGGATCTTCAAAAGGGGCTTGTGGTCGACAGCAAGGATTAGATCCTCACATCCTAGTACAAAGTATCTGGCCTTGTCTAGGGCATCAGCCACGGCGATTCCGAGGTATTGCAGATGCAGTGTTCTTGGAGAAGCCAGAAGCCCATGCCATGCTTCGAACAATCTGTAGGCAGGCAAGTGGGCTTGTTCTGGTCAAAGATCCTCACACCCTCCTCGATTTCACTGGCGATGATGGCTTTGGATTCATCAAAGGCACTCTGGAGGGCTTCGTCCTACGTGAAGGCTGTGGCAGGCTTCAGGAGCTGGCGGAACGGCAGCATCTTTGCAGTCATGCTGAAGGCACAGGACACTTGATTGACAAGCCCGATCCAAGAGCGCACGTCGGTGATGTTCTGTAAGTATTTCTTGCTTGGACGGACACTGTCGGTGGAGATCTCAAATCCAGCAAACTCGACAACATCTGCGCCCAGTACGAACTTGTCAGGGTTGAGGGTAACGCCATTCCGACCGCAGACAACCAGCCACTCGACGGCTTGGAAGTAGCTATCCGCCAATGTGTCCGCCCATAGCAGGGTGTCATGCATCCACACATTTGATTTTGTTGTGAATGTCCGACACGATCTCATCATAACGTCTGGAGTATCCATCACCGGAGGCAATGTATCCTTGAGGGGCCGTCTTGTAGCGGTATCTGCCCCAGGGGGTAATGAAGGTGGTCAGGTGACGGTCCTCTCTGCAGAGTGGCACGCTATGGTAACCATTCCATGCATCAAAGACGGTTTTCTTCTTCTTGTGTGGGACCGACTGAGCCTGGTGGGATGGTGATGGTGTGTGGTGTGTCTCGCGTGTAGCCTGGACGTTGAGCGCCTGGAAATCGACAGTTCGTCTTGGTGTGCCATTCTTCTTTGCGCAAACTACCATCCGATGACACCAGGTAACAGGCTCGCCAATGGGGACCGGTTCCAACACGCCAAACTCCATGTCATGATCCAATCCAGCTTTCACAGCATCCCGCCAGTGGAGTGGAACGGGTATTGGTGTGTGATGCACAACTGGCTCAGCATTGGGGTCGACCATCAGTTTCTAGGGAGGGCTGTCCATGAGGGTCAAGGGTTGATGTTCACAAGTGTTGAATGTGCTCGATTGGTAGTACTTGGGGAGGTGCTGTTGTAGCTTCATACGGTTGTCATCAGTGGCAGGAAATTGCAGCTTTGTCGGAGGTTGGGGTGGGGGCGTTGACGCCCGGGGCAGTTAAAAGTTCCTCCAGAGCCGTCTTGGAGGGCTGCTTGCATCCCCACCTGGTGTGCCGGCTGAGTCGTACCGAACATAGGGAAGGTATCAGGAATGATCTCTAGGGCGATGCATGCCTCCTTGCTGAGGAAGAGTCTGTTCGAGTTGTCCGTGAAGTAGGTCATTTTCCGAGTTTCAATAACCTGTCCTCGCTCGCCTCTGCCAAAGAAACGGATGATGTCGGCCCCAAGGATCCGGATGCCGCCTTTTGTAGCCGTGCGCATCTTCATGTCGACCGGTAGGAGATCTGATCGGCGTAACCCAATGCGGTGGATGACCTTTATAACAGCAAGGCAGCTCTAAGAACCCTGTTTCTGCCATAGCAGAAACAGAGCAAGACATTGGAGGGGTAGATAGGTCGAAACCAAAGGCATCGTAGTCATCGGGCACGATCCTGACGGTCATGTCAATGAACGGCTGGGGTGTTGACCGTTTCTGGAGCCACGTATTGGAGACGTCTTCATACACGTGGTGGTCCAGGGGGACGGGTGATCCACGATGAGGCCTTTCCGTAGTGTGGCAGGAGCAAGGGCATCAAAGATAGCACCTTCATTATCACTTGGGGCGCCGGGTGACGAACGTTTAGGTTTGTCCTTACTGCAGCATATGCTCTCCATGTGATTTGGCCTATCACAATGCGTGCACCTGTGGCCATATGCTGGACATTGAGTTTGACGGATGCGGGCTGGGGCACTCTTCCCATGTCCTCTCCTGCCACAGTAACCACAAAGGTCCTGTTTCTCCTTAATAGTTGTCTGCTTGGCTTCCTGTAGGTGCTGCTAGCCGCGTCCACTGAGGAGTGGGAGTCCAGGAGCGAGAAGGCGGATCGTTTGGCGGCTTCTTTGGCTTCGACGAACTGGAAGACCTCCTCCAGCATCATGACCTGATTCTTGTTGCCAAGGAGGTCAATCTGGATTTCGGGGTCGCTGATGCCCCGAGTGAGGACGTCCCGCATGATGGCGTCAGTGTAGAAAGCGTCGGCGTCACAGCCGGGGCACTTGATGAGGAACTTGCAGATGTCTGCCTGGCCACGTAGGCGGGCCCCATAACTGCGTACTGTTTCATCTCAGTCCTGGCGCATGTTATGAAGCGCGACACGGGCCACCATAGAGTTCTCTTCACGGACCGCCAGCTTCTTGATGGCTGCCAGAACATCGTCCACGGGTTTGCCGGTCAGACTCCCACCAGCTGATCTTGTGAGGTCTCTACGTAGGGCTTCGTCGCAGCATTCGAGCAGCTGGATAACCTTGTCCCTGCCGGTGACTTTTTAGGCCGAACCATAATCAGTCCATCGAGACAAGAAGTATGCCCATTCTTCACTTAAGCCAGCCGCAGCAACTGTAGGGCGTTTAACCTTCTCCACCTTGGCGGCAGGTCCAGCAGTGTGGAAAGCGCTGTGGGCAGTGATTAAGGTAGCTACGATGGCAGTCTCAAGGTCCGGGGTAGTGTAGTCACACCCAGGAATGGGGCAAGCGACGACAGACATGGTTGATAGTCACCGTGATCATAATTAAGATCTGGCTATTTGTGTCGGTCGATCAGTAGACTTCAACAGTGATCACGGTCTATAAACAAATAAGATAAAAGAAGATACCTTAATTAAGATAAAAATATAACATAATCCTCATTGAAACCCAATTGAATACCAATTGGCAATTTGGAGTACATGGAAAGTGAAACAATGGGTACCTATTGAAACCAATTGGCAATTGGTCCCCATTGAAACCGAAAGGCAATTGGTCCCCATTGAAATCAACTGGCAATTATTGGTCCCCATTAAAACCAACTGGCAATTATTGGTCCCCATTGAAACCAACTGGCAATTGGTAAATCGACCAGGGTAGAAGAACTATTGATAAATCGATACTTCACAATCAATGTTGGCAACTGTCCATCGATAGGTATATTCTAATCTCAAATGCATTTGCTCCATCACAAAGATCATTTGAAGTGAATTCAAGATTAACTTTTGAAAAGATTGAGGCTCGTACAAAGATATATAATAAACTTACATGTGTTTCTTGGTTAGTAATCATATAATCAATATATCTATTGCTAAAACGTGCATGTTATTGTAACATGATCAGACAAATAATCTATTGGTCAATAATTGCCGAAGGAAAATACAAATCACAAAATTGATGTGCATTGTCATAATTTGCTTTAAAAATCATGATAAATGTATTTTTTGTGACACATGTAGAGTATACTAATGAATATTCATGAGATACAAAGATCTGTTGGTTTCTATTGGACCTATTGGTTTCTATTGGTCCTATTGGTTTCTATTGGTCCTATTGGTTTATATTGGTCCCATTGGGTTATATTGGTCTTATTGATCATTTCGGTCCTATTGGTTTCTATTGGCCGGTCCTAATGGTTTCTATGGGTCCAATTGGTTTCTATTGAGCATTGGTCCTATTGGTTTCTATGGGTCCTATTGGTTGAAACCAATTGAACACCAATTGAATTTTCAATTGGTTTCAATTGGCCCAATTGGCCCCATTAGACTTTAATGGGATTTCAATTGGTTTCAATTGGACCAATTGGCCCCATTAGACTTTAAAAAAGGATTTCAATTGGTTTCAATTGGCCCCATTAGACTTTAAAAAAGGATTTCAATTGGTTTCAATTGGCCCCATTAGACTTTAATGGGATTTCAGTTGGTTTCAATTGGACCAATTGGCCCCATTAGACTTTAAAAAGGATATCAATTGGTTTCAATTGGGCCAATTGAAGTCCAAAATAGGGCTAATTGGACCAATTGAAACCAACTGAAGTCCTATTAAAGTCCCATTGAGACCAATTAAAACCAATTGGAACCAATTGAAACCAACTGAAAATTCAATTGGTGTTCAATTGGTTTCAATTGGATTTTCGTCTTGGGTTGTGTCCAGTTATACGGTCAGTATTATACGTTCGACCGGGCACAACGTACAGTGCTCTAGATATACACTGTTGCTCATAAAGTTAGAATATTTTTTTTTTACCCCAATTTATGGAATTATTTTGACAATGATTTATTCCTAATAGATCTATATAATAGTATACATTCTCAGATTGTATTGAATAATAATTTGCGAGTGTTTGTTTTGCGTGACTGCTAAAGCATGTGTATGCTACTATATGCTTATCAACTAGGGGACCTAGTACGCCCTATTAAGTCATAACTGACAGTAATGATGATTAATGCCTCACAAAAGGGCACTAATATAACACATCGACACGGTTTTGATCCTGGGGCCTCACAGTTACGAGGCCATTGCTTTGCCACTGAATCATGACTATACGCAGCGGGGGCTAGGGTACGGGGCAGCCCCCACAAATAAAAAATAAAAAATAAAATGCAATAAATTATCAATAATTCATTGCATTTTACCCCGGTCCCCAACATAAACAAATCCTCTGTACGGCCATGCATTATGGCTCAAGGCATGGCCACACAGAGGATTTGTTTTCTGTTGGGCCCGGGGAATTCAGTGAATTATTGATAATTTATTGCATTTTCTTTTTTTTAATTTTTATTTGTGGGGGCTGCCCCCTACCCTAGCCCCCGCTGCGTACAGTCATGATTCAGTGGCATACTTAGGTATTTTAATATTGTTGTTGTTTTATTTCATTTCTAAGTATAATTCAACTATTTTGACCCCCAAAACAATCACCTAAATTTTAAACAAGACCGATTTTCATTAAAAAATTGTTTTAAAAGATGCGCAAGACTCAAAAGAAAAAAATCATGAAGCGGCGGGGCGTCATCCGTATGCGTTCCCGAACAATCAGAACAATCGCGGAGGGGGACCATAATGCCCCCCCGGCCTTATTAGGGTTAAACTGAAAGCCGAATTGATACAGAGGAACTCCGCCTCTGAGCGAAAACGCCTTCATCGGGTGCTGATTTATGAGGAGTTTGAGAGATCGCAAACCCTCCTAGTTACTTCTCAAGATAAAAAAAATGCTGGGGCGAATAAGTTGGAGGAGATCATTCTGAAACAGCTATTTCTCCAGAGGAGGCTGCCCACAAAATTATGTTCAGCACATTTTTAGCATCAACTGGGGACTTAATCGAGGTATCCCGTGGTCTACCCGCTGTAAACGCCTACATCAACGACCTCTTCATCGCGAGTGAGACAGGACATAAGAGGAAGATATTCAACAGCTCCAGCTAGCTACTGTTCTCACGGTTCTCGGAATACGGTGTCATCAATAACCCACTCAAGTGTGAATTTGGCGCATCTTCCCTCATCTTCTTCAACCAGGAAATGGACTTCATTGTAGCCTTATAGGACAGGATGGTGACATAAAATCGATAAAAAGAACATCATAATCAGATTATCCGACCCCGGAAACCCCATGAATTTATCAACTTTTATCATACTAGCCCTTTTCCTTTTGGAACTACAGTTGACCTTTAACTCGGATAGTGGCCATTTGGATTTGGCCAATATGACCAGCATGACAGCCCCAAGGAGACCTGTCATTGATACAAGAACATCATAATCAGATGCTCTGACCCCGAAAACCCCATTAAAATTAAGATATAAACTTTCATCATACTGACCCTTTTCCTTTAGGAATTACACTTGACCTTTTACTCAGCTAGATGGCGGCCACTTTGGATATGGCCAATATGACCAGCATGACAGCCCCAAGGAGACCTGAAATTGATACACGAACATCATAATCAGATTCTCTGACCCCGAAAACTCCCTTAATATATTATCATACTAGCCCTTTTCCTTTTGGAACTACACTTGACCTTTACTCAGATGGCAGCCATTTTGGATTTGACCAATATGACCAGTATGGCAGCCCCAAGGAGACCTCAAATCGATGTAAGAGCATCATAATCAGATTCTGTGACACCGAAAACCCCATAAATATATAAAATTCTATCATACTAGCCCATTTCCTTTCATAACTACAATTGACCTTTAACTCAGATGGTGGCCATTTTGGATTTGGCCAATCTGACCAGTAGGCCTATGACAGCCCCAAGGAGACCTCAAATCGATGAAAGAACATCATAATCAGATTCTCTGACCCTGAAAACCCCATAAATAGATAAACTTTTATCATATAGTAGCCCTTTTTCATTTTGCACTACGCTTGACCTTTAACTGAAATGGCGGCCAATTTGGATTTGCCCAATAAGGCGGTCCCAGAGGGCGCCATTCTTGGCTTCTTGGCGTCCGGCAGAAATCGTAATAGTATGGTATAAGCTACCTCTGGGCCAAATTCGGGGCTTTTAGAAGAATCTGCACCTGACAACCTCTATTAAGCCCTCACAGCCCCCACTAATAGTATTTTCATTCATTTCATTTAATTTATTTCCAATTCTCGTAAAAAAATACATTCAACAATACATCATATATACAAGAAAATATATAAACAATATAAAGAATATGGAGGAGCCAGCAGAGGCCATTGGCCTTTCAAAGGCTGGGCTCCAATGGCCGCAGATTATTATACAAAGTAAAGAGAAAAGAAAAAGTGGGTAGTACATCAACAGGTGTGAACAGGCTAATTAAACATAAGATAAGATTCCTTCATTAGATGATGTTTGTATTTTCGTTTGAATGAGGCAAGAGATGGGCACATTTTTATATCGGTAGGTATTGCCTTCCAAGTGATCACTCCAGAATATTTTACTGAACTACGTGAAGTATGGTATTTTAACAATGGAATATATAAATCATTAGCATGTCTTGTGTAATGTGGATGAACATCCTTTGTTATTTTGAACATATTATCGAAAATAGAAGGTAACATATTATTATTGTACATATACATAAATGATCCAGTTTGCAAATCATGTATTTGAAATATGGTAATTACATTTAATTTCCTAAAAAGCGGTTTAGAGGGAGTTCTGGGGTGAGAGTTTGTAATTGCACGTAGTGCTCTTTTCTGTAAAACAAAAACTTGATTTAGTAAAGTTTTCGCACAATGTCCCCATATCAAAGTACAATAGGACAGATGAGGAAGAATGATAGCATTATAGATATTAATCAATATATTCAGAGGAATAAAGTGTCTTATTCTACATAGTACACCTATTGCACATGAAATCTTCCGCCGGGTATAATTGATATGTGGAGCCCAAGTAAGATTTTCATCAAGTGTCACTCCAAGAAATACAGTATTAGTAACTTGTAATATATTATAGTTGTTAATTATAATGTCACAGATTTGCTCTGGAAGTTTTTTGTTTTTCTGTTTAAATGTCATATAATTCGTTTTGGGGGGAATTTATAAGTAATTTGTTAGCAAAAAACCACAACTCAATATTTGGTAGTTCTGTAGTAATTATGATTGATATTTCATTGATGTTTTTACCTGACACAAAGAGGTTTGTGTTGTAAGAGTTGCAGCAAGAATTATACAATGTGAGAGGGGACGAACGACAGAAAGGCTGAATGTAAGCAGCGCGAGACAAACAAGAATATAACTTCTTCAGTGTTAACAAACCCACTGTTTCCAAGTGTAGTTCTTAATTGTGAGTCATAGTAAGATACTGCAACATGGTGTCAGAAGTGGCGACGTTTGAAGCAGTTATGTGTCTGATAATCTACTGGATTTGAGGAGCCCTACGCGGAACTGTAGCTGTGGGACTGGGCAGAGCATAGTGCACTGATGATATGAACGTGAGTACGTACCTAGTCACCGAGTGCTCTAAGCCTTACCATAATCTTTCCAGAATCTTTCCAGAGTTGCCTACATAAGACATGAATGATTAATTAGACAGAGCTATACATAGCAACAGAGTGGACAGTGAAGTCTTACCAGTCAAAAGAGAGAAAGTATAAAACAAGAGTGAGAGTCTCCTGAGTCCTGATACAGTGATATCCGATTGAAGCGGAAGCATAGACCCTACCATAAGTTTCTCTGATTGATTGGAACAGAAAGGTGTAGGTGGAACCTAGTGCAACTATGGAAGCGCTAAAGCCTCCTCAACAGTTAGATTTGGAGGCGCGAAACCTCCCGAAGGTATGGAAGCTCTGGAAGGAGGAACTGATGTGTATCTAGACCTATAGGCCAAGAGCATTAGTTTTAACATGGACATCGCTCATAACAAGCTGATTTTTTCAGGATAGGTCCAGGAATATGTCTACGATAACATACTAAAAGTCCTCATAAATCCTCCTTGAGCGTTTTCCGCAATCCAAGATGGCGTCCAAAATGGCCGCCATTTCCTGAATTTCTTATAACTTTGCTATTAGATAACCCAAATACATAATTTAAATGTCTAGATATATGTTTTTTAGCATAAGGAACTCATTTAAATACTTATTGGTAAATTTTGAAACACACAAGTAGCAGTAAAACCACTTGAGCCCTTCTTGAAATCCAAAATGGCGTCCAAAATGGCCACCATTTCCAATTTTATCTCATTGTATTAAAGTAGATACGTTCTGAATATAATCAAATGAAATCGCTAAAGCGTTTCATACATAATGACTGTAAAATATAGGTGCGATATGAATGTTGCTTTGCTGTAGCACTAGTTGGAGGTAGACTTTCTAGCTGAAAGGACGAACTCAGAGAGCTGCGACCGATTGCCCGTTTGTATGCAATGTGACGGTAGTCATCAAGAGATTAAAAACTGCTGGCCCCATACAGCTTAAGAAAGAAGGCTTCCCCAGCTCTTTTTACCTCGTCATGGGTACTTCCACTGTCTGCGAAGGTATCAAGCAAGTCATAGTCCTGTTTCTTGTGGAACATATTGAAAGTTTTACGCTTGGCTGACAGTAGATTGCAGAGACCGTATCATATCCTGTCACAGCATGAAGAAACATCAGGTGATTTCTAGTGTCCCCTATGGCATGCTGAATTTCATGAATGTTGAAGACCGTGACAGGATTACTGCGGCATAGCATGTGCATATCTGTGGAAGTGGGTGCCCGAGCAACTAGCATGACAACTAAGTCTGTGTCCGTACCAACGACAACAACTGGCACCTGTTCTGACTCTGCTACTGCTAGTGCTGTGGAGACAATCAGGGTGTCGGCATCTGCTTCTGCCTGCTTGATACGTATATACCAGCCATGAGCATTTTGTCACGTAGAGTTTATATAAGTCTAAACTCATTGTTGCTGTTGGCTAGGAAAGCTGCTTGGGCTGTGGTTGTTGGCATATTATCATCAAATATGATGTCACTAGAGGTACATTTCTGGGCTATTCATCTCTGCTCAGCTACCTTTATCGAAGTTGCACTTTCATAGCCATCGCACACCACGTACCGTCGAATGAGCTCCATAATGCTTAAGGATGTATGAAATATATGACTGAACAACATCAGCATAGGTTGACGGTTGTGGCCAAACAACTGATTGCAGTAGGTGACCACCATCTAAAACAAAGAGACCATTTTCTGGCAGGTTGGATTGCTTGCTGGTGAACAACTTCAGCAGGAGACCCAGAGAACTCTTTGTTGGCTTCCGCATCACCCACCTGTGAGAGGGAAAGTGGCTGGGGAGCAAGTTCATATTAAAGCAAAGAACGATTCCATCTCAGTGCTGTTATTCAGTTTCATATCCAGCAAATGGTGATGTGCCTGCAGCCATTCAGCAAAGATGCATCTATCTTTATTGTCTCTTGACCTGGTACTTTGCCGTATGTCTTTATGTTGCTCTGATGTACCAGTTTGTACTCCGGTGAACTGTTTCAGTTCATCACAAATAGGAACACAGCGAGGAAGTGCATGCATGAACCCACTTTGCCAATGTACTATCTGCGATTCCACGTCCACGAGTCATTCCTCCAGATGTTTTCAGCTGCCGCATCAGGAACTGTTCAATGGTCTGATCAGAGAAGTTTCCACCCCAGAATGAATCCACACGGCGGATGGTGAAGTATCCCTTTTCTGCGAATTGTGTATATTTCCTGGTATGGTTTGCTCTAGGGCTTCCATCTGTTGTAAATACAATCTGGCAGATTTGGCATAGGGAAGATGTCCTGCAGCATGGAAATGTGGTATCATTTTCCTCACACAGCTGGAGCTTACAGTCCCCTGTCCTTTCAGCTCGAGTGAAACATTGCAGAAGAGACACTTAGTTGTCGGATATACTGCACCCAAAGCTTCCCTGTCCTACTTTGTCCTGGTGCCCGGTCAAGGAGTTGTGAAATGATCTGACTTAACTGTTTGACACACTCCTCCTCAGCTACATCAGTCGCCTTCTTGTCCTGGTTGAGAAGTGCACCATACAGATTCGGTAAGTGGTCCTTATCTATGCTGTCTAAGATGCCAGGTTTACCCATCAATATGCCAATGAGGGCAGCTGCAGTATGAATGTGAGCACGAAGAGAACGGGAAAATGCATGACCAGAATGCATATGTATGACAGACCCTTTGGCGTACACTGTCTCCCATAGCTCTGCAATAAGTCCACTTCCGTCCATGATGTGGCCTATGCTGCCGAGATATGACATGAGGAGGTGAAATCCACCAAGACGGACGATTACTTTGTCTAGGTCTTGAAAAGAAGCTACAATCTCTGCTGTCTTGATGTACAAAGGCTGGCCAAATGTTACTGCCAGATTCTCAAGTTATGCTTTTCACATTGTGACTGTGCCGTGTAGATGGTAGTCGGATTGGATGGGTCCAAATGAAGGAAGGTCAGAGTTTCTATTCTCGTCCTCTCGTACTGGTCACTATGCATGGCAACTTTCATGAAACCACTCCATGAAGGACACAAGTCTAGTTCTTGAACATAGCCAGCTACCCTGAGGGAGTCTATGGCAACTGCGGATCAGAGAGATGGGAGGTCCTGGTCAGGTTTCTTGAGGTTATCTATTACTGCAGACTGCAAGCCAGGAACAGCAGGTTTGCTGTTTGTCTTTATCGGAATATGTCCAAATGCTCAAACTTTGTCAGCCGATTGCAATTTTACTGAACGTTTAATGGGTGAAATATCCACAAACCCAGGCAGAGTAACACAAGCGATATTCCTCCCTTGTTGTGGAAAGTGTTGTGACCAGTTACTGTCGTTACGTTAAAGTCGGCATAGTCCAAAAAAAATTGGGTAAAACCGCCCAGGTGATAGGATGGTTTATCATTTGGCAGGAGGGCTTGTTCAAACCGTTGTACTTCTTTATAGTCATCAGCAAAACTAGACCTGGGTCTACTAGCAGAGATGATGGCATGTGCTATTGAGGTGCATTTCCTGTTTGAAACCGTGTGACTTTTGCCTTTGCTGTTCACTAAATTATGTATGAAACGCTTTATCGACCTTGGTACTAATGTGTCTCCATTTTCAGTTCCATCTAATGTTGAGTACTCTTCACTTTTGTACACTGTCAGTCTGATATCGTTGAGGATGATGGAAGCAGCCATATGTGTGTGCGCACGTGTGTGTGTGTGCGTGTTCGTGGGTGTGTGTGTGTACTTTATGCCTAAGAAATAATTTTTTTATGAAAATGTTTTTTGTACTAATATGTATTTCAATAGTGCTATTCTAGTCCAGACATTTGATCATATTCAGAACGTATCTACTTTAATACAATGAGATAAAATTGAAAATAATGGCCATTTTAGGTGCCATTTTGTATTTCGGGAAGGGCTCAAGTGGTTTTACTGCTATTTTTGTGGTTAAACATTTATTAATAAATATTTTAATGAGTTCCTTATGCTGAAAAACATATATTTAGACATTTAAATTTTGTATGTGGGTTATCTAGTTGCAAAGATATAAGAAATTTAGGAAATGGCGGCAATATTGGGCGCTATTTTGGATTTTGGGAAGGGCTTAAGTGGTTAATAGCTACTTGTGTGTTTCAAAATTTATCAACATGTATTTAATTGAGTTCATTAATCTAAAAAACATATATTCAGACATTTAAATTTTGTATTTGGGTTATCTAGTAGCAAAGTTATAAGAAATTCAAGAAATGGCGGCCATTTTGGACGCCATCTTGGATTGCGGAAAACGCTCATGAAGGATTTATGAGGACTTTTAGTATGTTATTCTAGACATATTCCTGGACCTATCCTGAAAAAAATCAGCTTGTTATGAGAAATGTCCATGTTTAAGCCTATTTTGACCTAATGCTCTTGGCCTACTAGCCATGGCTAGTAAGGAGGATCAAACCAAGGTAAAGATGTTGTTATACCTTGTTTGCAGTACAGGCAGAGAGCTGTATCAAACAATCAAGCCGGAAACAGAGACATTAGATGAGGTTGTTAAAGCATTTGACCACCATTGTAATCCTCCCCGTAATGAGACGGTTGATCGTTTCAAGTTCTTTACAAGGGATCAGCAAGCCGGAGAAACATTTGATACATATGTGACAGCACTGAAACTGCTTGCTGCTAACTGCAATTTTTCTACCCTGGCAGATGGTTTGCTTCGAGACCGCATCATATGTGGATTTAGAGAGTCAACTTTAAGAGAGAGACTGTTGAGAGAAACAGAGTTATCTCTAGAGAGCTGTATCAAGATCTGCCGTGCATCAGAACTTACCAAATGTAAGATGGGTGTTTTAGATGGAGATGCAGTGCATGCAGTCAGAGAGACATCTAGTAAAAAATTCTATCAAAGGCAGTCACAGAAGCAGAAGCTTGGAGCAAGGAAACCACGTAAATGCCGGTTCTGTGGCCTAGACCATGACTTCACAAAGGAGAAATGTCCTGCTTTTGGCAAACAATGTACACGATGTGGGAAGAGCAATGAGAGCATGAGAAAATCATGGAGATGAATGACACACCGAGGATGAGCTCTGCAGAACAATTTTGTTATGAGTATGCTGATGTGTTTGATGATGGAGTTGGGAAGTTACCTGGCAAGTACAAGATAGAACTGAATCCTACAGTGAAACCTGTTGTACACCCACCAAGACGGGTACCAGTTGCTGTTAAAGAGAGACTGAAAGCTGAACTGGAGAAGCTGGTAGAAGCAGATATTGTCGCTCCAGTTGATACACCAACCGAATGGCCGGGTCTCAAGTCTTGTGTGTGTCAACAAAGCAAACAACAAATTGAGGATTTGTCTAGACCCACAAGACCTGAACAAAGCTGTCAGAAGGAACCACTACCCAATGAAGATTATTGAAGATATTCTGCCAGCTCTGACTAAGGCTAAGGTGTTTTCGGTAGTTGACGCAAAGAATGGGTTCTGGCATGTAGAACTTGAGGAAGACAGCTCGTACCTGACAATATTCAATACCCCATTCGGCCGCTACAGATGGAAGAGACTGCCCTTTGGTCTTGCCTCAGCACCAGAGGAGTTTCAGCGTAGGCTAGATGAAGCACTTGAAGGTCTGCAAGGAGTGAGCACAATAGCAGACGACAAACTAGTGTATGGTGAGGGTGAAACAGTGACAGAAGCTGAGATAGACCATGACACCAAGCTGAGAGCTGTGATGCAAAGATGCAGGGAGAAAAATGTGAAAATCAACAAACAGAAGTTGAAGTTCAAAATGAAGGAAGTGTCTTTCATGGGTCACCTGATCACTGAAGAAGGATTGAAACCAGACCCAGCAAAAATAAAGGCAGTGACAGCGTGTCCACACACAAAAAAAATTATCCCGAAACTCTATATAAACGATACGTCGTATAAAGAATCATCGTATAAATTCCAGGGTGTCCACACACAAGAAACGTCGTATAAAGAATCATCGTATAAATTCCAGGGTGTCCACACACACAAGAAAGTAATCCCAAAACTCTACAGCGAAATGTCATATAGGTGCGCAGTTTGCTACTGCGGTCATGAAATGGAAGCGGAAATGAGAGGTCAGGTCTCCTTTCGCGTGCGATCCGACGTTAAGCCCCGCCCAGTTAGACTAGTTCCGTCCACACACAAAATTTCCGTGATTAAGCGTGATTAGGCGTGATTAGTTATTGAGTTCTAGTTCGAAACGATGCCCAAACCTGCGTTTCGTTATACGACGTATCGTTATACGACGTATCGTTAGTAAGCGTCCACACACACAATTTCATCATATAACTATCGCGAAACGGTATAACTAATCACGCCTAATCACGGAAAATGTTGTGTGTGGACAGGGGGTGAGAGACATGCAAAATCCTACAGATGTTGCTGGGGTACAAAGATTCCTTGGATTTGTTAATTACCTGAGCAAGTTCCTTCCAAACCTGAGTGAGATGTGCGAACCACTACGGTCTCTGACCAAGAATGAAGTAGAATGGTGCTGGCTTGATGCGCACGATAATGCAGTCAAGAGAATCAAGGGGGCAGTGACTTCAGAACCAGTACTGAGGTACTTTGACAAGGACACAGAGCTTGTTCTGCAAGCAGACGCTTCTGAAAAGGGCCTAGGAGCTGCAATCATGCAGGCAGGTCGGCCAATAGCTTACACAAGTAGGGCCCTTACTTAGGCGGAGACACGCTATGCCCAAATAGAGAAAGAGTTGCTTGCAGTTACCTTTGGACTAGAAAGATTCCATCAGTAAACCTACGGCAGGAAGGTGATTGTTCAAAGTGATCACAAACCACTTGAGATCATCACAAAGAAAAACATGCATCAAGCTCCCAAAAGACTCCAGAGACTCATTCTTCGCTTGCAAACTTATGAGGCTGATATCATCTATCATCCGGGCAGCAACATGTACATTGCTGATACGCTCAGCCGAGCATATCTACCTTCAATGGAGGAGGATGGAAGACGAGTAGAGATGGAACAAGTCAACCTGTTGGATCACCTGCCAATTGCAAAACCATTGTTGGAAAAGCTAAAGCAATGCACAGCAGAGGATGACGTGATGCAAGAGCTACGAGCAACAATAATGAATGGATGGCCAAGGAGGCAACAAGATCTCCCATCAGATGTCACACCATACTTTCACATAAGGGATGAGCTAAGCATCTCGGATGGTCTCATCTTTAGAGTTGAAAGAGTCGTGGTACCTAATAGCATGAGGAAGGGCATGATAGAACGACTACATTCATCACATCTTGGAGAAAGCAGTTGTTTAAAGAGAGCACGAGAATGCCTCTATTGGCCCAATATGAACAATGAAGTGAAGAACTACATACAGAGATGTGATGTGTGTAGAGCCATGGGTACCAGACAGCAGAAGGAGCCTCTACTGCAGCATGAGGTGCCAGACAGACCTTGGGCAAAAGTAGGGGCAGATTTGTTTGTCCTTGATCCCCGCAACTACCTGGTGATAACTGACTACTATTCCAACTTCATAGAGGTGGACTCTATGACAACTACAACTTCAGCTGCTGTGATACACAAAATGAAAGCCCAATTTGCCCGACATGGAATTCCAGAGGAAGTGATAACGGATAATGGCCCACAGTTTGCATCCGACGAATTTGCAAGATTTGGGGCCACGTGGGAATTCAAGCACACAACAACTTCTCCCCATTATCCTCAGGCAAATGGTAAAGTGGCAAATGCTGTGAAGACCGCCAAGGCACTCCTCAAGAAGGCAAAAGAAGGACACACAGACCCATTTCTGAGTTTGTTGGCATTCAGAAATACGCCAACACCTGGGTTTTCTTCTAGTCCAGTGCAACGACTAATGAATAGAAGAACCCGTACTACACTACCAACTACTGCAAAGCTACTGAAATGCGAGGTTCCCCCTGGGGTGAAAGAACAGATGAAGAGGACCAAAGAGCAGCAAGCATATCACTACAATAGCTCAGCCAAAGAAATGGTTTCATTGAAACCAGGTGATGTAGTACGCATCCAACCACACAATAGGCAAAAGGAGTGGCGAAGAGCAAAGGTCCTTCGTTCAGCACCAGAGCCACACTCATATGTGGTGATGACAGAGGATGGAGCTACCTATCGTAGAAATTGGAGACATCTTCGACAAGTGTCTGAAACCTGGAGTCGCCGTGAGCCTGATGATGGGGTGATAATTGAACCAAATACGCAGATATACAGCCACCCACAAGCAGTGGTGATGACCAAATTGCAACACAAGTGAGAGGTGAAGAAAAAAGCAAATATGGTCGCACTATCCGTCCACCGGCCTATCTCCAAGATTTTGTGAAGTAAGAACATTAGCTTTACAGTTTGAAGGTCTTAGAGGAACAGACAACTTTGGATCTACAGCTTAAATATGAACAATGGAACTGAATTGATGGACAAGACAGTGAACGAGTTATAAAGGACTCTGGGATATTTAGTTCATTATATCGAACTCCTGGACATTTGACCTTTACGGCTTATTATTCTCATACTTGGACAGTTGAACTATTCATGTTTATTATATACTCAATTTGCAAATTACCATAACCGGTTTTTGGAACTCCATTGTCACAACTCTTTCTCATCTGATATTTTAAGCAAATTTTATTTGCAGTTTATGGATTTGAAACCTCAAATCTAACATATTTTTAACTCTTTTCTGTGATTTGGACTTGCTTTTACTGATTTTCATTTTTGTTTAATAAAAAAAAAAAAAAAAAAAAAAAAATGAAGGAAAAGATGTAAGAGATGCAGCGCCACCTCTTGGCAAGAATTATACAATGTGAGAGGGGACGAACGACAGAAAGGCTGAATGTAAGCAGCGCGAGACAAACTAGAATATAACTTCTTCAGTGTTAACAAACCCACTGTTTCCAAGTGTAGTTCTTAATTGTGAGTCATAGTAAAATACTACAACATGTGTCATCTGCAAATATGATTGGGCAAAGTTTTGGGTTTACGTATTGAATGTCATTAACGTATAATAGAAAAATTCATGGGCCTAAAATTGACCCTTGCGGAACACCTCCAGTGAGTGTCAATAATGTGGAATTAACACCATCTATATAAAAAAATTGTTTTCTGTTAAATAAATAGCTATGTATTAAATCTAAAGATATTCCTCTAATACCATAAAATTTTAACTTACGTAACAAAATGTCATGATTGATTGAGTCGAATGCCTTCCATAGATCAAAAAAAATTCCTAGTCCAATATTCTTATTTTCAAAAGCTGTATTAAGATGATCAATAAATTCAAGTAGGGCCATAGATGTAGAATGTCCAGAGCGAAAACCAAATTGTCTATTGTATAAGATATTATGTTTACATATAGACATTAGCTTTGCATATATCAATTTTTCAAACAGTTTATCAAAGACCGAAAGTATGGAGACATAAATGAATATATCATACCTTCATACCAAAAAACAGTATTGTAATAGTGTCTTGATGCTCGGTCTTGGTCTTATAAGGCACCGGCCTATTTTTCCATGCATTAATTGGTCTTGGATGCCTTAGCCTTGGTCTTGGCTTTGAGTATTCAATGAAGCCAATACCAATTTCAGCTTAACACAATAGGACTAATAAAATGAAAGCATGCATTATTATTATTATCATGAAAAGAGCATAGGGCTAGTAAATAAGTTGGTTGAAATATGCTTCTGCTTATCTGCTATATTAATTTAATTGTCACAATGAATAACTTGGCTAGAGTTAATGAAGACGAAATTAATAGTTAGCCTATCCATCCACCGACATGCCAGAAGTTATCAAAAGTTATGTTTTCATCAATATTTTCACACGGCAGCAGCAGAACCAGGGAAGGGCTGTTGCACCCTTTTCCCATAATCAAGGAAATAAGTGCCTCTCCTGTCGTAAATCCTTCTAAGTGAACTAAACGATGCCCCTCCTGTGACAGAAGAATTGTCCTCTTTTTATCTGTTATCGTTTGCTCTCATTCAAGGCAAAAACACATGCCCTTTCTTTGATGTAGGCCTACATTTGTTTTTATGTGCTTTGTTTATCACTATAGCCCAAAGGGGGGGGGGGCAAACAAATATATACGCAAACAATTTAGCATCATAATTCATAGGTAAATTGCATTATAAATAATTTTATGACGAAATAAAATGTGAACATTTTCTAAAGCTTACTCGCTTTTCTACCTCACATAACTTTGCTACAGGGTCTCGTAATTTCACGCCTAATATATAAGTATATCAAAACGTTTATAAATAGCTCTTTAAAGGGTTCAAACTTTAAACAAATAAAATGTAAATCTCATTGCTATATTCCCTAATATAGCTGGGCCTCTAAGTTGCATTAGCTTAGATATCATTTATTATTATATTAGATATTATATCAGCTGTTAAATATTGTGCTCCGAATATAGGATGATATAGTATAACATGATAATTAAGAGTACAGCACTTAGGAACATTAGTATTCTGCGCTATTATATGTTATTATTATTATCATTATTTTTTTCATTTTTATTATTACTATTATTATTATTATTATCATTATTATTATTATTATTATTATTATTATCATTATTTTTATAATACTTATAATCATTATTATCAAAATAACACTCGCAAATTGTCGACATTTGAATGCAACCTTAACTTTCGGTTGCCTTACTAATTTCCTTGACAAGATTTCTCCTGGGATTTGAGAATATCGTTAATTCATCATTATTCAAAACTGTATAGATATAGCGCTCGACTGCAGTACTCCCTTGGAAAATTCCTGGGTAAAATGCATAGAAATTGCGTTTTTGATGGTTACATATACATGAAAAAATACCGCTCGGTCGCTTTTCTCCCTTCCTGTAACGTAGATATAAGTCGAGGGGAGGGTAATTCCATTCTTTTCTTCGGGTGCCTTAATCCCTCGATATATTGGGGGCGCCGCTCCATGTGGCGACCAGGGATTTGTTTACCCGCACTTGTCCGTCACAGTGTTGGTTTTTGTGTTTCACTGATGACAACTATACAAATTAATAACTTTCCTATTTTTAATCGGATATTGCTCAAACTCTCATTAATTTGTTTAATCTCTCTTTTTTCTGCTTTTATTATAGGTCATAATCTCTGCAGACTATGTAACATTGTTGAAGGTTGATGAAAAAACTGCGTAATTTTGGTACGAAATATTACTTAACAATACATTATTTCAAAGGAAATCAGATTTTTTGAAAGCTTTGGTAAATGGGTCTAGGAATTTTGATAAATCCCGATTAAGTAAAGCAATTTTATGCTCATCTACTGGTAAATTGTTACTGTTTTCCTATACTAGTGTACTTCGGAAAAACTATGTGTCTCTGACAATATCTTGCATCTAACATGATGCATTTAAGAAACCTTTGCCAATTAATTACTAAATGCCCATTTTCATCTCATTCAAGCGCCAATTCTCTCTAATTCTTTCTCTCTCACTCTCTCTCTTTATACTGTACATAATCATTCTCACTTATTAATTGGTTCATCTGTCATAATCATATAGTACAATCACATCTACAATTTAATGAAAGAAATCTACACAAAAATATATGCAGGGAAAATTTTATTACTAACAAAAATAAAAAAATAATAACTGTAAACAAATATTCATTATTTACAAACATAAGTACATCAGTACAAATAATGAAATACATATACGATTTATATACAATTGATTCCACTTGTGTAAGCCAATAGCAATACCATGTCATGAAAACTGGAATTGTTTATCCCCTTTTGACCAAATGCCCAAAACTGACATTTTCATATATTTACAAATATAAATAAATAAGTACAAATAATGAAAAAACATATGGCTATACATATACAATCGATTCCACTTGAGTAAGCCAATAGCAATACCATGTCATGAAAACCGGACATTTTTATCCCCATTGACCAAATATCAAACTGGAAATATTTATCCCCTTTGACCAAATGCCAAACTGGAAATTTTTATCCCCTTCGACCAAATACCAAACTGGAAATATTTATCCCCTTTGACCAAATGCCAAACTGAAAATTTTTATCCCCTTCGACCAAATGCCAAACTGGAAATTTTTATCCCCTTTGACCAAATGCCAAACCGGAAATATTTTTTCCCTTTGACAAAATACAAAACCAGAAATTTGTATCCCCTTTGACCAAATACCAAACTGGAAATTTTTATCCCCTTTGACCAAATGCCAAACTGGAAATTTGTATCCCCTTTGACCAAATGCCAAACTGGAAATTTGTATCCGCTTTGACCAAAAACCTAACCGGAAATATTTATCCCCTTTGACCAAATGCCAAACTGAAAATTTTTATCCCCTTCGACCAAATGCCAAACTGGAAATTTTTATCCCCTTTGACCAAATGCCAAACCGGAAATAGTTTTCCCCTTTGACAAAATACCAAACCAGAAATTTGTATCCCCTTTGACCAAATACCAAACTGGAAATTTTTATCCCCTTTGACCAAATGCCAAACTGGAAATTTTTATCCCCTTTGACCAAATGCCAAACTGGAAATTTGTATCCGCTTTGACCAAAAACCTTAAACCGGAAATATTTATCCCCTTTGACCAAATGCCAACCGGAAATTTTTATCCCCTTTGATCAAATGCCAAACCGGAATTTTTTATCCCCTTTAACCGAATACCCAAATTTGGAAATTTGTATCCCCTTTGACCGAATGCCCAAATTTGGAAATTTGCATTCCCTTTGACCAAATGCCAAACTGGAAATATTTATCCCTTTGACCAAATGCCAAACTGGAAATTTTATCCCCTTTGACCAAATACCCAAATCTGGACATTTTCATATATTTACAAATATAAATAAATAAGTACAAATAATGAAAAACATATGGCTACACATATACAATCGATTCCACTTGAGTAAGCCAATAGCAATACCATGTCATGAAAACCGGACATTTTTATCCCCATTGACCAAATATCAAACTGGAAATATTTATCCCCTTTGACCAAATACCAAACCAGAATTTTGTATCCCCTTTGACAAAATACCAAACCGGAAATTTGTATCCCCTTTGACAAAATACCAATTCAAAAATTTGTATCCCCTTTGACCAAATACCAAACTGGAAATTTGTATCTCCTTTGACCAAAGGCCAAACTGGAAATATTTATCCCCTTTGACCAAATGCCAAACTGGAAATTTTTATCCCCTTTGACCGAATACCCAAATCTGGACATTTTCATATATTTACAAATATAAATAAAAGAGTACAAATAATGAAAAACATATGGCTATACATATACAATCGATTCCACTTGAGTAAGCCAATAGCAATACCATGTCATGAAAACCGGACATTTTTATCCCCATTGACCAAATATCAAACTGGAAATATTTATCCCCTTTGACCAAATGCCAAACTGGAAATTTTTATCCCCTTCGACCAAATACCAAACTGGAAATATTTATCCCCTTTGACCAAATGCCAAACTGAAAATTTTTATCCCCAAATATTTTTCCCCTTTGACAAAATACCAAACCAGAAATTTGTATCCCCTTTGACCAAATACCAAACTGGAAATTTTTATCCCCTTTGACCAAATGCCAAACTGGAAATTTTTATCCCCTTTGACCAAAGGCCAAACTGGAAATTTGTATCCACTTTGACCAAATACCAAACCAGAATTTTGTATCCCCTTTGACAAAATACCAAACCGGAAATTTGTCTCCCCTTTGACAAAATACCAATTCAAAAATTTGTATCCCCTTTGACCAAATACCAAACTGGAAATTTGTATCCCCTTTGACCAAAGGCCAAACTGGAAATATTTATCCCCTTTGACCAAATGCCAAACTGGAAATTTTTATCCCCTTTGACCAAATACCCAAATCTGGACATTTTCATATATTTACAAATATAAATAAATAAGTACAAATAATGAAAAACATATGGCTATACATATACAATCGAGTCCACTTGAGTAAGCCAATAGCAATACCATGTCATGAAAACCGGACATTTTTATCCCCATTGACCAAATATCAAACTGGAAATATTTATCCCTTTGACCAAATGCCAAACTGGAAATTTTTATCCCTTCGACCAAATACCAAACTGGAAATATTTATCCCTTTGACCAAATGCCAAACTGTAAATTTTTATCCCCTTTGACCAAATGCCAAACTGGAAATTTTTATCCCCTTTGACCAAATGCCAAACCCGAAATATTTTTCCCCTTTGACAAAATACCAAACCAGAAATTTGTATCCCCTTTGACCAAATACCAAACTGGAAATTTTTATCCCCTTTGACCAAATGCCAAACTGGAAATTTTTATCCCCTTTGACCAAAGGCCAAACTGGAAATTTGTATCCGCTTTGACCAAAAACCTAACCGGAAATATTTATCCCCTTTGACCAAATGCCAACCGGAAATTTTTATCCCCTTTAACCGAATACCCAAATTTGGAAATTTGTATCCCCTTTGACCGAATGCCCAAATTTGGAAATTTGCATTCCCTTTGACCAAATGCCAAACTGGAAATATTTATCCCCTTTGACCAAATGCCAAACTGGAAATTTTTATCCCCTTTGACCAAATACCCAAATTTGGACATTTTCATATATTTACAAATATAAATAAATAAATACAAATAATGAAAAACATATGGCTATACATATACAATCGATTCCACTTGAGTAAGCCAATAGCAATACCATGTCATGAAAACCGCACATTTTTATCCCCATTGACCAAATATCAAACTGGAAATTTGTGACCCCTTTGACCAAATGCCAAACTGAAAATATTTATCCCCTTTGACAAAATACCAAACCAGAAATTTGTATCCCCTTTGAACAAATACTAAACCGGAAATTTTTTATCTCCTTTGACAAAATACCAAATCAGAAAGTTTTAATCCCCTTTGACCAAATACCAAACCGGAAATTTGTATCCCCTTCTACCAAATGCCAAACCAGAATTTTTTATCCCCTTTGACGAAATACCAAACCGGAAACTTTTATCCCCTTTGACCAAATGCCAACCAGAAATTTTTATCCCCTTAGACCGAATGCCCAAATTTGGAAATTTGTATCCCCGTTGACCGAAATATTTATCTCCTTTGACCAAATGCCAAACCTGATATTTTTATCCCCTTTGACCAAATGCCAAACCGGAAATATTTTTTCCCTTTGACAAAATACAAAACCAGAAATTTGTATCCCCTTTGACCAAATACCAAACTGGAAATTTTTATCCCCTTTGACCAAATGCCAAACTGGAAATTTGTATCCCCTTTGACCAAATGCCAAACTGGAAATTTGTATCCGCTTTGACCAAAAACCTAACCGGAAATATTTATCCCCTTTGACCAAATGCCAAACTGAAAATTTTTATCCCCTTCGACCAAATGCCAAACTGGAAATTTTCATATATTTACAAATATAAATAAATAAATACAAATAATGAAAAACATATGGCTATACATATACAATCGATTCCACTTGAGTAAGCCAATAGCAATACCATGTCATGAAAACCGCACATTTTTATCCCCATTGACCAAATATCAAACTGGAAATTTGTGACCCCTTTGACCAAATGCCAAACTGGAAATTTTTATCCCCTTTGACCAAATACCCAAATTTGGACATTTTCATATATTTACAAATATAAATAAATAAATACAAATAATGAAAAACATATGGCTATACATATACAATCGATTCCACTTGAGTAAGCCAATAGCAATACCATGTCATGAAAACCGCACATTTTTATCCCCATTGACCAAATATCAAACTGGAAATTTGTGTCCCCTTTGACCAAATGCCAAACTGAAAATATTTATCCCCTTTGACAAAATACCAAACCAGAAATTTGTATCCCCTTTGAACAAATACCAAACCGGAAATTTTTTATCCCCTTTGACAAAATACCAAATCAGAAGTTTTAATCCCCTTTGACCAAATACCAAACCGGAAATTTGTATCCCCTTCTACCAAATACCAAACCAGAAATTTGTATCCCCTTTGAACAAATACCAAACCGGAAATTTTTTATCCCCTTTGACAAAATACCAAATCAGAAGTTTTAATCCCCTTTGACCAAATACCAAACCGGAAATTTGTATCCCCTTCTACCAAATGCCAAACCAGAATTTTTTATCCCCTTTGACGAAATACCAAACCGGAAACTTTTATCCCCTTTGACCAAATGCCAACCAGAAATTTTTATCCCCTTAGACCGAATGCCCAAATTTGGAAATTTGTATCCCCTTCTACCAAATGCCAAACCAGAAATGTTTATCCCCTTTGACGAAATACCAAACCGGAAACTTTTATCCCCTTTGACCAAATGCCAAACCGGAAACTTTTATCCCTTTGACCAAATGCCAAACCGGAAATTGTTATCCCCTTTGACCAAATACCAAACCGCAAACTTTTATCCCCTTTTACCAAATGCCAAACCGGAAATTTTTATCTCCTTTGACCAAATGCCAAACCGGAAATTTTTATCCCCTTTGACCAAATGCCAAACCGGAAATTTTTATCCCCTTTGACCAAATACCAAACCGGAGATTTGTATCCCCTTTGACCAAATACCAAACCGGAAACTTTTATCCCCTTTGACCAAGCGCCCCAAACCAAAATTTGTTGGTCCCCTTTGATTACATGTAAATTAATCATCGCTGTACTCGTAGGGATCACTGTTGTCCATTAGGGTAGTTTGCCGCACCATTACTCGAATTTCCTCCTC
Source organism: Mesocentrotus franciscanus (assembly GCA_037976565.1). NCBI lineage: Eukaryota > Metazoa > Echinodermata > Echinoidea > Camarodonta > Strongylocentrotidae > Mesocentrotus > Mesocentrotus franciscanus. The sequence continues at coordinate 11,798,380 of CP137671.1, read as the reverse complement.
AACTTCAGGACGTCCCACTGTTAGCATCTGGAAATTGACAATTAACATGGAGAAGAAAAAAGAAAAGAAATTAAGACATTGAAACAGATCAGTTATTTTGACCACTGTTCACTGAAAGATGATCAGTACAAAAGATGATTACTTTCGCTGAAAATAACGGATTCACTCAAAATAATTTTTTCCTCACAACGGAGAATTTGGTACAGAGCGAAACTTTGAGGATCTGTGATCCAGGACTCTTTGTCCAGCCAACATTATATAATGGGATTCCGGCATGATATAAATAATACAAATAGTAATGTTCACTGTGCTAGACAACATTACAAATAATCCTTATCTATAAATGACCATCTTAACTCACAAATTGTCCTCTGACAATTATTTTCATTGGACAAGACCACGACAACTATACATTTAAACGAAACATTATAAATTGGTTGATTATCAAAGTGGATATAGTTTTCCTCTGCTGATCATCCAGGAATTACTCACCTGGATGTATTTGCTAAAATATTCTATGGGGAAATAAATCCCCATTAATAACCGACTTGACTTGAAGCAGAAATTTCAAAGAAGAATAAGTGAAAACTAGACAAAAAATAGGAAGATTTTAAATCTAACTAACAGTTAACTTTATGATGAATTTCAATTCAAAATAAAGTGAGGTTCATCATTACGGAATGGATATGATGAAAACTCACCAACTAGTGGTATGTATACAAGGATCAGGTCATCAGCTGCAGTGAACCTTTCTATTAAGGTCCTGTACGACACCTCTCCTGTCTGAATGGTCTCCAGATGTGGTGGCTTTTCGGCGACCTCGTCCACCCTCCACACCGTAAGGACCAGGTGATGTACCTTGTTCTCTAAAAAAAAAAATAACAAGAGATTGGAATACCGATGGGTCAAGAATAACATTCCATTTACAAAGTTCTTAATGAAAACTACTTTCCATACAATTACTTGCGCAGTTTTATGTAACTCCAGGATAGGGTCACTCCATTTGTCAAATCACTCAATGGTTTTAATCCGACCATTTTTTATTTTTATGAAACTTAGTGTACTTGTCAAGTGTGATCTCACACCACCAAATCTAAAATTTTAGGTCAATCTGGTAAGGAGTTTGGGAGATTTGGCCCACCAAATTTTGAGATTTTCGGCAAAAATGGGCTTGACCGCCTACCTTTGAACACTTGTATCTCAGGAACTAACCTTCACAAAAATGGTATTGTTGAAAAAGGAATTCAATAAGGATTCCAAATTTGCCATCATTTTCAAGATTGGTACATGTTGGGGTACTTTGACCTTTTGACCTAAAATTTGACCTTGAAATCGACCTTGAGGACCACATGACCTTGACAACATTTTATTCATGAAATGTAATCCCTGACATGTTCACTAAAACATATAAAATGTTCAGAGATATAATACCTTCTTTATTCAGCAAAACCGAATACGTATGCTGCCTTCCTTGCAAATGCTCGACAGTCTGGCCAGCTAAAACTACATCTTCACAGATATGTGCCAGCAGGGTCCTAGATTGGAGGGTTTCCTCTACTGTTGTTATATCTGATTCCTGCAGTAATACATAAAAGAAGACAAATATCAATTGCTTTATCTCAATAAGAGAGTTCCTAATTAGTTCATGAAAAATAAATATCAAATAACATGGAATCCCCTCCTACTCACTCTTGAAAAATCTGGACAAGAAACAAGCAATCCGCAAGTTCACTTGGCCTAATTTAAAAAGTATTTTGCATGATATCCACTGATAAATCTCACAGCAAATATTTTAAAGGGAGAAGGCTATAGATCTGAAAAAATGTAGCCATTTAGCATTGTGAATTTCTTTTTATCAATCAAAATACAAATAAAGCTGAGAAAATATTTCCTGTGCCTGTCTATGACTGTAATGACAAAATATCAAACCTTCTGAATGAACAGATTTTATTTCATATTTTTTGATAAATTCTGGTTCTCAGCACAAAAAATAGGAAATCCACATGACTTGCGATTCCAGATTTCATACCTGTATAAATACATCGACAGAAAGCAACAAAAATGAAAATAAAGCATACCTGTCTGACATTGACAAATGCCAACTCAATCACGCAATTTGGCTGGACGCCCTGGCCCTCCTGGCAAAGTAAAGCTCTGCACCAGCTATGTCCTGCCTGGTGTCCACGCTCCACACTTTTGCTGCCTGCACCAACTTCAAGAACGATCTTGGTAGAGATTTCTTGAAGTCCATTCATATAAGGATAAAAAAGACAGGAATTTCAATACACCTGAAGTACAAATTTTTTACTACTGTCTTTGTAGCATCTAATCATGCCCGCCTGTGCATGCTGCCCTCACTTTCAACAATGTGATTTAGAGAATGCTGTGGTAACATGTAAACATAATCTGGCTACTATGTTAGCCCTATAGTGCTATTTTGTTAAGACTCATCATGAACCTGTATAATGTGTATATAGTAATGCCAATTAAGAGGTGTACCATAGATCGTAACTAGTTTTCTTGCAATTGATGACCATAACCTAAGGTTTTAGCAGAATGTGAAGATAAGACAAGTCACTAAAAATACCGATTTTCAATATGTGGAACATGACTTTAAATTCATGTTTTATTTTGAAAGAAATATTAATACAGTGTATGAGTTGCCGTAAATCAGCCAATACAGAAAATACTGAACTCAATATACAACCAACAATGGACATGTGACTGACTTGTTCAATATGATGACATATCTCGTCCAATATTTTCATGTCTTAGGGCGATTTCATGAATAATTACCTCGATATGGTTTGAGGACATCCTCTGTTGTGTGCAGTGGGTAGTCCTTCACTGCCTCCTCCCATGAAGAGACTTTGAGCTGCTCTCCAAGCTTTGCTTTTATATACCCCTTGCAACAACTTCTTGGTGCTGGCCATCGCCTTTACATCTTTCAGGGCAATCTCCCCAGAAACAACTCCGGATAGCAGAGCATACCCCTCTCCCTCGCCAAGGCCTTGGAGAGGCAAAAACAACTGTAAAAAATGAAGAAGTAGCGCAGAAACAATAATTTTCAGATATACAGTGTGTCTAAAGAAATATTAAAAAAAACCTAAAACAAAGGATTATGACAATAATTTGCTTTTCTCCATAAAGTTGTTAAAGTATTATGCTTTCAAATGATATCTTGATGGCATCTATATATACATGCCTTATCAAGCAGCATCGTTTTGAAATGACGTGTAAAAAAACCATATGTGCCAGATTTAATGGGGAAAAAAACCGTTAAAACCTTAGGATCACATGTGAACATGACCTGAAACAAACTTGAAATTTAAACCCAGTGAGAAGATTTTGTTCATGTGCTTCTCTTAGTAATGAAGGTAAGGATAATGCCCTCATCATAAGATAAAAGATGGTTGAGTTTTTGTCGATGGTGGGGGTAAAGAAAGGTGCATATTTTGTTCTGAAATGGTTCGTGCAATTCTTAGGAACAGGAAAATTTGGCGGGGATGATTTTTTTTTTAGCTGCTCATAACAAAAATGTCCTCATGATTTTTTGTTTACGGATGCGATTTGTACGCTACAGAGATGAATCGCCCATCGCTCCCATGTATTTCGAGAGGGCTGCACGATAAGGAGTTTCAATGTTACAATACAGGTATTAACAAAACTTACCGACTGCTTCACCTCCTTCCCATTCTCATGCTCCATATCAAACAACCTGCACATTTTTTCATAGGAGCGGATGCTGTACTGTGCCAGCTGAAATGTAGGCTCCAACGCTTTCATCGCCTGCAAGAATGATCAAAATTGAAATAAAAGTACAGATATTATGTCACCAAAATTGCTTTCACTATTATGACTTACGAGTACAGTGCAGTGTCTCAATTGCGTCAAAAAGCATCTCAAACTTTCTATTATTATTCAAATTTCATTCTTTTTTTGTATGTTTTGTTGAACACAGCTACTTCAGAGGTCATTACTCAGGGGGGAGGGGGATTCTTTCGGAATTTCTCAACCACAACTAAAAAAAAGATTTAAAAAAGTTGAGAATGGGTGAAAATTTGTCTACAGAGTTTCTACATGTGTGATGTCTTCCCCAGTGAAGAGAGCATTAAATACCTCCTCAATAAAAAATCTGAATGGATGAGTAAACACTTTTTTTGCTTTAGCAGCAATGTAACCAAATATGTTTAATCCGTGATACTTACATTTCTTTCTGTTGATTTCCCAAACGGAAGCTGCACACATCCGCCTCCACTGAGCACTGACTTTCAATGGGGGCTTGGGTGGCTCTGCTTGAAGATCTACTCCACAGATCCTGTACAACATCTCTCTGAAACCTGCAACTTTAGTCTGCAGGCTTTCTCCTCCATCCTGCAAGAGGGAGGCCTGCATACCGAAGAGGGCCTCCACTTGGTACAGCTCTTCTCTCCCAACATCGCAAAAGATGTGCACTGCCAGCTGTCTGTAGTCAGCAAACCTAAATAATGCAAATAGAAACAGAAAAGAAAATCAGATTTCCTGAACTAGCAAATCTTTACTTGGGCAATTCAAACAAAAAAGTGGACATTGTCTTTTTCTTCTTCAAGAAAGAGAATAACTTGAAAAAACAAAAATTAGAAATTTAGAGTACATTTAAATTAAAACAATGAAAAAAGAAAAAACTGCCTAAAAAACGGTAAGCAGAGTTAACACCCTTCCTTTAACCCACGCTGCCCTGCTGAGAAAATGTCTTGTTTTTTCTCCTTTTTTTTCCTGTTAAAAAAAAGGAAATGCAATTTTCCTTACGAGCACTAGCTGGGAGTAAAAATATAAAATTCACCTACAGTAAGTTACTAATTGGCCAAAGCAATTTGCCTTTATTGTGCTTTATTCTATTTTGAATTTGCATGTTGAATTCAATTCAATTCAATTCAGAACTTTATTTCAGACTCAGCTGCACAAGGCAGAGGTCCATAAAACATATGTTACATAGATATATAGGGAAAAGAGCTTAGTATAAACATGATGAGTATAATAACAACAAATCGTACAAAGACTAAAGAGTATATAAACAAACTAAACTATACTACGTATATACAATGTAAACTGTAACATGAAACCTGTATCTGTAAGATTGATAACAGTATAGCAATCTAACTCTATTAAACTGTACCTGTAACTGCAATATTTGGATATTTGGATATAAAAAAGGTATGCGTTGGTGATCTCAAGGTTATACTTTGCATATCGCAAGGATATGCAGTAATGTTGTGTGACGTCATCAACCCTACAGGGAATTAACATTATAGCGAGATATATAAATAAATAGTTGCATAATCTGCACTTTCACTTACCTCACATCTGTTGACAGATCCTTGGCTGCCATAAACAGTGGGTATCCACCCAGGACTATAAACTTATCCTGGGGGACACTCTGCCAGGCCATGGTCCTGTGGCCATCACAGGGATGATCGGTAGCTGACCTGGCTTGTTGTCACTGAGAATATGTTTAATATTGTTCACCAGGTCTTCTGAGGTCTTCTTTGTTAGCATCCCCTCTGGTGCTTTTAGTAACTGGTCCACGGAGGCCTTGAACAGTCCTATTGAAATCAGGAAGAATCAAGTGAATATGTATATAACTACTTATTAAGCATTTTCTGCTAAATCAACACGACACCCAACATACTTTCCAAAGTATTTCTTTGCAAGGGAAAAACAAATTATTTTATGTTGTAAATGTGTCTTATCCCCTATCTATACACAATAGTTTACTGAAAAATGGGGAATGACTATATGCCCTAGAATCTAGCAACAGAAAAGGTGATGTTACACATATTTAGAGCAAATTCATTATATGATATTGGATGGCCCTGAGGTCAATACAAGGAAATATTGGATGAGGTGTGACGACTCGAAGACTTGTCCAATATTGTTTGGATATTGAGTTTGGCCGAATTAACCTGTCCAACATTATCATTATCATTCCAATATCCAATATTCTAATATTAAGCCAATTTCATTCAGTATATAAGTTGCATACTTTAGATGATCTGATGTGCAAACTTAACATGCTTTGAGAATTTTTTTATTTTTATTTTTATTTTTTTTTTTTGGAAATTCTGTGGCTATTCTGTGGCTATTGGAAGTTGAATCTATGGGAGACTACTACATGTAATTGGTGACACTAAGATCATCAAAATAATTTGGAACACAAGCCATACTATCTTTCGCACAAAATAGCTACAGGTAATTTCATTCCACATTCTGATAACAAAATTGCAATGTGGATCTGGATGTGCGTATACCCTTTGTCCAGCTTTGCACGTTTGAAGACTTTACTGTTCACGCATTCCTGCGCCGGGCTACACGCCCAACATTATTAATACTGTGCTTCCTTGACAGAAAATATTGGTTGAGTTCAACAAACTGTGTAAGTAGGTCAAGGTTTATAAGTGTCACAACAAAATAACATTTAGGTTTGGGTTCTAAAATCCTCTGTAGGAATAATGATAATTATTTCCACTCGGTCAAATACATCTGTACGATCTATTGAGGTTTAAACAACTTAAGGCAACTGATATAAATGAAATATATGCTAAGAATTAAAAGCAAAAAAAAGACTTTGAAATTAACCTTTGCACTTTGCTTCAACGGAGAAGCTATTCTCCTTGTTACTCTCACGTTTGGCTCTTTTTCCACGCTCAGAAGATCCTTGGTTTCTGGATCTCTTCCGGGGGATTGGCGTGCTGCTCATAAGTGGCGGGGTGTTGTGTGGCTGGGTGTTGTCAGAATGGGTGAGGATGGGCTCTGAGTTGTCGGACTGTGTGCTGGTGGACTGCGTGTTGTCAAGCTGGGTGTTGTCTGGCTGGGTGTTGTCGGGTTGGGTGTTGTTGGACTGGGACTCGGAGTCAGGGATGATGTTCACTATCTGGGTGGCAGCTTTGAACCCCTCCACCAGTGCCTCAACCTCCTCTGTCGAAAACTCCTCTGTGCGAGACATCTCTCCTATCTCCTATCCTTGGTACCTTTATTACCTGCAAAGATAAACTTAAATAAAGCAAGAAAAAGAAGCATTCAAATTATTAGAAGAACTGTTTATTCTAATTTTTGTTCCAACTTCAAGTAAATCTCATTTAACTGATGTGTAAAATGCTGATCAGACGAACTTTCCTTCATGTACATGACATGATTCAAAATGGTCCATCACATCCCTAGTCTTCCAGTATATTTCTTTCAACAACCTTAAGAGATGTTTATAGTGTTTTGGCCTCACAAGACACTGAAAAACACAATATTTTATATTTTAGCCTTCCACAACAAATTAGAACTTTATTGATAATAGGGCCCATTTGATCTAGCTACTAGTAGTAGTATATATCTATAATAGTAGAGTTTAAAAGCATATCAATTATTTTAAAATCTAGAGTCTGCTACTAAATATCAATGTGTTTTCATTTTGTTTGCATAATATACAAGTCTACATGTCTACACTATTATTCATAAGGACCACTATTCATAAGACCGCTACTCGTAAGGACCGCTATTCATAATTTGAGAAAAGGATCATTATTCATAAGGACCTCTATTCATAATTTAAAAAAGGGTCGCTATTCATTATAATATAAAATCAGGGTCATTATTCATAATACTAGAAAAGGGTCGCTATTCACAATACGAGAAGGGGGTCGCTATTCGGACAGGAAAAGAGGGTCCCTATTCCTAATACGAGAAGAGGGTCGCTATTCATATTGCGACAAGAGGGTGTCTATTCATAATGCGGAATGAGGGTCGCTATACATAAGGTTCATTATTCATAATCAAAGGAGAGGGTCGCTATTCATAAAAGGCAAGAGGGTCACTATTCATAATACGAGAAGAGGGTTGTTTAATATTCATAATACGAAATGAGAGCCGCTATTCATAATAGGAGAAGAGGGTCGCTGTTCGTAATACAAGAAGAGGGTTGCTATTCATAATACGAAATGAGGCTTGCTAGTCATATAATAGGAGAAGAGGGTTGCTATTCATAATACGAGAAGTTCGTTATTCATAATAAGAAATGAGGGTCGCTATTCATAATACAAGAAAAGGGTCAATATTCATAATACAAAATGAGGGGCTGTATAATACTACTGAGGGTCGCTATTCATAACAGGGGATGAGGGTCGCTATAAGCAAAAAAATGGATAGGGGACACCCCACAGCTGTGGTTTAGGGGGGGGGGCTCCACATGGTCCCGAATATTTGTAGAAAACATTTATTGAAACATTTTATTTAAATATAAAAGGCATGCCCCAATAATGTACGCAACCCATTATCATCAGAAACCTGGCAGGAATTAATTCTTTGAAATGCTAGAGCGCCGTAATAGCAGCACAGCTAAAGCCGGGGTTATAATCTCCAAGTTTCGAAGCGCTTAGTGCTTGAAATAAGCGCTATATAAAAACTGAGTATTATTATTATTATTATTTTTATTATTATCCCGGGGCCCACCTCCCCATCAGTCCGACCACGCTGCGCCTATCCGCCGCCTACCCTACCCGCTAGTATTCTCTTGGTACAAGTACATATTACCAACAATTGTCGTCCAAGTAGTTTATAGATGGCGTAGCCTGTATGTGTTTCACGTGGGGTGTAGCAGCATTGCCATCAAGGGGCTGATATATCATGTCCCTAACCCTCAGCAAAGGAAGGAAGCGACAGAGAGGGGGTTGTAGGGACTTAAGTTTAGACCAAATACAAGCTTTTCGTAAATAAACAATATTGCACGATATATTTCCCATATAAGTAAGGAAATTAAGTAAGGAAGATTTTAAGCCAAATAAAAAATCATACATCTTCATTGATATACATAACATATCATAATGTAAAGCAAATTGTACAGCCCTCAGCAATACATAATATAGTTATATGAATCCATGACACATGCTCCGCCGACGATTGCTCCGCCGACATTTACTCCGCAAAACGCGACAATTGCTCCGCGACATTTGCTCCGCGACATTTGCTCCACCGACAATTGCTCCGCCGACATTTGCTCCGCCGAAAATTGCGCCGCCGACATTTGCTCCGCCGATATTTGCTCCGCCGACATTTGCTCCGCCGACAATTGCTCCTCCGACATTTGCTCCGCCGACAATTGCTCCTCCGACAATTGCTCCCCCGACAAATGCTCCTTCGACATTTGCTCCGCCGAAAATTGCTCCTTCGACATTTGCTCCGCCGATATTTGCTCCGCCGACATTTGCTCCGCCGACAATTGCTCCTCCGACAATCGCTCCGCGACATTTGCTCCTCCGACAGTTACTCCGCATGAAGTGATAAATGCTCCGGTGACAAATGCTCCTCGAACGACAGTTGCTCCCACGACAATTGCTCCGCCGACATTTGCTCCCCCGACAAATGCTCCTCCGACATTTGCTCCGCCGACAATTGCTCCTCCGACAATTGCTCCGCATGAAGCGACATTTGCTCCGCCGAAAATTGCTCCGCCGACATTTGCTCCGCCGATATTTGCTCCGCCGACATTTGCTCCGCCGACAAATGCTCCTCCGACATTTGCTCCGCCGACAATTGCTACTCCGACAATTGCTCCGCATGAAGCGACATTTGCTCCGACGACAATTGCGCCGCATGAAGCGACACTTGCTCCGGTGACATTTACTCCGCAAAACGCGACAATTGCTCCGCGACATTTGCTCCACCGACAATTGCTCCGCCGACATTTGCTCCGCCGAAAATTGCTCCGGTGACATTTACTCCGCAAAACGCGACAATTGCTCCGCGACATTTGCTCCGCCGACAATTGCTCCTCCGACATTTGCTCCGCCGACAATTGCTCCTCCGACATTTGCTCCCCCGACAAATGCTCCTTCGACATTTGCTCCGCCGAAAATTGCTCCGCCGACATTTGCTCCGCCGATATTTGCTCCGCCGACATTTGCTCCGCCGACAATTGCTCCTCCGACAATCGCTCCGCGACATTTGCTCCGCCGACAGTTACTCCGCATGAAGTGATAAATGCTCCGGTGACAAATGCTCCTCGAACGATCAATAGACAATACATACAACTGTAGACTTTCTAGGTCTAGTCGTAGCCATAGTGGCCCAAAAAGTGGCCCGTAATATACAAATGCTCCGCCGACGTATCAGGAGTGCCCTGTAAAAGACAAATGTTCCGCCGACAATAAAATTGCTCTCTGATCCAAAAGTGCCTCGTGGAAGACATGAATGCTCCTCTGGCAATTAGTGCAATAAATTGCTCTGCCGTCATTTGTCCTGCCTAAAAAGTGCCTTACAGAAGACAAATGCTCAGCCGTTTATTGCTCTTCCCCATAATGTTTGATTTAAAAAAAATCAAGTTATAGCTCCTTATGCAAGTTCTCCACCGAAAGATAATTACTCGCTCAAAATCTGTTTCATGTATTCCCCATTAGCTGATCCAAAGCTCAAAACAAACTCTCTCACTCTCTTTCTCTTTCTTGCTCCTCATTTTCCTTTTTACACCATTTTCTTGTCTTCCTAGCACTTTTCTTTCCTCTCATGCTATTAGTCTTCTTTCATTTTCCTCACTTCTTCTCCTCTCCCCCTCTCGAGTTCTATTTCTCTCATGAAATTATAACCTAATGTAGTATATGTAGTACATTCTTGTTTAGAATAGTAATTTAAATAATATCCAGTCCGTTTTATATAGGTTTCTTTCCTTCAGTTAAGTGTATGTAGCTAATACTATATATATTAGTGTTTAAAGCACCCCGTCTCATTCGAGTACTTTGTTTTCACTAGGGACTTTTAGATTTGCACGACGAAAACGTGGACTGCTACGTTGACATCATTTTAAGGCAATGTGACATCCTTTTAAGGCACTGCCGGGCACTGCCACACATTAGGGACTTTTAGATTTGCACGTCGACATAGTGGACTGCAACGTGTGACGTCCTTATAAGGCACTGTGATGTCCTTTTAAGGCACTGCCGGGCACGGCCCAGTGCCTCAACACGAGGGCAGTCACACGTGGCAGTCCACGTTCTCGTCGTGCAAATCTAAAAGTCCCTACTGACTTTTAAGTGACACACGGAGCCATCGGAAGAAGAGCAATTGGCTGATCATGAAGAATTAACATCAAATTGCAACAAAATGATTTGTGAAAATGGGAATAAGCAGAAAGGTTGAGAACTAAACCATGAAGATAATAAAATAACAGTGTTATTCATTTTCTTTATTCTTACCTTTTCAAATAACAATTACAAAAAATTACATCACATATTGTTTCAACCTAATTATTTTACAAACTGTATAGGCCTAATTTCCATGATCCTAACATCATTTTCTACTCGGTTTATCTTCTTCTTATCTCAATTCCAATCAAAGTTTTATTGGATTTCTGGTCATCAAATTACATTTCGAAATAAACAGTTTCAAAGCATTGTGAAATTAGATTAGGTGTACATAAACAATATTTAGCGATTATCGAATCTATAAATATGAACACGAAAGTCCCCCTCAGGCACGTGCGCTGCATGCAGAAACGAGTTATGGGACCAAACTCAATTTATTCTGGCATGAATATTCAGCCCGAACACTTCAGCTACTTCTTGTCATTACTAATATCAATTATAAACTAAGGCATTTGACGAGCAACCCCTTTCAGGGAACCTTTTAAAAAGTTATAACATTCTTCCTAACTGAGAAGGGGGGAATGGGAAAACACAACAAATACTTTTCCCAGAACTTACGGTTGTCTTTAACCAGATTTTGGATATGCATAATTATGCAAGTACAAAGTAGGCCTATTCATGCGTCATTCCGAATTGTTTCAAAAACTAGGCAACACACACAAAAAAACAGACATCCGAGATATTGATCAAAGAATCTTTTAAAAACCAAACTCAAAAACAAGAGGATTGAGCACCATGTAATTATTAACATATCAAAGAATCTATGCTGATATTGCAAAATATGTATAACAAGGATTGGAAACCATTCTCTTACTCCTGCTAACGGAAAAATAGCCAAAACTCTCAAATGGTGATGCAACAGGGAGCATTATAACATAAAAACAATCCTACATATCAATTGTTGGATGGTAAATATCCTGAATAACAATAACAATCTAGAAATCAATTACAGCTCAAACAGGAAACGTATGATACATGTGTCAAACTGCTCTGAAATAGAAAGATTGCAAAATAAGCTTTTAAAATAAATAGGCACCGTTAAACGGGGTGGATGAGAAAACAAATTGAAAAGATGTTTTGGGTAATTTGTTTACAAAGTAAGAATGCAGAGGGGAAGGGCTCAAGGGCAAGGTGGGCAGGGATATAATTAACCAAAGAAGGGGGGTAGATGGTGTATTACACTAAAGCGGGCAAGGAGCACAAAACTCCACGGGAGGGGAACAGTCCACGGGGCAGGGTGTACTATCCCGCAAAGAGGGGCAGAAGGTGACAAGTGGATGGGGATAAGGATTAGGTATTCAGAGTAACCTCACTATTCATAGCGACCATAATTCATAAGGACCATCATTCGTAAGGGCCGCTATTCATAATATGAGATGAGGGTCGCTATTCATAATTCAAATTGAGGGGCATTACTCATAAGGAACGCTTCCCATAATATGCCAATAAATTAGGTATAGAATTATGAATACCAACACTCTTTTCTTGCTTTATGATTAGTGATCGTTATGATTAACGACCCCGATTTTGTATTATGAATAGCGACCCTCCCCTCATACTGTGAATAGCGGTCCTTAGAAATAGTCCTTATGAATAACGATGAGACCCCAGGAAGTCATGGTGTTCTGATTATCCAAATGAATCACGGCAACAAGGGCTACTGTTGCTCTAAATTGAGTTCAATATATGTTATTGCTATGTGGGGCAAAGTAAATGATTGAGTAGCCTTGCAATAGGATGGTACAAGGATGGAGAGATTGGTGCTTGTCATGTTAGATACTTTTATTATGAACAGCTAATAACATGTACGAGTCTATTAAGCATTCAAATGTTTTCTTGCAAAAGGCCCTATATCCCTGTTTTCTTGCAAAAGTCCCGACATAAAAAAATATATATTTAAAAGGAAATTATATAAAGTACAAGATTTCAGCAAGAACTTTCAAACGGTCATTTTATTAGCTCTTATGGTAACTCTTCAAGATATTAGAAGGACTTATGGTGAAAGAACAAATGCAAGTGTATAAAATAAAAACCTTGATTTACTATAAAATAGCTCAAGTGGATTTAGGTCCTTTTGCAAGAAAACTCTTCATATTCTTGGGGTATAACATACCTACATCAAGGGATTATACAGCATCACACTACTAGGTACAATTATATTGATATTGCAAATGGCTATATGGAGGTATTAAGCCGGAGAACATTTACCCAACGGCATCTCCAGAACAGACATTTTCAGGCACTTTAAGAAAGCTTAAATAATATCCGGCACACCTCGGCAAACAATATTTCATATATTATCTTACAAATTCATTCAAAGAGAGTATAGGCATGTTCGGAGTAGGAATATCCAGTGAACATGCACGGGATGTAAACTCACTTAAGATGCTAAAATCAGAATCCTTGTTTACCGAGCCCTTCCCCCACTGTTTACTGCCAAATTGTGAACAACATAGATGTTTGCAATGCAAGATTTTGTAATCAAGTAGCTCTGAAGCCACAGCAGAGCATATCAAAACAACAACAACAACAATAGAAAAGTAACATGAGCATACACTCCACTTTCATCCACAAGAAATTCCAGTATAGATGAATAGTGATTTTCTGCAGGTCACATTTAACGGTTGGGTACAAACTATGGTGCCTGCTCATCACGATGCCAGGCTTTATTTATCCTAATGGATGGCCCAATAGCTCTGAGGAACGCTCCATATCTCCATCCGCATCGTATCGCTGGCAAAGAACCTGCAGCCTGCGCTGGTGTGCCACATAGCTTCTCCTTCTCCTTCTTTTTACTGGAATTCCCAGTGCAGATTGTTGTAGTTGAGTATCTGTCAATGCCCAATCCTTTCTCAGGGCCGAGAGGAAGGACCAAAAGGGAGGATGAACACGCCCTTAAAAAGGAAATAAATACCAAGCATTATACCGTCTAAATAAACAAAGCAAGACATAAACACCCCTGAGCTACCTTTTGAAATGTGCAAACGTCAAATAAAATGATATAACTTCATCTGGACATGATTTCTATAAGCAATATAATAGGGAACTGAAATCACTCTCGACCTTTTACACTCTTCATGCACTTGGTGTACAGTAATCTAATCTCGCTGTGTGATTAAATAATATTATGAATGCTTATTGAGGTGATCCCGATCAATACCTGTATGATATAGTGACCATATTTTGCTCACAATTTAAGTTTCTAAAGAAAGCAGTGTTTAATCCATTATTTCTAAATAGTAAAGTTCGATGTCGTATCGCGCTACAACTAAAACAAATGTATACTAGAACGAATCCAAACTTCGCGCACGTCAGCTTATAATTACAAATAATTTATCAAAATATAGAGATCCAATAAAGGTAAGGCAACTGCATGAATATCAAGGCAAAATACCATAGAATTATTTTATATTTCTTTTTTAATTACAAGTTTGATGACATTTTCTCTCAGAAATAAGCTTTCTAGATCCCCTTTTTCGAACGTACTAGCAAAATATGCCGATCTTTTGTCAACATGTTCATAATGTCTTTCCCATTGTCGAAGAAAATTGCGTCATGAGGTAATTTTGCGTTCCTCTATCCATTGGTGCTATTTGGTTTTTGAAATCATTTCTAGGTTTTGAGATATACCTTGTGCATGGATATTTATCTATTTGACATGTTGTAATGTGCATTGCATAGAATTTTAATTTAGGGAAATAACGTTACATACCAATTAGATTACCGAAGGCATTATTCCAACCTTCACATACATTGTTCGTTCGATCCCCATCGTGAAGAGTAATTTGATGGACGTTCCAGTCTTCTGGAGGGAAGCGTGGAGGTGTAACATGTCCATCTGCTCGCACGGTTCCGTTCACATAGGTACGGTCGAAAGAATCAACCACTGGCTGAAGAGCAGGGGTGGGCATTATGCGCCTTATGAATGCCATTCCTCGAAGCACGTCTTGAGGAGGGAGAAAAGCCAAGCCGTCCATCATGCCTAGGTAGGTGCGGACTTCCTCATCTGTTGACAAGATATGAACGAACATTTCTCATTTATAAGCAACTGCTTTGTGACTTGCATTTAGAAGATAATCCAATATTTTGTACTCATCGAGTTGATTTGTCTTCAAGCTGAAAAAAGCGGAGGAATGATAAAGGTTGTAAGGAATTTGATAAATTACAAGAAAGTTTGGAATACTTGAAAGGTTCAGACATAAAAACTATGATAATATACAATGGTTTTTTAATTTAGTTTCTTAATTGTGATATGTAAAGTATGTCAGATCCCAGTTGTTATACATGTACACTAAACATATATCCTTTATCTTAAGATTCTTTTCCCAAGAGTCAGAACTAAAACTACATCATTGATAACACATTGTAACTAATAGACCTTCATTTTGAAACAAAATACAAAAAAAGTAGTATTGGGCCTACCTTTTCCACATAATTTCTAAGAGGGAACTTTTTGTTATAGTTTTGATCTGCAGGCGCATAGCTGGTGGCGGTAAAAAAAACCCCCCTACCCCCCAAACAGGTGAGAGCACATGGGAAGAGAAGGAGCAGTTAAGGAACGTTGACAAACCGAAACATGACAAGAAACGTCGAAGCTATACCTCCAAAAACCTCCCCTATTACAATATCGCACGCTTATCGCGCTCGATAATTCGCTTGACTTTGCGTGCTCATCACTACCCCTCCCCCACGAAATCCTTGCTACGATCTTTTAGACATGGCACTGAATCAATCACAGCTTTGTGAACGTGTCTGCTGTGAACGTGAATGTTTACCTTGCACATATAAACCTCTGAGGCCATTGTTGGTTACCCTCGACCATGTTCTCTGGGTTAGGTGGAAAAAACATTCGTGGAGTTGTACAGCATTCCCCAGACAAAAGAGGACTGCACTCCTAGCGGCCTCTTCAAAATCTGTCACAATGGTCCTACGTGCGTGTGCATCATATCCTCTATCAATGAGGGCTTCCATCAGAGCGTTGAAGAGGGTGATATAAAGAGCCCGAGTCTTTCCTGACATCAGTGCATAAACACAAGATACTGCACCTTCGTCAACTTCTGCTCTGATGCAGTATACCTGCAATTTCAATGAAAATGGACTTCAATTATAAACAATACATGAACATGGAGTTGACGAATACTTATGAGAAAACTAGTGAGCATGACACAGATTTTAAGAATTTACTTTTGACAATAAATATTGGTGTTCCTATGTACAGGCGAACGAACAGGGTCCTAGCTGGAGGGAGAGGGGGGGGGGGAACATTTCTGGGGACCACCTCAAATGATTACTACCAGCATACAGCCCTATCCCTATATATGAACGAGGACATACGATCAAGTTCAACTTTGTCTAGATTTAAAGTTTTGTGCAAAAGGGAACTATTTATTAATTTGTAAAACTGGGTAGGACTATAAGTTTTCATCTCATGTTTCGCATTTTTCATGCGCTTCCTCTTCTTTCTTTTTCTTTTTAATATTCTAGTCTCTTCTACTCTCTTCTTCTCTCTCTCTCTCTTTCTTTCTCTCTCTCTTATAATATGCTTTAAAGTGCATTGCATTGTGTGTGAATGAATGTATGGTTGAGTGTGTTTGCAAGATATTTGTAATTGTTTTGTAATAAGTATGAATATACACAAATGTCTCTTTTGTTTTGTTTGTTATAATATGTTTTTATTATATTTTATATAATTGTATGTTAACCCTTATGGAACAATCACAGTGTTACCACATAGTGAACCACACTGTGTACCACATAGTCAAACACAGTGTGGTACCACAGCGTGCTACCACATGTGATTTTGGGACATGTGGTAACGCTGTGGTGTACTATGTGCTGCGTACCACAGTGTGGTAACGCTGTGGTATCAACTGCATAGTCTACCACACTGTGGTACGCACCACATAGTACACCACATAGTACACCACAGCGTTACCACACGTCCCAAAATCACATGTGGCCCACATGTGGTAGCACGCTCTGTGACCAAACACATAATTACCACATAGTCTACCACACTGTGGTATATACCACATAGTCTGATAAACTGTGGCATCAACCACATAGTCTACCACACCCTCTAGATGATAAAATTAATTAGTAATTTACGCTATAAGTAGCAATTGTACTAATTTATTTTGACAATGGCAACACTTAACACAGCATCACTGGTTCTTCTGCAATTTCCAATGTAAAGGCATTGGGAATATTAAAAGTAGGCTTGTTTCAGTGTGTTTAACAACTTTCCATATACTTGTATTTTATTGAATATATTTTAGTTCATAGTTAATATTTCCCTAATTCACGTTTAATTAAATGTAATTTATACAAAGTAGTAAAATGTCCTAATAATTGGCAATTTATATTTTGTAGTACTTTTGAAATGAATTGCATATAACTAAATCATCAGTAATTAAGAAATATGCTTTTAATTCAGATAAAATGTATAAAAACATAGATCTCCACGCACCTCATATTCATTATGCAAATTAACTGGTGTCAACTGGTGCAACTGGAAATATGCCTACAGACTAGTTTAATATCAACTGGTGCAACCGGAGATATGCCAACAGTTAGGTATCGACTGGTTCAACAGGAAATAAGCCCACAGACTATGTGGATATTATTTTGTGGTAAACCACATGATTTCAAAATCTCACACTGACAATATACTGTGAACACGGAGTTTACACATAGTGATTCATACCACATTGTGGTAAATACGTACGACTATGTGGAAGGCCACATGATCTGAAACCCCACACTGTGAAAATACAGAGTTTGCGCATAGTTAAATACATATCACACTGTTGTAAATATGTGTCACTCTGTGTTAAATATGACCGATTATGTGGTAAGCCAAACCCCACGCTGTGACAATACTGTGAGCACAGAGTTTTGACATAGTTACATACATACCACACTGTGGTAAATATGTGTCACTCTGTGTTAAATATGTACGACTATGTGGTAAACCACATGATTTGAACCCCACACTGTGACTATACTGTGAACACAGAGTTTACACATAGTTCAGTACATACCACACTGTTGTAAATATGTGTCACTCTGTGTTAAATATGTACGACTATGTGGTAAACAACATGATTTGAACCCCACACTGAAAACACTGTGATCACAGAGTTTACACATAGTTCAGTACATACCACACTGTGGTAAATATGCGTCACTCTGTGTTAAATATGTACGACTATGTGGTAAACCACATGATTTGAACCCCACACTGTGACAATACTGTGAACATATAGTTTACACATACTTCAGTACATACCACAGTATGGTATATATGTGTCACTCTGTGTTAAATATGTACGACTATATGGTAAACCACATGATTTGAACCCCACACTGTGACAATACTGTGAACACAGAGTTTACACATAGTTCAGTACATACCACAGTATGGTATATATGTGTCACTCTGTGTTAAATATGTACGACTATGTGGTAAACCACATGATCTGAACACCACACTGTGACAATATTGTGACCACAGAGTTGACACATAGTTCAATACATATACCACTGTGGTAAATATGTGGTACTCTGTGTCAAGTATGTCAGTTTATGTGGATATTATGTGGTAAACCACATGGTCTGAAACTCCACACTTTGACAACAATGTGAACACATAATGTCCACACAGTTTACACATAGTTGACTATGTGAACATAGTGTGGCAACACTGTGATTGTTCCATAAGGGAATGGGCCCCATTTACAAGCTTTGCTTCTCAGGGGTCCATGGCCTGTCATCATATTATAATATTGTACCATTACCAGTGTGATTGTAAACTGTTTTTAATGATTGGCTGAATAAATTGAATTGAATTGAATTCCCCCCCCCCCCTCCGAACAAGCACATTTCTTCCCTTCTTTATATGTCATAAGTGCAAGGTCTAGAATTTTCTTTATGTAAATACAAAAAAGGAAAGTAACTTCACTAGGCAAAGTAGCCTATTAACACTCCACATAACAAATTACAATACTAACACGTACGAGGGGTATGATAATAGCAAGGAATGAAGAACAAAATTGGAAAAGTTTTTCTTTCTTTCTTCATTTTTCCCATTCTCTTCTGTTCCCATCATGTCTCCCTTTTGTCTTTGAGCCCCGCTTCATGTGGTCTTTATTCACTCTCGTGTGAAGTATGTATCACATGAGTGACATCAAAATAAAAGAAGAGGATCCAAGAGGGTCCAAGCTTTGCAAATATGTGTCATTTATTAATCATAATTGTGATTAAAATATGATTCAACATCGATAAATCTCGGTCAGCTGGATACAACTAATGTGACTAGTCGTAATTCTAATCAGAAATGAATGGGTTCTAGTCAAAATACGACTATAATCAGTAAAAAATAGTAGAATAATAGTTGCACCCAGCTGAGGTAGACCCTTTCGGTCTAGTAAAATTTAACGAGTTTGTTTTAAAGCCCCACTTAAAGCACTACTTATAGCTATTTGCGCCCTCTATACAGCCAACAATGCCTAAGCGGTACCCGTTGATCTCCCATGATGCCCTTATTCTTATGTAAATTGAGAGCTGATCTGATGAGATAACCACCTGCCAGTGACCTTGCAGGGAGGTCTAATCCCTCCATAATAAACTAGTTCAGAGAGGATTTAAGAGTGTACGCTAAAATAAAACAGGGGACTCGTTAGGAGCGTTCGAGGGAGGGGTTAGAGAGGATCGGGCACGACAACTTTTTATTTATTTATTAATTTATTTATTTTTAGGGGGGGGGTGACTATAGAAAGAGTCATGTCTTTGCTTCTTTACTACATCCATGCATACCTGTGTGAAAATAGCGGGTGCCCTGGAAAAAGTGCCATCCATGTACCACGTGCTAGCAATGGCGAGACGTCGTAGTTGGGAATCAGTGGCAAACAATATCAGCCTGTCTTGCCCTGGCCCGGAATCGTAGAGGAGAAAGCGCTGTCCTTCTACATCACCGGTAAGTGTCCATTCGTCAGGAATCTCCAAAGTTTCTTTTGATTCGGGTTCTGCTGGGTATGCAGGTCGTCTGGAAAAAAGTAAAAGATGAACAGATCAACAATTAAAATTGCAGTCATTTCGCTGGGTGTTTCTAATTCTAGCTGTAGATCAAAATGAGAGAAGGGGAGATTCAGGTGCGGATCCAGGATTTTTAGGGGGCAAAATTTGAAATTATGCGAGCAAAATATTGGTACGTAATGGTGACCAGCAGTGGCGGAATGAGCAAAACAAGTTTTTTGTGGGGTGGGGGCAGAAAAAATTCCGCATCACCACCACTCTTACATGTCACATGCAGGGCCCGCGAAACGTTTTTCAAAGTGGGGGAGGGGCTAAAGAATTTACGATCGGGTAGAGCGAAGCAAGTAGGGCTCGGGGGTTTTCGGCATTTAATTACGGTAATATGAGCATTCAGGGGACCGCCTTAGGGCGAAGCTCATGGCTTTTAGGCATATTTAATTACGGTCAGATGAGCATATTTTGATACCTTATTTGTGACACTGGCAGGTCATTAATAATTGGAGTGGGGTCCAGGGGGCGGAGTCCCCAGAAGCTCAGGGGTTTTAGGCATTGAATTACGATCAGATGAGCATCAGGTCCAGGTGGCGGAGCCCCCGGAAACTCAGGAAAAATCATGCCATTTCAGCAACATTTGTAAATCACTGGTATCGAATTAGAATTAAACCACGTTTGAACTTTATTGGGGGGTCAACTGCTCCCCCCCATCAGTACGCAAGGTGGGAAGCATATTTCCACATCGTGGACGAAATAAATAAATATCTAATATACACCTTGGTGGAGGGAAAAATCGCAACTGATCTCCCCTACCTTTCTTCCTTCTCTTTTTTCTTCTTTTCCTTTCTCTCTTCTTCCCTTTCATTTCCCTTCCTTCTCTCTCTCTTTTAGGGTTGCTGGGGGAGGCAAGGCCCTTTTGGCCCCCCGCTCTCCTTCTTTTCCCCTTTTTCTTTTCTTCTTCCTCTTCTTTCTGTCCCAGGCCTTTCTCTCCTATTTCCCTTTTCCTTCTTTCTCTCTCTCTCTCTCTCTCTTTTGCGGGGGGGGGGGCGGGGCCAAGGCCCGCTCGGCCCCTCCCTGGAACCGCGCCTCGGGAGATTAACATTGTTTTAAAAA
Organism: Mesocentrotus franciscanus; assembly: GCA_037976565.1. Classification (NCBI taxonomy): domain Eukaryota; kingdom Metazoa; phylum Echinodermata; class Echinoidea; order Camarodonta; family Strongylocentrotidae; genus Mesocentrotus; species Mesocentrotus franciscanus. Next base: position 11,777,078 of record CP137671.1, on the reverse strand, counting down.
CTGATTACCTTAAATAAAAATACAAAAGTTCAATTTAAATATCATATCCTAGTATATTAAGTTTCTAAACACCTCTGCAGCGCCGCCCCTGACACTCAATGATGGTTGTCGAAACAGAAAATGAACGGCACACGAAACTACATTATACGTAGGCTCCCTGCTAAATAGGCTTGCCAAAGGGACCTGAAAGGGATGGGCGGGGTATCCCTCCCAGCATGACTTCGTCAAAGTAAATTGATATATAAAACTAACACATTGACTCGGCCTATAATGTGATTTTGTAATGTAAATAATGATAATTCTCCTCAAAGTGTCAACATTTGTGATCGCTTCAATAATATTTTTAAAAACTTTTCGTTGAAGAGAGATTTTAAAGAGTGTTTTAAGGACGGTGTGTAGTTATCCATCGCCCGAAATGGTAGGGGTGGCGAGTTTAGATGCAGCAGATACAATTATTTTATTCATACCTGTGTCGTTGAACGTCCCTCCTAAGGGCTGACAGCTGCCCCAACTGCCCTCGAATCTCAGGATGAGCTTCCATGAGTGCGTTAGCGACAATTTCCGTTGTCGGGCCGCTGTTCACATCCCTCGCTGTTCTCTTGAGGCCTGTCCGAGCTGCTACGACCCGCGTTCTATTCTCATCTGGTTCATGGTTATGGGGCGTCGCCGCCATTACTCCACCATATTGAGGGGGGCCGTTACTTGTTAATGCCCCACTGCATGATTCGGAGCGCTGTCGCATACACTGCCATCTTATTCTCCCGTCTGAATGGGTTCTCTTTTTTACGTACAAATGTCCTTCAAAGCTGATTTTGATGCCTCCCCTGTTATTTTCTAAAACTTCCATGATGAATGCTTTACTTGCAGATGGTATACCTATGCTGCATGTGCTTGCTTGCATTGAGGTCATTTCAGGTCTTACATATTGATGAGCTGTTTGAAATTAACGAGGAGGTATGCGCGTATTAGGGAATGTGGCTCGCTGCTCTACTTTCTTTCTTTCTTTTTTTATTTAAACTTCCCCTGACATGTAATGATTGCTTAGTGTACATTATCTGACCCGTACAGTGATAGATGAAAAGTTATTTCAGCATATTGGACATGACTTTTAGGTAACTCCTTTTTCTCCCACATCATCAACATTCATTCATTTCATTTCATCTACATTATTTCATGAAATTCATTCAAAAAACGAAACAAACTAAAACAAAACAAAGAAAATAACACATGAAGAAAAATATTGTCGGCGAAGCATTTGTCGTAGTACTAGTAGCATTTTTATTTTTACGGGGCACTTTTTGGGCGGAGCAAATGTCGTCGGAGCAAATGTCACCGGAGCAAGTGTCGCTTCATGCGGAGCAAATGTCGAAGGAGCAATTGTCGGCGGAGCAAATGTCGGAGGAGCAATTGTCGTCGGAGCAACTGTCGACGGAGCAACTGTCGTTCGAGGAGCAATTGTCACCGGAGCATTTATTGCTTCATGCGGAGCAATTGTCGGCGGAGCAAATGTCGCGGAGCAATTGTCGGCGGAGCAATTGTCGGCGGAGCAAATGTCGGCGGAGCAATTGTCGTCAGAACAATTGTCGGCGTTGCAAATGTCGGCGGAGCAAATGTCGGCGGAGCATTTGAAGTCGGAGCAAATGTCGCGGAGCAAATGTCGCGAAGCAATTGTCGCGTTTTGCGGAGTAAATGTCGGCGGAGCAATTGTAGGCGGAGCATGTGTCGGGTTACCGTTGACAGACCACCTAATAAAGAAAATCCTGCAAAGTTCTACAGAATTTGCAATTTCAACTTTCAATTGAAAATTTCGACATGATCTCGACATCTGATTAAAAAACAACAGTCACAACTTTCATAGCCCATAGTGTCAGCTATAACATACCAAAATTTGGGAGAAAAAAGTGCACAAATAAGCTATATAGTGCTCAAAGATTAATGTCATGTAGATTCATGATGTGAACGAAATTCACCTTCCATAGACATAACACGCAAATTAAGAAAATTCTGACATGTCGCCTTTAGTTGAAATTTTCACCATGATGACGTCATCAAAATGAAAAATGATGGGCACTAATCTTGTAGAGAATTGTCTCAGCTACAACATATCCAAGTTTGGAAGTAAATTAATCAATATTGACAGAGATACAATCAATTTTCCATAAATATGCTGACGTCATAATATGCAAATTGAAATTTTGAGTTCGGAGGCCGTTATGATGACGTCATGAGTTAATTGAGGGTCAAATGAGACATGAAATCATATCTCCGACTCATAATCTATCCAAATATGAAAAAAAATTGAGGGTCACCGTGCATCCCAAAGAGCTATAATGGATTTTGTATAGGCATGTTTTTGCCCATATATGCTATGTATTACAAGAGCTCGCGCGCACGGACATGTTTCTTGAACGGACGCTCATTCCGTTATTAATGGTCATAAAAGGATAAACATGGTATCAAATTGTTCAGAAAAAATGAGGAATATCATGTCAAAATTAAACTAGGAGGAATTATTTTCGTTCGGCCGTCACGAGCGAAAACGCGCGCGCATTCGCGTTTGCGTGTTTTTTTTGGCGAAATGCTTAAAATGGCCTGAAACGTATGCAAAATGAATTTAAGACGATTTTGAGCATTTTTTTCATTTGCGCGCGCACTGACGCGCGGACGTACGCGTACGCGCGCGTTTCTAGACCTGAAATTGACCGGACAGATATTGACATTGATCATGGTAAATATGAATGAGAAATGACTTTCTGTTATGAAGTTATGATCATTTGTGATTTTCAGAAAATATCACAAAATGGCGCCTGGATGACGTCATGAAGACTTCCTGTCACGTCTCATGACAATGACCTATGACTGTGTCAAAATTGAAAGAAATTGACTGTACCGATCTTGAGTTATCCTCTACACAAAAAAAGTGGGGAGAAATAAATAAAAATTCTTAAAGAAAGAAAATTCTGACAAAAACAATAGGTAGTCTGTCGTTGACAGACCACCTAATAAATAATAAAGAAATAAGAAAGAAAATTCCGACGAAATCAATAGGTGATCTGTCGATATCGACAGACCACCTAATAAAGAAAGAAAATTCTGACGAAATCAATAGGTGATCTGTCGAAGACGACAGACCACCTAATAAAGTAGAAATGAAATTCGTCATGAGGACGAATTAGGTGGTCTGTTCAATTCTTATGATCATGCTCATCTTCAATTCAATGAGCCTATATAATGATGTTAATGTAAAACTACAGAAGTTGAGAGAGGCAGAGCAAGAGAAGGAGACGGAGACAGCTAGATCGAGAGAGGGAGAGGGGGAAAGAGTAGAGTAGAGAAGGAGAGAGAGATCGAGATGCAGAGACAGAGCAAGAGAATTAAGGAGATGGGGCAGAACAAGAGAGGGGAAGGGAAACATAGCATTATAAGAGAGAGGAGAGAGAGAAATAGAAAGAGATGCAATATGCAGAACGATGAAGAGAGAGAGGGAGAGAGAGAGAGATGTATGGCACTAGATATATATATTCAGGAGAGAGGGAGACGGGGTATATATAGTCATGTAAAAAATACATGAGCTGGACAGAGGGATAAAAGAGGAATCGGCTAGAATGTTTGCACTTGGAAGGAAAGAGCTATGTGGATAAATATAGCGGGAGGATAGTAATTTAATAGGAAACATGGTAGGGGTGAAATAAGAATACAAAGCTAGCCAAAGGGCAAAGGAAAGAGCTAGAGAAAATTAAGGAACAATCGAAGACACGACAAGGAATCAGATATCCATAGTGTTTTACGCAAACGATTGTCATTCTTCTCCCATAGATATAACACGCAAAATTAGGCATTTTATTACATTGTTTGTGATTGTTTATGATAATATGTTATAATAGTCAAAGAAGATCATACAATCAAATTAAAAACGACGGCAAAAAAAAATTAAGACAATTCTGACATGTCGCCTTTAATCGAAATTTTCACTATGATGACTTCATCAAAATGAAAATTGGTGGTACCTGATCTTGAAGACAATCATCTTAGCTACAACATATCAAAATTTGGATGAAAATTGATCATATTTACAGAGATACAATCAATTTTCCATGAATATGCTGACGTCATAATATGCAAATTCGTATTTTGAGTTCCAAGGCCAAAGGGCAAAAGGGCACAGCTATAGAAAATTAAGGAACATTACAAGACATAATAGAAGGAGAACGAGAACCAGAGGCGGGAGAGGTAGAGGGTGAGAGAGAAGAAAAGGAGAAGGGCAGATCGAGGCAGATCGAGGGAGACAGAGCAAGAGAATAAGAGGGAGGCAAGGCAAGAGGTCGAGGTAGAGGGAGGCAGAGAGAGAGGGAGAGGGTAAAAGAGTAGAGATATATATATATGCAGAGACAGAGCAAGAGAAGGAGAGGGGCAAACTAAGAGAGGAGAAGGGAAACATTCAATTCAATTCAATTCAATTCAAGTGAACATTTATTTTCTTCCATTCAATTTGACAGCATATTTGACATTTGTTCAAAAAATACAATTTATACTTAGGAACATGAATATATTTTAAGAACTTGTATTACAAGGAAGAAGGCGCGATTCCCAGTAAGCAAAGCTTGTAATGGGTACGCACGAATACACAACTATATAATATACATTATAAATAGAAGAAAGGAAGAAAGGGATAGGCAAGGAGTAGGAGAGGATAGAGAGCTTGGAGAAAGAGAAAAGAAGAGAAGAAGAAGAGGACTGCAACATAGTAGCAATGGAGTGTATGGCATGCACAAACAACATAATGGCAAGATATAGGTGAGGGGTATAATGTGGAAATATTTGACTGCATTTTTATAGAATAGTAGGGATAAGGATAATACTGGATTTATCACCCCTACTTCTGTATGTGTATCGATAAAACAGTAATATAAGATTAACAGGATATATTCATATATAAGTACATGTATAAGTATCTCGTTACAAGTACGCATATTAATACAATATGCACAAATATATATATATATATATGTTTACATAATTATACACATGCATACAAAGTACATACATATGCACACCCATACAGATCCCCTTATACAATATACACACATTCGTCACCCTAATCGGGTATAGGGCTAATACTTATGCACTATAATTTAAAATCATACATTTTTTAAGCTTCCAAGAGAAGCTTAACAGAGATACAGATTTCCTCATAGGTTCAGGTAAATCGTTCCAAAGTTTAGGACCGGTAAAACAGATATTATTCTGAAAAATACGTTTACGGTGTTTGGGAATATAGATTTCTTCAGATGATCTGGTACCATACTTATGGATATTTGAAACACGCTGGAATTGGCCACAGAACTGAGAAGGTAGTTGTGAGTTTAGACATTTATATAATAGTGTACATTGTTGAAGTTTATTTATATCTTCAATACGAAGCAACTTAAGAGATTTAAATAAAGGATCGCTACTGGATCGTGGGTGAGAAACTGATATTATACGTAAAACCTTATTTTGCATTGCACATAGCTTTTTTTAAATACTTGTTCGATATGTATTTGCCCATATAATATTACAGTAGGATAGGGATGGGAGAATCAAAGAACAGTATAAAGTACGTAATATTGTTTTGGGTAAAAACATACTTAGACGGTAAATAACACCTGTGTTTTGAGCTATTTTGTTTTCAAGTGCATTTATATGATTTGTCCATGTTAATTTACTGTCTATTAAAATACCAAGAAACTTAGTAGAATCCACTCTGGGAAGAATATTATTATTTAATTTGATTTGTACAGAGCTAAAGTCAGGAGGTTTTGGAGAGTTGTAAAATATCATGTAGTTACATTTCTTGAAATTGATTGTTAATTTATTGGCAGCAAACCAATTGCAGACATTTATTAATTCGGTGTTAACAGTTTTACATAGTATATCGAGATTTTTGTGAGAATATAATAAGTTTGTATCATCAGCGTAAAGAATAAAAGAAAGTAGGTTGGATGATCGGTAAATATCATTTACAAAAAGTATGAAAAGTAAGGGGCCTAACAATGACCCTGGGGACCCCGCAAGTAATTTCTTTAAAGTCAGACAGTTTAGAATTATAAATAGTACATTGACGACGATTACTAAGATAGCTAGAAAAAATATCATGTGCAATTCCACGAATGCCGTAGTAATTAAGTTTAGATAATAAAATATTATGGTTGATTGTGTCAAAGGCCTTTGACAGATCAATGAATACACCGATAGCGAGTGAATTATCTTCGAATGCATCAATTATTTTGTTGGTAAGTTCCAAAATTGAGAGTTGAGTTGAGTGGTCTTTCCGGAAGCCAAATTGATTTACAAAAAGACAATTTTGTTTTTCTAGGAAACTATAGGTTCTGTTATAAATGATACGTTCTAGAATCTTGGAGAAAACAGAGAGTACTGAAATAGGTCTGTAATTGCTAACCTGTTCCTTTACTCCACTTTTGAAAATTGGGGTAACTCTTGCTAATTTCATTTTGTCTGGGAATTTACCGGTACTAAGTGATAAATTAAATACATGGCATAGTGGTTTACATATAAGGTCAATTACAGCTTTAATAATTTTAGGGGAACATTCGTCTAGACCAGGGGCCTTATTGTTCTTGAAAGCTTGAACAATATTACATATTTCATTTTCCGTGACAGGTGACATAAATAACGAGTTAGGGTTTGGTTGGGGTAGATATTGTCTGAAGTTAATATTGCTTTGAGGCGCGAGACTATTTAAACTAGCACCAATGTTTACAAAAAAATCATTAAAAGCATCAGCGATCTTCTGAGAGTCTGTCAAAAGTTCACCATTACATTCTAATGTACTTGAGATTTGTTGTCTTTTCTTGTTTAAGACCGAGTTTATTAATCGCCATGTACCATTAACATAATGTTTATATTTATTGAATTTTTCTTTATAATAGTCGATTTTTATCTGTTTATTTAATGAATTTACCCTGTTACGCAATTCTTTATATTTCTTTTCATTTTTTTCAGATGGGTTGTGGAGATTTTTTTAATACAAATTATTGTTATATTGAATAGACTTAAGTAAATCATCAGTCACCCCTGGTTTTAATTTTCTTTTACTTCTTTTAGGTGTTTCAAAAGGAAAATTCTTATCATATAATCTTCGGAACTTTGTCATAAAATCATCATAGGCTTGACTTGAGTCTTGTATCAGCATGATGTCATTCCAGCATGTACTCTCAATTTCATTTTTAAAAGAAGTTATATTATTTAATGACATCACCCTATGTGGAGCGTTGTCCGGCAAAGTGTTCTCTTTAGTAGATTTAATAGAAGTTATTTGGAATATTGGTAGGTGATCCGAAATATCGGAGTATATCAACCCGCTTGTAGTAGGTAAATGGAATTGATTAGTAATTATATTATCTAGAATAGTAGCAGTAGATTCAGTTATTCTTGTTGGCCTTTGAATTAATGGAAGGAGGAAGTAACTAAATAGGCTATTTACAAAGCTTTGTGCTTGGTTATTTGAGGAATGTTTTAGAATATCTATATTGAAATCACCCATTAGATATATGGCTTTATTTTCCATTGAGAGAGTAGAAAGAAGGTCATCGAGCGCCTCGATAAATTTGCTAGTGTCTATGGATGGTGCTTTATACAACACACCTATAACAATATTTTTTTTTACAGAAGTATGCTTAATTTCTACAAATAGGGAATCACATAAATTTTCATTTAGAGACAGATCGTTCCGAATAGAAAAAGAGAGCGTTTCATGAATATACAGTCCAACACCACCACCCCTGGCATATTGTCTATTGTTTTGAAAGAATGAATAATCAGGAATATTTACAAGGGGATTACCATGTTTAAGCCATGTTTCAGAAATTGCAATTATATCAAATTTAAGATCAAGTGAGTTAAGACAGTTTGTGATAGAATCAATTGAATTTAAAAGACTTCTTGCATTAAAATGTATGCTTGAAAAAGTATCACTGCTTGGAACACCAAACACTTCATTGAATCTCTCTGAATGGTAATATTGGGAGTCACCTAAGCTTTCCGTATAAAATTGAAAGTCGAGGTCTACATCATCATTTCCGACAAGATTTTCATGCGCTACAAATGGGTCAAAGTGTAAATGGGATAGGCGATCAAAGCTGTTATCAGAAGCAGAAATGTTTGAGGTGACTGCATCACAAAAAGCTGTGCTGTTTAATTGATTAAAAGGGAAGAGGAGTTCAAAGCAGGATTTACAAGAGCAAAAATAGTGGTTCCATTCATGACTAGGATACGATTGTTTACACATGTGACAATAATAAAGATCGTTACGTAATAAGGTACGACATATATCTGGTTCGTTCATGTTATCATCCATTGGCAATATAAAAGGAACCTAACATCGCTTTGTATAGAAATGCAAATAAACAAAGCGAAACATGTGCAGCCATGAATAGCGTGTGAACTTGATTATACACGACATAGTTGAGAATCCAGTATCCTATGAGTATATGCAGCAAAAGGAAGCTACAAATCGCAAAACAGTTGGTTTGATTACATACATTTGTTAAAGACAATTTTGTTGCAGTATAGAAAGAAGGAAAGAAGAAGAAGATAGATAAAGGTACTTTGTGGTAACATGTTACATATATCATGTACAGAAATATGTGCAGATATAATGAAAGTAGGTAGGAAGTCATTTGAATTAAGTCAGATATCAAAAATAAAAATTCCTAAATTCCGGCTCAGAGAAGACAATACAAAAATACAGAAAACAAACAAAAATCAGAAAACACCACCTGCATCATTTTTTTTTTGGGGGGGGGGGCGGGCTAGATAATTCCCACTAAACAAGATGCACTATATCAACATGTATACACAGGGTGCCTAAACAAAAGGACTAAAGCATACAAACCGAAATGACGGCATCAAGAATATTGGTAGTTATATTCACTTAGCTTCGTTTAGCTGTATGTTAATAAAAAAAGTAAGCAAATGGGCTTTTCTGTGCCCTTGTAAAGATGCATACTCCATTTATTTGTAATTAAAACATATACGTATCACTTTTGTATAGACATATTAGACAGCAAAATGGGAATAGATGTAACATTCCTGTCCATATAGTGGACTGAACACATCGTTATAGGTTTTTTTTCTTTCTTTTCCATTGATAACACTTTTAAAATTTAAGTTATGGGTAAGAAAAATAGTAGTGAAAAATAGCAATGAAAATCTCATTGTATAACGATCATCGCTGGGAAAGCAGCTTAGTTATGAAGAACGTAATTATGTATCAAAGAATAGCAGTAAATATACACAACATAAATCAGCGGAATACATAACGGTGTTATCAGAAACAGAGGGTATTAGTTCAAATATCTCACCCAATGTCAATGTCATTCGTATTTGTTCCATGGTGCCGATTTCGCCCCCTTCTCACGCGTTTCAAGTCGAAGTCGTGTACCAACTAGACGAATTCGTGTTGATTTACCGCCTTGATGACGAAGTGTGTATGCAGTCTTCTCCAAATCGTAGCGCTGTGCCTTCAGACGCGGCGGTAGATCAGTACGGATCGTAAATTCCGGACGGCTCCCCGGGGTACGATGGCTGTTTTCGAAGGCCTGCAGTACAGAGTCACGGTCGAACATGGACGCGAATCTTACGATGATCGGGTCGGGGGTCTGGCGGGCAGGTTCACTTCCTGGACGTTGCTTACGTGGTAGACGGTGGGCATTCACAAGGGGCATCACTGTTACCGCTTCCTTGTCAAAACCAAGAGATTCGATAGAGCTGCGTATTAGACGTTCGGCATCCCGCGGAGTTTTTGCGCTTCCTGCTTGTGCCTTCAAGTTGTAGAACAGAAGATTCTGTTTGCGATCGTGTAATTCGAGCGCGGTCATTGCTTCCGTTAACTTACTTTCCGTCTCCTTAACATTTTTCTCTAGGCGTGGGACTACGTCGAGCTCCAGGTGCGATATTCGGTCCGTTGCGTCGTTTGCTGACTTTTGCAGGTCCGTTGTCGTCTCCCGTAGACTCTTTAGTTCATTTCGTAGTTCGGCGATCCCGAGGTTTGTCGTATCGAGCTTTTGAAGAATTTTATCCGTAAGCCCCTCGAAGTCCGCTCGTAGCCTCGTAATGGATTCCTCCGTAGCGTATTGAGCCATGGCTTGCTGGTCGTTTCCTCTAGATTTCTGCGAATTTCGTAGAAAATATGTCTTCGAAATGTTGCTATTCTTCGACTTAGGATTCTTGTTCATAATTTGATCTCAAAATGTTGCAAAATAACGTCGATGCAGGTGGATTTTAACGTCAACTCTTAGCCGGAAAAAAATATCGTCCTACTACATGATAACGCCCTCTATTGGAGAGCAAGAGAGAGGAGAAAGAGAGAGATGCAATGGAGAACGATGCATTCAATATATCCAGCATAAATAGAATTCAATATAGTGAAAGAGAGAAGTATAGACAAGTAAACAATTCTATGTCCACGGGAGAGACGTAAACATGCATATACCTGGGCTGAATAACTGGAAAAGTATAAACGTCTGGGAAGGAGACTAGCAAGGTGATTTGATATTGTAGCAGAGTTGGGAGATAAACCCTATATTAGGTTTAATACACGACAAGGAACCAGATTTCCCATAGGGTTGTACTCAAACGATTGACATTCTTCTCCCATAGATATAACACGCAAAATTAGGCATTTTATTACATTGTTTGTGATTGTATATGATAATATGTTATAATAGTCGAAGAAGATCATAAAATCAAATTTAAAACGACGGCAAAAAAAAAAAAAAAAAATGACCCACCAGGAATCGAACTTGGGTCGCCGGAATGGGAGGCAAGTGCTATGACCACTATACCAAAATAATCCACATAGACATTACACGTGAACGGAAAATGGAATTCTCAAATCCCACTTTGCAAGTGAAATATGAGCATGATCCCGGCATCTGATCGAAAAAGGGGCACTTTTGTGATAGCTTATTGTCTCAGCTACAACATACTCGAAGCTCAGCGAAAACAAAACTAAAACGACGGAGATATTGCTCGCGAAAGACGGAATGTAGAATCCAGTTTTGAGAAAAGTCATGTCCCATAGAGAATACACGCAAAATGTGAAAAATTGACATGCCTCCTTTAATCGCAAAAATACGCCATGATGCCTTTGTCAAAATGAAAAATCGTGTAACTGCATTTGTAGAGAATTGTCTCAGCTAGAACATATCAAAATTTGGAAGAAAATCGATCAATATTTACAGAGATACAATCAATTTTCCAAAAATATGCTGACGTCATAATATGCAAATTGAAATTTTGAGTTCGGAGGCCATTATGATGACGTCATGAGTTAATTGAGGGTCAAATGAGACATGAAATCATATCTCCGACTCATAATCTATCCAAATATGAAAGAAGATTGGGAGTTCCCATCAATTCTGAAGAGTTACAATGGATTTTGTATAGGCATGTTTTTGCCCATATATGCTATGTATTACAAGAGTTCGCGCGCACTGACATGTTTCTTGAACGGACGCTCATTCCGTTATTAATGGTCATAAAAGGATAAACATGGTATCAAATTGTTCAGAAAAAATGAGGAATATCATGCCAATAAAAAATAGGAGGAATTATTTTGCGTTCGGCTGTCACGAACGAAAACGCGCGCGCATTCGTGTGTGCGCGTTTTTTTGCGAAATGCTTAAAATGGCCTGAAACGTATCCAAAATGAATTTGAGACGATTTGGAGCATTTTGAAATTTTGCACGCGCGCTCACGCGCGAACGTACGCATGCGCGCGCGTTTTTTGACCTGAAATTGACCGGACGGATATTGACCTTGATCATGATAAATATGAATGAGAAATGACTTTCCGTTATGAAGATATGATCTTGAGTTGAAAGTACCAAACAAAACACAAAATGGCGCCTGGATGACGTCATAAAGACTTGATGACCTTAAAAATGTTCCTGTCACGTCTCATGACAAAGACCTATGACTGGGCCAAAATTGAAAGAAATTGACTTAACCGATCTTGAGTTATCCTCGGAACAAAAAAGGGGGAGAAATAAATAAAAACGAGAAATTTAATTCGTCATTGAGGACGATTTAGGTGGTCTGTCTTTAAATTTGGTGGACGCTGATCTTGATAACAATTGTCACAGCTACAACATATCGAAATTTGGAAGAAAATCGATCAATATTAACAGAGATACAATCAATTTTCCATAAATATGTTGACGTCATAATATGAAAATTCGTGTTTTGAGTTCCAAGGCAATTATGATGATGTCCTGATATACTTAATGGCCAATTGAGACATGATATCATATCAGCAATTCATACTCTGTCCGAATAGGAAAAGAAAATTAGGGGTCAGCGGGCATCTTAAAGAGGTAAAATGGATTTTGTATAGGCATGTGTTTACCCATATTTGCTATGTATTACAAGAGCTCGCGCGCACGGACATTTATGTTGAACGGACGCTCATTTCGTTATTAATGGTCATAAAGAGATAAACATGGTATCAAATTGTTCGAAAAAAATGGGGAATATTTTGATATACAGAAAATGGCGATTCTAGGTTGCGTACGACCATTACGAACAAAACGCGCGCACGGTTCTAGGACAATTACCCCCTGGGCAATAACCCCCGGAAAATTACCCCGGAAAACTACACCCCAAGGATAATTACCCCCCTGGAAAATTCCCCCCTGAAGAATTACCCCCCGAGGACAATAACCCCTAAGGACAATTACCCCGGAAATTTACCCCAGGAGAATTACCCCCGAGGAAAATTACCCCCGAGGACAACTACCCCCAAGGACAATTACCCCCAAGGACAATTACCCCGGAAAACTACCCCCGAGGACAACTACCACCAAGGACGGTTACCCCCGAGGACAACTACCCCGAGGACAATTACCCCCGAGGACAATTACCCCCGAGGACAATTACCCCCAAGGACAATTACCCCGGAAAACTACCCCTGAGGAATTACCCCCGAGGACAATTACCCGCCCCCATGGATAACTACGCCTGAGGACAACTACCCCCCGAGGACAATCAGGATTCAATAGCAAAGACGATTTGACACATTGAGAGATGCTGTGAAGGCTACGAGCCTATAAAATCCCGTGCATGAACCCACATTCGTTCAAATACTTGCGCGTGATGTTCCTCATTACTACACATTTTTCTTTAACTATAATGTATGCAACACCACTGTGGTTGCTGTTTTCTACGAAGGATTTATCTTGAGCAGCTTTATTTCAATTTTTTGTTAGACACAGTTCCCTCTTAAGAAATGAAAAGTTTCGCCCAATCTTAAATTCTTCACAAACTATTTATTTTGCATCACTCTGGCACTCGTCAAGAGCTATGTACACACGTATGGGCACATTTGTTTCTTGATTTAGTGAACGAGCAAGAAAAAAAAGGACAAGACATTTCCAAAATGGTAAAACATAATGTTGTAATCAACACACTAGAAAAGATTTAAGGTATGCGGGCGCCTCACCGCAGAATGTACACGAATATAAAGTGATATATTCGGTCATGACCTTGATACACGAATATGAGGATATTCGGGCCTCTCGTTGCCTTGATTTATCATGTTTATAATTGTAATGAGTGTGGTAACAATGTAATGCCGAAAAAAAAGATATATATTCGCAAAATATTGTCAGCGAGCGAGGAAGAAAGACATTTTATTATTTGTTTACATTTGCCAAAAAATGTTGTAATGTAACTAACATTCTCTTGCGGCACCCCAGTTGAAAAAAACGCTGCTCTGGAATTACAAAATCATTGAGATGAATGTACCAAAGTGCGGATACTTATTTTCTTTTAATATGGCACCGTACATACCATATATTTAACTTGAAGGCAATTTTTATTTCAAAATAAATTACAGTACAAGAAAGCATATATATATATATATATATATATATACATTACATTACATTAATAAACATGAAGAGAACCTTTATTTTGGAATAGATCGTGGATGAGGGCCCATTATGCATACAAAGACAAATATACGATCAGCTGATGAGAAAAGTTACAGAGGATGCATAAATAATGAAATCTTACATCCTAATTTCTTTGTTGGGCCATTTTGGGGGAGACTAGCTGTAACGCGTACTCATCAATGTATTGTTAAAATTCTAAGAAATGTAAATTCCGTACTATGATTTGATGCATGCGTCTTCTGGCAATTGAATTCGATTTGATACATGCGTCTTCTGGCAATTGAATTTGATTCAATACACGTGGCATATTAAGTCAAACTTCACAAAGATGGAATGGATACAGAGCGAGAGGGGTGGGCGAAAGCTCCTCCTGGGAGGATACATGTACGTCAAGCAAAAAGATTTGGCAGATGGGTACGAGGGCTTTGAATGTGAGCTACGAAGGAACACACGACAATGCAGAGCAAAAATTAAGGTAAGCATCAAACGTACCAACATATTGTGGAGTGAATGACTTGTACCAACCGTTTATTACAATACATTAGTCCCAGAGCCAATTGGTTCTACGCCACAGCCCATTGTCTAATATATTACCAATATGAAAATGATTAAGGTTGAACAGAGCCTAACAATTCATATAATAATTTCAACAAATTTTAAATGGACACTAGCATAAATTTAAGTTAAAACTTTAGACGCACGGCTTCCGAGGACCAGTGATCTCTTTGGTCAATATAATTAATGGACAGTCGGCTTGTTCCCCAAAACAGCTCCTTATAAATTCTTAACTGCAAACTTTTAAACGAATTCACCTAGACACGATTGTGTCCGTTTTTCTTACGTAACGTTTCCATAAAAATCAGAGGTAGCCATTGAGTCAACAAACTAAAACCCTAATAAGGCCGGGGGGCACAGGGGGCACGTCCCCCCCCCCGGCCGCCCCAAAATATGTTAAAATCAGCCCTAAATTCGCCAAAATGTACTGAAAAACAGGGACGTGCCTCACGGGCCCCAAAATTCAATAATTGTTTGAAATAAAAAAAAAATATATATATATATACCGATGGCTGACCTAAAAAGTTGACCCCAACGAAACAAAATGTCAAATTTACAATTTTCGTGACCCCCCAAAAAAGTGTCCGCTTACCATCACCCCGCTTATTCTGCGATTTGTATGGGACCAAAAAAAAAGTGGGGTCCGCTTACCCCCGCTTATTCAGCGATTTTCATGGGACCCCAAAAAAAAAAAGTGGGGTCCGCTTACCCCCCCGCTTATTCAGCGGCTGGCTGAGTCGTTGCGTTTTGGGGGACTAAAACAAAATATATATATGTTCTCTAACCCCCGTGTGCCCCATGTGCGCCCCGGGAAGAAATTCCTGGATCCGCCCCTGGGCATTATGCCTCCCCCCTCCACGATTTTTCTAATTGTTCGGGAACGCATATGGATGGCGCCCCGACGCTCGCTGACCCTTTTCTTTCGAGTCTTGCGCATCTTTAAAAGAATGTTTTTGAAAATCGGACCTATAGTTAGAAGGTCACGTGACCTTTTGTCTTTGCATGTCAGCCCGAAAATCGCTCATTTTCGTGATTTGTGTACAAAACATATGGAAATGTCATTTTTCCTAAAAATAAATCAAACATTGGTTATTGGGTCTTGTTTAAAATTTAGGTGGTTGTTTTGGGAGTCAAAATACTTGAAATGTAGTTAGAAATGAAATACATAAGAAATTATCAAAAGAGATAACATAAGGAATAAGCTGGCTATTACAAATTATTGTCACATCATTATTCCAAATGGTCTAATAAATATATGTAGTGAAAAAGGATGCTTAAATATGAATAATATATGATTTATGGGTAAAAATGTGATTTATGACCTTATTTGCATAAATTACCATAAATATGCAAATAAGTGAATTTTTCAAAAATTGAAATTATCATAGTATTATATAATACACTTCACTTGACATGCGTGCAAATTTTCGGAGATCGGCCGTTTCACGGCAGCGATCTTAAGGGGCATAATCACCCCGGCCGTATTAAGAACTCAAAAAGTGAGTCGGTAACATTGTTGAAGGTTGATTAAAAAACGGTGTAATTTTTGTATGAAATGTTACTTATTATATTCCTTTTACTGTACTTACAGGCAAAAAATCCTGAGAAAATTCTTAAACCACAAATATATGCATGGTTTTCTTTGAAGGGGACACTGAGTAACACCCTTTAACAGTGATTAACAGTAAATTCTCCCAACCATTTTTGAATTTTCCAAACCGTTTTTCCATGAAAATAAGACATAAGACAGGTTTTTAAAATCTTTCAACACTAAAATGTCTGGAATGTTATGAAGAGCCAATTTGTTGCTTTGTGACGATGTACTTTCACCTGAAATGTAATTATATTGTGATAATATAGTTGGGAGAATTAAGGAATCGATCAGTGAGATCAGTTTTCCCAATGGTTATCATTAATAATGGTCCGTTTTCACTCAAACTTTCAGATTATCTTTAATTGTACATCTAGCAATGAAGTCACTGCCTTAGCACCATTTTCTCTCATATAAACAATGTTACCAAGTCCCTTTAAAGACCGAAAAATAAATGATTCGCAAGATCAATGTCATTGCTGTAGCTAAGGACAGCCAAATTGATGATTTTCCGCACTATATGCAAACATCACACTCGGAGATGACCTCCTTGCAGTGGTATTTTCAGAGGAGGGGGAGGGGGGGGCTGGCATTGCCTACCATAAGCACAAGGTAAAGGGGATAAAATAAGAATCACAGTTTAAACTTCATGAAATTAGTGTCGTTGCTTCAGTTCATAGAGGAACCGTAAGCTTATTAATGATCTACTGAGATCGTAATCAATTACTTAACGGTTATAGCTGAGCACAAGATTAAACAAAATAACCACATTAAAATATCACTTAAAATTTGGAGACCGGCCTAAAACGCAAACATTTTCCGTAATATGCGTTGCCACCCCACTTTTCAGTGACGATGTTTCCATCATTTCATGGTTGACTGAGCACAAACAGAAGAAAAAAATTATAAAGTCATAAAGGTATTTCTTTACTTCTTGTTGTAGAAAGAAACTAAAGACGGCAAGCTAGTCAGTTACCTTCCCCCACATCGTATTTATTAGGTTATGCTTGAGTGAGCACAAATCAAAGACAGAATACAAAAATTGCAATGTCATATTAAACAATAAAGGACATCAATTTGTTATTAAGTAGGCTTTTGATGACCTATCATTGTACCAATTCCTTCGTGGTTAAAATACCACAATGAAAAAACCCCCCAAATGTTATTGGATCGATTTATTGGGTAAAGGTTATGCAAAAAATCAAACCTATTGACCAGTAACGCGTGTAGCCATTATGACTTCCTAGTTGTCATGGGGGCTGAGCCAGCGGGGTCCGCTCGCTATTCATAAAAAGAAAAGGGTCATATTCATAAGGGTCGTTATTCTTAAGGAATGCTATTCATAATATGAGAAGAGGCTCGCTATACATAATACAAAATCGGGGTCATTATTCATAGGGGTCTCTATTCATCATGTGAAGAAGAGGGTCGCTATTCATAATATGAAGAAGAGGGTCGCTATTCATTATACATTAAGAGGGTCGCTATTCACCCTCTTCCATAATTATGAATAGCGACCGTCATTTATTATTACGAATAGCGCGCCTTCTTGATGTTTATGAATAGCGACCCCGATTTCGTATTATGAATAGCGGTCCTTAAGAGTAATGACCCATAGATGTGAATTATGAATAGCGACCCTTATCTCACTTTATGAATAGCGGTCCTCAAGAATAACAGTCCTCACGCTTTTGTGAATAGTGACCCTCTTTCCGTTTTATGAATAGCGGTTCTTCACGTATCGGAAGTTCCACGTAATAAATCGCGGTCCTTATGACTAGTGAGGTTACACCCCGAGCCAGCATGTTTATTAAGGGAAAACATACAATCACACAAACACACAAACAAGAGAGGAATAGCCACATTTCAAAGGTGATGTAAATGAGTACCTGGTAGGAATTAATTCGTTGAAATGCTAGAGCGCCGCAGTGGCCGCCTTGCTAAAGCAAGGGTAATAATCGGGGCAGCGCCAGGAGCGTCACAACGTGACAGACATGTGCGCTATATAAGAAGCCACCATTATTATTATTATTATGAAGGAATGGATGGAGGTCAACGACCTTCTGAAAAACATTGTTCTACAATAAAGGAAGCAATGACATACATTTTAGGAATAAATATGGTTATTTTGTCTTTAATTTGTGCACAGTCAAACATGACATAAGGTCCAATATGATAAAAGTAACTGACAAGATATACCAAGTTTAATTTCTGTCAATATTAAATGAAATAGAGATATTAAGATTTGTTTTTGTTGTTAATGTTATTTTTTGTTCATTCTCGATGACCTGAAGTATTGACAGTTCTTTAATGAAGTTAGAATTGTGATTATTTTGTTCTTTAACTTGTGATCAGTCATCCATGAACTAACGCTGGTAACAGGAGGTCATCGATGGGTGTGCATGGTGTTCGCATTCAGAGCTGACAAATCATCAATTTTACAGTCTCTCACTACAATTAAGCAAAGGCATTAATGTAGCTAATTTTCCAAATTTTGTCTTTAAAGATAGTATCACACATTTGCAAGCCCTCCAAATCTCGATGAGATTTTTTCTGCAGATGGCTTCTGATATGCAATACAATTTTTGAACAATACTCTGAAAGATTTAGAGCTCAACCCCTTCCAGTTATGAAGTAGGAAACAAAAATGTAATCAATTATTTTCTTTTATTTTCCTCATTTTCTATTACGGCGTCTACCAGACGCTTTAAGAAGGAAAATATTAAAATTGTCATTAATAATATTTTCAGTAATAATAATGACATTACATTATCGATAACATTGTGACGTATCCGCACTCCTCTCCAATTTGCTCAGAAAATGTAATCAACTTAATTCTCTTCGTTGTTGATGACTGAATAGATTTCTTCCATACAAGGATTGGATAGGAAAACACATTTGAATTAGTATATTTAGGGTGCATGTATAACTGAAAATTTTGTCTAGGGAAAATAAAGATTTCTGATTTTAGTACAGAGTAGAAGGGAGGGGAGTTTGCAACTTAAAAAAAAAAAAAATCTCATCTTTAATCGGAATTCATTTAAACTTTCACCGACCCATTCCTCTCATTTACCTGCTTGATTAAGTATGACTGGCTACTTCTGGTTTCCACACAAATATTTCTGTAAAAGCACAGATACAATCCTGTTAAAGGTACTATTCCCATTTGCAGGCCAAAAGATGAAAAGGTTAAATTCCAACGGCATTTGAAAGATAATACTAATTTAGAACTCTCCTAAAAAAAAGGGGGGTTTGAAAATGTCTTTAAGTGGGAAAATAACAAATAATAGTTGTCGAATCGACTTAAGAGCTATAGAGCCAGTAAGTAATAGTCTGATTTTCAGACCATTGTACCGAATGGTCGTACGTTTTATGCTGCGCAAAGATTCAATCAGTTTAATTTGGCCATTACAAGAAGTGGGTTATTGATGTAGACAAATGCTCATGTACCCTTTACAGCTCATTTTATGTATGTTATTACCAAAGAAGAAAAAAAAGCCAGTCAGTCACTCAATAGTGTCTGACAGTGAAGTCTAGCAAGTAAACGGGTTTCCTTGCATAATTTGAATATTAGGACACTGCTAACGTTTAAATTTCACAGATAGGACATACATGACATATTCATAATTCCTACAAAGTTCGACAGAATTAGATGTTGGCTGCAAAAGGGACATAGTATCTTTACGGTTAAAAGGAAATCCAACCCTTGTAACAATTCCATTGCTTTCAAGGAATAAAAGCAGATACATCAGAGAAACAGAATGGCAAAAGTTTGGAATAAATCGGACCAATGATAAGAAAATAATGAATGTTTGATATATGAGATCACTATATACATCCATGCAAATCTCAAATTGGCAATTCTCTCATTGGATTGTGCCGTAGTGACAAATAACCCTTCGTTTGTCTTGTACACAAATATGAAGAATTTCTTTTTTCTCCCAAGCGCCTTCACCCTTGGGGCACTACTTAAAATATAATATGGAGAGTATATTATTACAAGTTCTCTAGAAATAATTGTTTGTGTGTAGGAACAAACGGGAAAGTTGTCTGCCGCTACTTCATACAGAAAATACCGATTCGGCTAATTCGAAGAGCCCTACCTATATTTGTTTTTTATATTTTATTTATTCATGGTTAAAAACAAAAAAACTTGTGCCCGCATTCAGCAAAAGCTGTTTTTCAGCGAGTCCGTGATTACATAAAATTCGAATAAAATATAAAACAATGAAAATATAATTTACAAACAAATATGAAAGTTATAATAAATGAACATATTTACAGAAATTTAACTACAAAATCAAATCATAGTGACAAAGGGGAAAAAACAAAAAATTTCGTCTACAATCCATAATGCCTAATAATTAGTGGATGATTAATAGCCTATATATATATATGGGAATAATGTTTTATCTCTCTCAATCTCTCTCTCTCTCTCTCTCTCCCCACACTTCCTCTCTCTCTTTCTCTTTTTCTCTAATAGGTCATGGGTGATAACCAATTCCGCGATAGAACGGAGCATAACCATCCGCCTAACCATGGTAGAAGCAATGCTACAAAGGTTAAAGCAGCAACGAAGAGAAGGGCCACTGAGTCCAATGCAAAACCACAACAGGTGCTTATGGCGACACTATCCGAGGTAACAGAGGAAGGGCGGGCAGCACTACCATCACTAAACAACATGAGGAGGAATATCCGGAGACAGCGCCAAGAGAACCCAAACGCCCTCCCCATTCCCACGACTGTGGAAGATCTGGAAATCCCTGTAGATCAACGATTGACGCTGGGTGGAGAGCTTTTCCTTTATCACGACTCTGGAAGAAACGACCCTCGCCGGATTTTAGTGTTTACTACGGAAAGGAACCTTCAGGTAAGAAAAAGTGTTGGGGTTCATTGCCATTTGGCCTTCTACGGTTCCGCAATTTTAGGAAGTGCTGCAAAAGCATACATATTGAGTAAAAAAGATGTCAGGATTCATTAGAATGAATTGAAATTGTGAGGTCATCATAAAGATATCCAAATAGTTCCTATAACATATAAATTGAAATTAAATTAAAATTGGTTATTATTCTCGACAAAGTACAGGATCGGTTCTAGGACAATTACCCTGAGGGGGTATTGTCCTGATACGACATGATCTCCTATTTCGATTATGTTTTTTAATTATCATGCTACGATAATTAAAAAAAACAGTAAGTAAGTAAATAAAATAGCTTGGGAATAATACATACAATTTTGCAAGTGAAACAGTTTGTTTGTTTGAAATATATAATATTCGATGCAAATGTATTCATTCTGTTTTGCTACTAGTTGCTATCAATGTCTGAGAGTTGGTTCGCTGATGGCACGTTCAAGGTAGTGCCGTCCATCTTCTTCCAGTTGTGGACAATCCACGCCACATATGAGGGACATGTGGTGCCTTTGGTTTATTGCCTCATGGTAAATAAGGACCAGGCGTCATATGCAAGGGTACTAGCAGCACTACAGGAGGGCAGGGCGTTCTACCCAACCAGAATTATGATCGACTACGAATTTGCAGCGAAGAACGCATTTTCCCAGGCATTTCCGAATGCTCACGTTCAAGGATGTCTTTTTCATCTCTGTCAGAGGATACATGAACGGGTATGGTTATATTTATAGTATTGACAGTTGATCCCTTTTTTTTAGCCGCCATTTATTGATCAAATTAGTACATTCAAGGCTCATGGCTTAAAAAAAAAAAAAATATAGTAATACAAATATTAGGTAGAGTTTGAAATTTGAGTAAGTGGACTTGCAAGCCATGGTAAATGCTGAGGAGAAAGGGGGAGGACTCTAATAAATATTTTGTCTTTTAATTATCCTTTCAAGCCCAGTAACAAAAACTTTATATGATGATTAGAGGGTAGGGGCTATATCTCTTTTCGATTGTGCCTAAAACTGACCTGGAAAACACGGACCTCTAATCGCCAGGAGGAGGGGGTAGGGGGGGTTGGGAGGGGAATATAATCGATAGTTATACTGAAAATTGGTCGGCCACAAGGAAGCTGAGTAGGATACAAGCATGTAATTTTCTCCTATAGGAAACGCTCATTGCGTATAGTCAGGCAAGGGAGAAAAGTTCGGGCAGCCCTGGCGGATTCGGGCGAAAAAATAGGGGACAGTTTGTTCCTCCCCCCTCCCCCACACTAAATGAACAGTTACCAATATCTATGCATTTTGCTCAATGGGTAGACAACAAACAATATTTCTGAAGTGTGAAAAGGCTGGTACATGTACTTGTTATGAGTTTTATATTATTATTTTTAGATCAAGCAAGAAGGACTACAGGTGATCTACAACGAGGATGAGGAGATCCGGACACAGGCGAGAATGATAGGATCGATTGCGTTTGTGCCGGTGAAAGACACCGAGGAGGCGTTTGAAGCCTTGGCAGGAATTGCAAGGGCAGAGTTGCAGCCTGTCCTCAATTATTTTGAGGATACTTATGTGGGTCGACCTCAAAGAGCCGCGGGACATGGTCGTCAGGCAGCGAGGTTCCCGCCCATAATGTGGAACATGTACAATGCGACACTCCAGGGGAAATTTCGCACGAACAATCATGTGGCGGGCTGGCACCGAAGGTTCTAGATCGGCGTCGGTGCCGACCACCCCTCGTTCTGGCAGTTCCTGACCTGCCTAAAACGGGAACATGCCATGAATGAAGTGACGATCGGGCAAGCGCAAGCTGGAATGGCGCCTCCCTAACGTAGGAGAGTGTATCAAGATACCAATCTCCGGCTCATCAGGCTCGTTACTAATTACCATGGGAGAGACATTGTAGATTTTTTGAGGGGCGTGTCCCATAATCTTCACTAACGATCAGTCACCTATGCTATTGTACAGTTTTTGATCAGTCCAGGTGAATTGTTTTAACATGCAGGACCTCCCATTTAATTGGCATTACATTCTATGGGATTTTTTTGTTTTACATTAAAAGATGTGTTACGTATATACATTGTTGAATACAGAATGATATCATTTGATATCTTCTTTTTTATGCATTTGATTGTTTTCAGGATAAAAGTTTCTAGTTGTTTTTGTAATTCTCTTTTTTTTTTACTGTTTCATGTTTATATGATAAGCATGATTGTGATGATCTTTGCCTCTGAGTTTTACTTTGGGATGTCAGAACTCTGTTTTTAGTACATGACTTTGATAAGTCTCCTCCTTTGGTTTCCTTCAAGACAGCAGGAAGGTGTTTTATTTTTGTTAATGTATCATTATTATTTATCATGTTTATCCTCTTCAAATATGGTTTTGGGCAATACGCGCCAAAATTTGCTGGAAAGAGTTTTATTGTTGCAGAAAAAGCTCTTCGTATTAATCGCAACTCTCAGTCGCGTTCACATACAGATCCTATATTCTTTGAAAATAGCATGTTAATAATTAATGACCTCTATCTCTTCCAGTTAGGCCAGTTTTTGTAAACTAACAGTAATGACATGCTCTCAATTTTATTCATGATGTGTTCCTCCCCCACCCCCCAAATTACATTGTGGTGACTTTCATTTACCTCTTCTAAGAACCCTTTTCGCTAAAAAATACATTTATCTATGCCGGTCCCAAATTTTGGAACTCTTTACGTAATTGTACTAAACTTGCCCCATCACTCCATTCTTTTAAGCGAAAAGCGAACTCGTTTCTTTTACAATCTTATAAAACATATTAAATCTTCGCGTAGTCAACTCGTGTTTTACTGCCCCCACAGATTGCGTTTGTGACCTTTCATATCATGTCAGTCTTCGTCCTATGTCTCTGTTGGCTCATGTTCACCCAGACGTAGGAAAAGCATGTTGTTATACATTTTTAAATTATGAAATGAGAACTTATGAATTTATAATTCATAAGTTCTCATTTCACAATTTCAGATTAATCTGTTTTTTCTCCAAATGTATATGTATTTATTCCATAGGTTTATAACAACCGTCTTTTGAGGTATCCACATTCTACAAATCCCGCTTCTCAGTAGATCCCTCAATTTTCACAGTTTTTACTTTTAAACAAACGAAACATCACTTACAGCACATGTATACATTCTTTTGCAATTTAATTAATGATTTGCAAAATGATTTCTCGTCATAATTGTTTATATTGATAGTTCTGTTGGAAGTGAAAATAAAACTGAAAATTGAAACACTGTTTGAAATGCTATTAAAGTTATTCACTTGTAAAGCGGTAAATTGTTGGTCCATGTAATTGGCATCTAATTTAAACTCGGCATGTGATAGAAAATGTAAATAGTTAAAATATTGCATCTTGTATGTCGATTTACCTCCGCAACATTTTAAGTTCAATACCTTTTCTTTTATATAAAGAATGATGACAAAACAAGAATAGGATTTTCACCACATTAACTCGTACACTAGAGAACCATAAACAGCTATACAAAAAATAAATTTTAAGCACAGTCTAAGTAGACATATTCCTTTGCTTCCAGAATTCATGAAAAGTCAAAGTTTTAGGAGACTTGGAGGCCACACTGAATAACGTCAAACAAAGCTGGCGAGAAGCGAACATCGTCACTAATGCTTAAGCGTCCCTTCGATTTTTAATCTCTGTTAAACTCGTTAAGAACAACAGCTTGCCAATTTCATACGGTTCATAGAATTACCATGACCACGTTTCAGGGGGAAAATAAAGTAAAAATGCCTGCTTTAACCTTTTCTGAGATGGAGGTAGTGGATGTTTCTAGCTTTCATATGGCCTAGAGTTTGAAAAAGTTTCACCAATTAAAAATTAGAAAATTATGATTTGTTGAAGGTGCAAACACAAATATGCAACTCCGTGACGTGTCTTGTGAGCTCCCCGCCTATTTGCCCTGTGCTAGAAAACTTTAAAAAAATCTGTATTCTTCCTTAACAAATGTTCTCACATACATTCACCCAAAATATAATTAAATATAATTATTGCAAATATGTTTATACACAACCCCTGTCTATGCCGTCATAAATAACTAAGAAAATGAAAGTTCATGACATTTTCTCTAAATAGCAATTTGAAGCGGAGCTCGCATTATACGTCACAGTGTTGCAAATTCCCTGGGTGTGATTGTCCTCGGGGTAATGGTGTTTCGAGGGGGGTAATTGTCCTCGGGGGTAGTTGTCCTCGGGGGTGGTTTTCCAGGGGTAGTTGTCCTCGGGGGTAATTGTCCTCGGGGGTAGTTGTCCTCGGGGTAGTTGTCCTCGGGGTAATTTTCCGGGGGTAATTGTCCTCGGGGTAATTCTCCGGGGTAATTTTCCGGGGTAATTGTCCTCGGGGGGTAATTGTCCTCGGGGGGTAATTTTCCGGGGGGTGATTGCCCAGGGGGTAATTGTCCTGATACGGTGTGATAGATACATAAACTATATTAAGCATCGAATCGAGCACTGAGATAATAAACCAACAGGGTTTATCCATTATGATATAAAACATGTATGACACCGCCATTCGATGATACAGTAAAAACAAATAGGAAAAAGGATACTGATTACAATATCATTACATTTCCTGCCAGAAATATATTATGAACGTTGTTGTTATAATTTATCAAGAGTTACTTGTTCACTTTAAAAAAAAAGAGCATATTGAGTGGTGGTATTGATGTGATAGATACATAAATGATATTGAAAGCGTCAACTCGAGCACTGAGAAAATAGACCATCATGGTTAATCCATTGTAATACAAAACATGTATGACATCGCCTCTCGATGGAACAGTAAAACAAAATAGGAAAACGTATAATGATTACAATATCATTACAATTCCAGTCAGAAGTAAATATGTAACACCTTGAATTAACAAAAAATATTTTCAAGTGAGAGACCATTGGTATTTCCCCAAAGCAAAGAGTATATGCTCTAAAATGTCAAAATACATGTAAAATACCATGTGAAAATAAACAGAGAAACTGTTAAAACATACTCCAGTATACATGATATAGCTGGATTGAAAACTAGAAGAATTGATTGACCAGGAGACTAAGTGAAAACATCTTTTTAACTCTTCGTAAAATTTGTAATTGTAAAAAGTTTCTTCTTCATCTAAAAATTCGTCATAGCTTCAATGATTAGATCAACTGCAGAGATGATGGCGTAATAAAAAACATGAAACGTAAATCTAATTTAAATATTGGCTGCAATTTCGAAGTATTTTTTCGACTATACATGATAGGACTTGTAATTCATTAGCCATCACCATCAGGCTGTAATGATTTATGAATTCTTCCACTTCGTGTATAATGTTATGCAACTTGCCTCTTCTTCAATAGATATAACAAGTTAAATTTTATTACTTGGTGTACAGAATATTATTTGTTTAATATGTTGGTATGACTGGATGTGTTTGGCATGGGGTCACACAGTGTTATACAAACGCTGCAAAAGATTTCACCATAGGCCCAGTCTGGTAGTTGTTACGACTTCGAGATAGTAAATTTGTCTTGCTCATTATCAGTTGACAAGAGATCAACAAATCATGAAAAATGGTCAGGCTTAACCGGCCAGCCACTCAAATACGCCCAATTTGTTTTTGTTATGGATTAATTTGGATTGTCTGATTCATATTGTTGGTCGCACGTCTCTGGTTCGGCAGTGTTGCATTCGATTCTGGTATCGGCAGGTAAACTCCATCCCCAGTATGGTAGTTGCTCCAGCGGATCCCAGGGTGACAAATAATATGGACCTGGTCACTATCGTAGGATAACGAAGGGGCTTGGTGATCAGAAGGTACAGGTTGAAACTGATGGCGAAAAGTGCTAGCATTACAAACCATATCGACACCATGTAACAAAGAAAACACCTTACTTATGATGGTGCAAGTTTGTTCGCTTTTAAATGAGAACCAAGTCGTATTCCAACTGCTCCAACTGATGCTCAGGATCAGGTCAGATCTTGCAAGATCTGGAAGAGAACTCGCGTGTTATCGTGGAGCTCCTTCTGATGGCGACGTACGAACAATACAAGTCCATTGGAAATGACCGAAAGAACGATAATTAACATGTAGAAGATGGAACTTTCGGGGTCAAGGGTTTCCGTTGCCGTTACGTTCACTGAATTCCCCGAGGCAATTTTGCTCAATAGATTTCGATAATGACAAATGAACAGAAGATATTGATCTGCTATATGTGGGCGTTTCAAATTAGGACGTAATGAAAGGCTGATGAATTCAAATTAAAATCATCTATCAACTATTGTTTAATATGACAGCTGATCGAAAGGAAGTAATAAATGCGCAATTAAGGGGAACCATAAGTCAATCATTAATTTCTACTGTCGAAATATTGACTAAACTATAATAGAGATATCATGATACGAGTACGGTTTTACAATGTTCTAATGAAAATACATCATATGTAGGATATTAAAATCCTCAAAATAATGTAAGATAAAGTTAAAACCTGGAAATTCGCTAATAAACTGACATGCGCTACGGCTGTATTTCACATTCTTGTATGTATTATTTGTATCATTATTAATATCATTATTATCATCATCATTACTACTACAAATGTATTTAACAATAAAATATGTAGGGTGCCGTGCGTCGAATATTTCCTTTGCGGCAAATTTGGAAGCAGCGGCAACATCACGTTTCATAAAACTTTGACGCAAAAAAAAACTGCGTTAAGTGATCATATCTTAAATCACACAACTACCTGTTACGTATTATCAATTGCCAAATTCAACTGCCACGGCCACATACAAATTACCTCAGAGAGAACCCTCTCTACTCAGCCTCTAAACTTTTCAATAACCTACCGGCAAACATCCTATTAGAAAATAGCGTGGCAGCATTCGCACGTTTTATATCACTCTCTTAAATAATACACCCCCTTCGTTGTTTCTGTTATCCAAGTAATGTTTAATTCATCCTGTTTGTTTTCATCTTATTATGTTGTTATGATAATTGTTGTGATTTCTTTTGTACAATAATGTTTGTATTCGTTTATTTGTTGAGTTCAATTATTGTCATGCACGGTATTGCTGAAAAGCAGCTTCTAGCAGATAGCAGGCTTTTTAACCGTGATTAAATAAATGAAATACAAAATACAAATAAATACTATGCCAGTATATGCCACTCACTGGTTTTCCCATAGACCTGTGTACAAATGTGTTCAAATAATGCTATTTTTTAAATTACCCATAGACTGGTGTACAAATTTAATATATTCTGCCATTCTTTTCACTAAACTTTACATCAACATCCATGCCATTCAAACATCAATCCGACAATACAGGGAAATTTGCCGCTGCTTCCAAATTGGCTTTAATGTCATTGTAGACACATTTCTGCAAGGATTTTTTTAAAGCAAATGTGTTTGAAGTCGAATATTGATAAATGAATACAACATTTAGGTTTTCTGCGTACAACATAAAAACCTAAATATATATTCTTTTATCAATATTTGTCTTAAAACACCCATTTTTTTGGGGGGGGGGAAAATCTTGCAGAATTGTGTCTTAAATGACACCCTCCTTCCCATTATGATACAATTAAAGTGAAATTTTGCCATCAAATTTTTGGCGAATTTGGGGCTCCCAGCATTTTAGAGGGGCTTTAAGACTTTCCGCCATGTACCAAATTGTTTTTTTGCAACGATCACAACGCTTTCAAACAATTCAAAGTTCTATTACTTCAGTTGAATGGCTCATTAGCTCGGCAACACCGTACAAACTGCAAAAATAGCCTCCTTGCTTCAGGATTCGTCAACATGTACACGATGGGCTGTATCCAGGTGTAACTCAATGAGAACAATTCTATCATAGTCGCCAATGTGGTATTCATGTTGATTTTAATGAAAAGGAAAGGTATCCATGTGATACAGAAAGAACACGTTAAAAGGAGAATCGTAACCAATCCTTTGAATCGTCTCCTCTGTCGACGTACCGCGATGCAACCAATATTCAGGTCTGCTCGATTCTGCGGCTGAGCAAGTTTTTGGTCCATCCCCACATTTTCGGCGACGTTATCGCGGGGTCTTTCTACGTTCACAACCTCGTTTGCTTTCTGCCTTGCAATGAACAGTAACTTGACATAAATGACGGTTGTAAAAGACAACGTTGCGCATATAGGAAAGCTTTATAAGCATAGGCGATCCTCGCCACCGAATTTTGCGGCATTAGCTGACTTTGACATTGCTTTATGAGGTGGATGATTAAGGGTGATTCTGGGACCGGAAACGCGAGTCCACAAGCCGGCACTATAATGAAATAAGTGCCTGCAAGTATACAATAGAATCTTTCTGTCGACTCTTTCTGTCGAATCTTTCTGTCGACTCTGTCGACGTACCGCGATGCAACCAATATTCAGGTCTGCTCGATTCTGCGGCTGAGCAAGTTTTTGGTCCATCCCCACATTTTCGGCGACGTTATCGCGGGGTCTTTCTACGTTCACAACCTCGTTTGCTTTCTGCCTTGCAATGAACAGTAACTTGACATAAATGACGGTTGTAAAAGACAACGTTGCGCATATAGGAAAGCTTTATAAGCATAGGCGATCCTCGCCACCGAATTTTGCGGCATTAGCTGACTTTGACATTGCTTTATGAGGTGGATGATTAAGGGTGATTCTGGGACCGGAAACGCGAGTCCACAAGCCGGCACTATAATGAAATAAGTGCCTGCAAGTATACAATAGAATCTTTTTCTGGTTACGATTGTGTGATAGCGGAGAGGCCTTGTGACTAGGAGATAGAGGTTGAAGCTGATACCGCAAAGGCATGCCATGACGGACCAGTTCGCAACGAGAGTCGGGTATGTGAAAACCATACTAACGACCGAGCATGTCCTGGGGTCATTGAACAAAAAGAGCATGCTCCAAAGACTCCAGGTTATTCCCAAGATCAAATCTGATGCTGCCAAAATCTGGTAGAGAACTCGCATGTAATCTTGAAGATTTTGCTGATGATAGATGACAATCAGTACAGTTCCAATAAAAAGAGAGAAGAGAACAAGTGATAACATAAGGAAAAGCATTGTTTTAGGATCTAGGTGTCCAGCCTCCCTTGCCGTTTCATTCCTAAGTGATTCCAAATCTGCCATTTTCCGATATTGTATCGCTGTCTATTGTCTAATTCCACAATGTCAACAATTAATGCAATCAGTCAGTCAATCACATATGATTCCGAGCATTATATTGATGAATCCCAGACATTATTCCACATTGAGGGAAAAGTTCCCGTTTTGTTTTATTTGAGTATACAGACCAATTGTCGGCATTAGTGTCTGTGGAAAGGCATCAATCTACATTGGACACTCTCCATCCAGGTGTTGAATAGGTGCCAGTTGATAGAAATTCTTTGAATTCTGTGGTAGCCTAGCGAGCCCGGGTAATATAGGAGCGCCTTGAGCACCTTGCGTTGTGGATATGAGTGCTCTAAAAGTATCCAATAACAATATATCATCCTCTCCTGAAGTCTGCATTTATGATCACCAATTACCCGAACTATTCTCAAATCATGGTTTATATATTATATGATAGAAAATCCTGATCAAACTAGAATAAGACATAATAAGACATGAATAATACATACAGCCTGGTTGACAATGATCACAGGATAACATAGGTTTAGCTAAGGAGGGCAGGGGCCACGTGCCCTCAATCTAATAACGAAGAGAGAGAGAGAGAGAGAGGGGGAAAGGGAAAGAAAGAGAGAGAGAAACAGAGTTTAAGAGAAAGAGGGAGAGAGAGAGAGAGAGAAGGAAGAGGCGGAAAGGGACGTAAAAAGACGTTATGGCCACATCCCACAACCTGCCCTCAATCATTGGCTTTTGTCAATTTGAATTTCATCCATCGAATCAGACCAGCGTCCCCACTCTGTCTTCTTAACCCATGCTACGCCACTACAGAATAAAGAGTAATTATGGAGGCGTCAATAGAAAAAAATTCTGATCCAAGTAATTACCTTTCATAAACCTGCACGTTTCCGATAAGATAAATGAACGTATCAATCTGCAATTAAGTTCTTTAAAAAGAGCCAATCAATTATTTGACATGAATATATACATTCAGGTCATAGTTGTGAGACGGTGCCGTCATATAGATATGAAAATGAGAGATTTATTACGCTTTTTAAGGACAGTTTGGCTCAGTTGCGTGTGGCAGGACGTGGGGTGGGCATTACCTATGCAAATAATGGAGGAGGAGAGAAGATCGTACATTCATAATGAATCGGGTCATCGCGGTGATATTTAGTAATTACTTCTACTGAAAGATAAACACTCCTGTCATAAGCACCCACCAGTGGCTTACCCAGCATACGATAAAGATCCACGGAAAATAAAATCGCGGCTGACCTAACCACCCCCCAGTTTTACGGAGGATTTATTTATTCATCTATTTATTTATTTATATCTATTAATTCATTCACAAATACAAGTACAATATGTGTACTCAGTATGCATTTACAATTGTAAAGAAACATTACAGATCAAAATATATGCTAAAGAATGATAAATGGGACCAGTAAATAGCGCATGTGCTAGTCGAGCTACGAAATTTTACAAAATACTAGACGTTGAATTTTAAATCACAAAACACAAAATACAACCATAACAAGTCAGTTACACGGTGTTTTAAACCATACAGAACAATATACAATTAGTTTAAAACATAATAAAAGATGTGTGTAAGTGAATGCCTGAAACTTCTTTTTGGATGTTCTTAATTTGGTATCACTTGGTATTCTATTCCATGAATAACTTCCTAGAAAGGAAAGAGAAAAGTGGACATGAGTAGTCCCTAATGTTGGTACTCGGATGTGCATGTCGACCTTCTTCTTGTCTTGTTGGATATTAATGTTGTATTGTATCACAACAATCTAACAAAGAGTGGGGTATTAAGTCATTATCACTCAGATCATAAGTAGTGCATATAAAAAAGAAAATTGAGGACTTTTAGATCTTGAAATAGAGAGCGATTATGAGCCTACCAGTGACGTAATGTGATGGCGCGCACTACCATTCTGGGGGATATACAATATACTACTTAAGTTACTCTTGTACGTACCCCGTCCCCCACACCGCGATTCCATGCGTGAGATGTGGCTCTATGAAAGCCTTATATAATAATACACATTTTAGGACAAAATTATGCAACCGGAATATAATTCCACCTCTTTTACGTTTACATGAATTAACGTTTCGAATGTGACTGTACCAAATGAGATGTTAATCAATTGTAATACCTACAAGGTTGCTTCATCAACATCTCCATTTTCCTCTCCGGTTATTTCCAGTTTACCAGACAATCTAATTTTTTCCTTCTACTTCCAAAAACTATTTTTTCCCATTGAGTTGAAAGTCTATTTGCTATGCACCATTCATGTATTTTCTTTACATCTACTTAATTAACATCTATTTCTACGAAATTTGCTTGGAAGGTATAAAATAAATTAGAGTCATCTGCAAATAATCTGAAATTGAAATAATCAGAAACGGATGGGTGATCATTTATATAGAGTAAGAACAATGTCGGTCCTAAAACTGCACCTTGAGGAACACCACATCTGATTTTCATTTTCCTTGATACAATTTCTCCATACTGAACATACTGGTACCTGTCGTCTGGGTTGTCTTCAAATACCCTTTTAAAGGAAGACCCCGTAATCCATAGTGAGAGAGTTTATGTATCATTCTTCATGATCAACGGTATCTAACGCCTATTTGAAGAAGAACATCCAAGTGTAGCCTTACCCTCATCTATTGATTTTAAAATAGATTTGGACAAGTTTATCAATGATAAGTTTGTGCTGTATTCTTTAAGGAAATCCATATTGATGATGGTAAAAAAAAAAATCATTTGATTCTAAATTAATCGGCCGTCCGTTATTTCAAAGACTTAAGCTAACACTGGCATAACCGAAATCAGTTAATAGTAATTTCCTAGTTCATCTTTTGGTCTCTTTTTGTGAATAGGTGTATCTTTCGCTATTTTCATCTTATCTGGCACCTTTGAACGTTCTAAAGATCAAGTAAAGATATATACCAGGGGACCTGATATGTAAACAGCACCATCTGTTAACAATCGTACATGTGTATTGTCATGACCAAAGGCCCTCTTCATATCTAGACTTAAAGGATAATTCAAAACCTCAGCTTCACCTACATGCTTCCAAAATACAGAGTTGTCCGTTCCACTTAGAAAGGACGAGTTTGGCATCATCGCTTAATAATATTAATGGTATGTATTATTACATTTTATCGGTAGTTTTATATTAACAGGGTAGCATTGTTAGTTACAAAACTGCTTTCTACATTGGCCCTGGTGGCCTAGACAAAATAAATTAAAGATTGAAATTATAGTCAAATTCATTGCAAAGTTCTATATACATGTACCAAATAATGATTTAAGGCACACTACGAATAATCTTTCAACGATATAGGCGAATTTATAGAATTTCGTTGAAAATTACAAACAGGAAATAGATATAAAGTCGATACAGACATAACGATGTTGACTGTTCTTGCTATTTGCTATTTATTTACTAATAAAAAGAAAATGGCAAATTGCTATTTATCGCTTTCTAAAAGTGTTGGTTGGGATATCGATTGAAATAGTTGGATCGATGCAAAGAGAAATCCACTTCAGATTTGTTGGTATTCTAACAACATTTTCCCACTATAGTTTCCAAGATTAGCGAGAGAAACCGAGACTTCTGTACATAATTAAATATTGCGGGCCAAAGTCGATATCATCACAGAGTCATCGTCTACTGCGTGTCATTAAGTGTCTTGACTTGACAATTTAGTCCAGGGTTAAACCCCGAAGAAGAATATTTCTCGCTGACAGGAAAAGAGCTGCGATCTAGTCTACATCCCTCTGCTCTTTTGCAATGTTGCCAATTATGGTTTGGCCGATGCCCCACCTTGCTGCCTTCAAAAGCTGTAGATATTGTTATGCAAAGATCAAAAACAGTAAAATACATCGCAGGTTGATTAGTGAGAGGACCGTTGACTACGAGGTCTGCTTGAACGGTCTGAGGTATGATTATCCCACTCCTGACACTAAATAGAAGACTACCTTTACGTCTACTCTGCTGGTGCAATAGGATAATCTTATAATTCAGGAATCCCACTCATGAATAATGTTTTAAAGGAAGTTGGGTGGTCGCTGTTCTGTAAAAATCTAATTAGGAGCGGCAGTACATTTTCCCCAAAGGAAATAACTGCCATATTGTATCTCTAGGCACACTGAGAACATCCTAATGTATGGCTTTTTCTTGATCTCGCATGTCTTGAAATTTATTCACAGAATCGATTTGAAATTTGTCAATACAATTTTGTCGACGATGCTACTCAAAACATTTTTTGTTTAAATGTTGACCTTCATAACTCACTTTTAAACAAAATATCAATAAATATATAAACATAGGCATCTAAGTTTGCATAAATT